>CM059219.1:29460781-29520781 GCA_030347435.1 Clarias fuscus
TCTCAGAGGCCACACCTCCTTTCCTTACACTGACTCTCAAAGACCACACCTGCTTTCCTTACACTGACTCTCAGAGGCCACGCCTCCTTTCCTTACACTGACTCTCAGAGGCCACGCCTCCTTCCCTTGGCGTGAGAGAGAAAGGGTTACACCGCCATAACAACCCAGCTTTGATAAATGGCACCGATTTACACAGAGCTGCATGAAATATGAGATTTTACACAGGTCCCTTCAGCTAGTATCACTTAAGCATTACACACACACACACACTAGAGCGCTGTAACACCAGTGTGCTCCCGTTCCCAGTGACCTCGGGCTCAGTGACAAGCAGCAGGGGAGAACAGGAACCTTCAGTAGTCGGTGTGATGTACACTACAGCGTGACTGAGTTCTCCACTCTGATTGGTCAGGAGCTGTGCAGTGTGTCTGTGCAGCAGTTCCGGCTGTAACACCATGTTTATATTAAAGTGCTCAGTCTAAAACTGTAGTGTTTCCATAGCAACAGCTTACACACACCGAACACTCCACATAATCTCAGCTTGATAATAAACAGACCTTACACACGTGTTTAACAAAGTAAAACTTATCTGCTCTCTCTATGTGGGTTTGTGTGTGTGTGTGTGTGTGGCTGTGTCTGTGTGTGTGTGTGTGTGTGTGTGTGTGTGTGTGTGTGTGTGTGTGTGTGTGTGTAAAAGAGTGCTTCAGCACAGATACCAAAAGGAAAACCACAACCGCAACCACCAGCAGCGGGACAGGCCACACACACACACACACACACACACACACACACACACACCTTATTAAGGCCATCCAACACCACGTGAGGCATGTGTTCATTCAGCATGGCCGGAGAGATGATGACCTCATCAAAGGCTTTGTTGTCGCCCCAAAGAGCCGAGTAGGTGGGCTCCTCCTGACCACAGCTACAGAGAGAGAGAGAGAGAGAGAGAGAGAGAGAGAGAGGCAGAGTATTAATTCCCTCTGTCCATTAAGAGCTTGTTTTATTTCATGAGAGCTATAAATAATTGCACTCATTAAATTTTTATTACTAAAGACCTCGTTATTTAACACTATGACATCATTCGTTAAGGCCAGGTGAGAGGTACAGAGGAGAAAGAAAGGAAACGAGGGAATAAAATGTTCCTGAAAAAATTAATAAAAACAGAATTAAATAAAAGACCCTTGGGGACGTCACACAGGAGAGGGCGGGTTATATAATAATAATAATAATAATAATAATAATAATAATAATATATGCACACCTAAACAACTCTAACTGTGTGATGTGCATGTGAAGTTTGTGTAAAATGTGTGTGAAGTGTGTGTGTGATGTGCTTGTGAAGTTTGTGTGAAGTGTGTGATGTGCGTGTGAGGTGTGTGTGTGTGAAGTGTGTGATGTGTGTGTGAAGAGTGTCTGTGTGAAGTGTGTGTGTGTGTGTGTGATGTGTGTGTGAAGTGTGTGTGTGTGTGTGCGTGTGTGTGTGAAGTGTGTGTGTGATGTGTGTGTGAAGTGTGTGTGAAGTGTGTGTGTGATGTGTGTGTGAAGTGTGTGTGAAGTGTGTGTGTGAAGTGTGTGTGTGAGGTTAGTCAGTAGAGGGCAGTACCAGGTTTCAGGCGGGTGGTTGTGCACGACGTGGATGATGCGCCCGGGCAGGTAGAGGGGCGTGGAGGCAGACAGGGCGATGCTCAGGTCACTGGGGTGGAGACACAGCCGGGAGGTGGACGGGGTCACGCCCTGGGACGGAGGGTCGTCCTCTAACGGCAGCTCTGTCTTAGGGATACACTTAGTGCCTCCTATAATGATCCTCCACTGAGAGACAGCGAGTTTATAATGTTTATAAATGTATATCAAACAATTATGATGTAATCCAACAGTGGAACCTTGGATTGCGAGTAACGTGTTCCGCAAGACGAGCAAAGATTTTTAATAAAGTTTGACTTTAAAAACCGAGCAAGTCTTGGTTTACGAGTGCCGAGTACCATGTATCATGCATACACTCTTGTTTCAACACTGAGCATCACGTGATCAGAACTGAGCCAATGATTTTTCTCTCTCTTGCGCTGCGGAATTGTGGGTAATTGTCTTCCCTGCTGGGTCTTAGTGCTCGTCTCTTACTGGTATAATCAACATCTCCCTCTCTGTTTCAGCGTGTCTCCTATATGTGTGCACGCGCGTAATTTGACACTGACACCCACACACACACACACACGTACACACGTACACACACTCTCTGCTTTACACAGAAAACTCAGCTCTGTCGCGATCTTTTCAAAGGTAAAGTGCTGGTTCATTTGATTTTTTAAATGTATTTATTTATTTACTTTACAGCAGTGATTCCGTTAGTCTGAGCTCACGCGAGTGTCATTAGAGAAATTTATTTTTTTTTCCCCTGTTAAAACAGTGTTTTCGTTGTGTGTGTGTTTGCTGTGAAACTTAAAAAGCGAGGTGGGGGGACGGAGGAGGAGTTTTACTGTGAAGACGAGGCGAGGGAAGGGTCTAATTCCACACACACACACACACACACACACACACACACACACACACACACACACACACACACACACACACACACACACACACGGCACCTGCGCGTACAAACGAAAACACTTATCTGTCGGGATTTATTTTTACTTTTTTAAAGGTAAATTTTTAAAGGTGCAGGTTAATTTGTTTTATTTTTACTTTATATATTGTATTAATAATTTTTACGTATTTATTGTTTTGTGCTGTGGAACAAATAATTTGAGTTCTAATTATTTCTGATAGAAAAATTGGATTTGGTTTACAAGTGTTTTGGAATCCGAACCCACTTCTGGAACGAATTATGCTCGTAATCCAAGGTTCCACTGTAATCACTTTATAAACAATGTCATTATTTAACATTCATGAAAATAAAGCCCTTCTGAACTGAGAGTGTGTGTGTGTGTGTGTGCGTGTGTGTGTGTGTGTGTGTTTTAACCTTGGGCTTATCGCTCTTCTGCAGGACTTCGAGCAGGTGCCGACGGAAACCCTCGAGCTGAGAGAGGCCAATCCTGAGGACACACAAATCACAAACGCTTGTGGGTAAGCAACACACACACTTACACACACACACACTTACACACACACACACACACACACACACACACACACACACACACACACACACACACACACAGCCTGATGCAGAACCCACCTGGGGACGAGATCTTTACCCAGCACCACTGAGGTGACAAACTCTTTTGAGTACTCCATCGCGTCCTCGCTGCAGAAGAGACACAGACGCACACACACACGCACACACAGACGCACACACACACGCACACGCACACAGAGTCACAGGGTTAAAGCCGAACACCCGAGAGTGACTTTAACAGCCTTGAGTAAGGAGCGTGTCTGACCTGAGCAGGCCCCCGGGCGGAGAGTAGGCGTAGCAGCGCAGCGTGGGGTACTGAGGGCGGAGCAGGAAGGACAGGATGGCGGCGGTGCCCGCCCCCAGAGAGTGCCCCACGATCACCAGCCCGTAGTGCATCGTCCCCTTACTCTGAGACACAACACACACACACACACACACACACACACACACACAAGTGTAACATCTCAGTAGTTCTAATGTTTGTTATATTTACAGCAGCTCCCTGAGACTAGACACACACACACGCACCCACACCGCTCATACGCACACATCGCTCATAGACTCATAGACAGCTCACACACCGCTCATAGACAGCACACACACACACACACACACACACACACAGCTCCAGTTCTCTGGAGACATGATTAAAGATCAGTCCACCCAGGAATCAGAACAAACAAACAAAAAACAAATAAACAAATAAATCCAGACATACCAAATCTCTGCCAAAAGCCTGGGACAGAATCATGTCCTGCTCCAGCTTCTTCTTAATGTACTCTGCTGAGTAAACCATTCCCTAAAGAGAGAGAGAGAGAGAGAGAGAGAGGGGAACAGATTGTTTTTCTGAAGCAATGTTGCAGTGTGTATGTGTGTGTGTGTGTGTGTGTGTACGTGTTTGTATGTGTGTGTGTCTGTACGTCTGTGTGTGTGTACGTGTGTGTGTATGTGTACCTTATGCCCAAGCCAGACACCATGATGTTCCTCAACAGGCAACCGCTCCGAGTCTCCAGTGAGATCAGTCAGAGCGTCCTGAAACAGAGAGAGACAAGGTATTATCAATAGATCATTTTAAAAATGTGTGTGTGATTGTGTGTGAGTGTGTGAGAGAGAGAGAGAGAGAGCTCACTTTAGGTGAAAGCGTTCCTCGGATGCTAATTACGACTTTCTTCTTGCCGTGATCCACCGCTACGTAGAATGGCGTCTCATAAACCTACAACAACACACGGGTTATTATTTCATCCCCTGACTGTTCATCATGAGGATGATGTCGCTGCTCTGGAAAACACAGTTACACAGACACTTTAATACTAACTTCTACAATAAATAAAATTTCTGATCGTCTGATCACAAGAGATCGTCTGGTTCAATGTCAGCTTCGCCAAACTGCAGCTAGGGGGCGCATGTGACCACTTCTCTGAGGCCAAAAATGCGACATCGGAACCGGTACAGCTTCACAAACTGTGTGTGTGTTTGTGTTCTCTCACCGCATCATGGCAGGACGTGTAGACGATCTGAACCTGTTTAAGGTCCCGGTCCAAAAACTGTCGGCGGATAGCGAGGACGTTACAGCCGCAACAGTTGTCCTCCTCTACTGTTACAGACTGAGAGAGACGAGACCTGGAGCCAGACGTGCAGCTAACAGACAGACAGAGAGAGAGAGAGAGAGAGAGAGAGAGAGAGAGAAGAAAAGATCTTAAAAAAAAGAAATGAACAACATTCCCTTTGTAACGGCTCTTCTCATTTATACAGACATCTGAATATTTAAATATAATGTTTCTTCATTCGGATTTCAATCTCGCACTGAAAGACTCCCAGCTGCTGAGACCGTTCTTCACATACGTGTCTGTTCACACTGGATCAAGTCAAGTGGATTCAGTAAAGTTAACCTTCACTGTCTGATTTGTCTCCAGCTGTGGTGCTGCATGTTGAACCCACCAGTAAAGCAACCACTGAACCCACCAGTAAAGCAACCACTGAAACTACCAGTAAAACTACCACTGAATCTACCAGGAAAACAATCACTGAAACTATAAGTGAAACAACCAATGAAACTACCATTAAGATTACCACTGAAACTACCAGAAAACTACCACTGAAACTACCATTAATACTACCAATAAATTCACCAGTAAAACAACCACTAAAACTACCAGTGAATCCACCAGTAAAGCAACCACTGAAACTACCAGTAAAACTACCACTGAATCTACCAGGAAAACAATCACTGAAACTATAAGTGAAACAACCAATGAAACTACCATTAAGATTACCACTGAAACTACCAGAAAACTACCACTGAAACTACCATTAATACTACCAATAAATTCACCAGTAAAACAACCACTAAAACTACCAGTGAATCCACCAGTAAAGCAACCACTGAAACTACCAGTAAAACTACCACTGAATCTACCAGCAAAACAATCACTGAAACTATAAGTGAAACAACCAATGAAACTACCATTAAGATTACCACTGAAACTACCAGTAAAACTACCACTGAAACTACCATTAATACTACCAATAAATTCACCAGTAAAACAACCACTAAAACTACCAGTAAAACTACCAGGGAACCCACCAGTAAAACTACCAGTAAACCCACCAGTAAAACTACCAGTAAACCCACCAGTAAAGCAACCACTGAAACTACCAGTAAAACTACCACTGAATCTACCAGGAAAACAATCACTGAAACTATAAGTGAAACAACCAATTAAACTACCATTAAGATTACCACTGAAACTACCAGTAAAACTACCACTGAAACTACCATTACTACTACCAATAAATTCACCAGTAAAACAACCACTAAAACTACCAGTAAAACTACCAGGGAACCCACCAGTAAAACAACAATTGAAACTACCAGTGAAACTACAAGTGAACCCACCAGTAAAACAACTACTGAAGCTACCAGTAAAAATACTCGTGAAACTACCACTGGACCTACCAGCGAAACTACCAGTAAACTACCACTGGAACTACCAGCAAAACTACCAGTGAAACTACCAGTAAACTACCACTGGAACTACCAGTGACACTACCAGTGAAAGTACCACTGATACCCTGGTAACTGCTCACATCCTCCTCTTCATTATTACTGTTCCTCTTCCCGGCGAGTGTTTAACTCTTCTCCGCTCAGCCCCTCACACACACCCTCCCGGTCCAGCTGCTCCTGGCCATGTGCTGGAAAACGGTTCTTACGTGCAGGAGCTGAGGAGCCTGCAGAGGCCGCAGGTGGAGTTCCTCAGCAGGTACATGGGCCAGCCGTATGCTGCCATGGCGAACAGCATGTAGTAACACACCTCCTTGTACATGGCCATCTCCGTCTGCGTAAGAGAGAACAATTACACACAGGTACGTACAGGTCACAACAGGAACAAGTCTTCACTCACACACATGTTCTCACCGAGTTCTTCAGATCCAGGTAGCGTGTACTACGTGTTACTGGCATCCCAGAGAGGAAGGCTAAGATGTCATTGTTTGGCTAAGGAACACACACACACACACACACACACACACACACACACGTCTGAAATGTAACAAAATTCATGCCGCATGTGTTCGGTATGTGAACTAGGCCGGCTCTGGTTGGTACCTGGTCCAAGATGGCAGATCTCTTAGCTCTCTGTCTCTGCCGGAGCAGCACCAGGCCGGCAATGATGTCACTGGGGACGATGTCCAGATCCCTGAAGAACTCGGCAAAGAGACTCGCCACCTCCGAATAAGCATCCTGAGAAAGCACAGAGCAACACCCCGTTAATGTTCACCATCTGCATGTATACAGGACGAGTCTCTGTTTACACTCTGTTATTAGCAATGTTAGTCCGGATATACAACTCTGTGTTTGTGTGTGTGTGTGTGTGTGTGTGTGTGTGTGTGTGTGTGTGTGTGTGTGTGTGTGTGTGTGTGCGCGCATACTTACAGACTGTGTGTCCTTAGCTCTGGTGCAGCACATAAAGAACCTGAGTCTCCTGCTCCAGCTGCTGGCCTGACCTTCCTCTAACCTGTGTCTGAGAGGGGGAGAGGAGAGGAGAAAAAGGGAAAAGAAAGAATGAAACAAAGAGAAACATAATATAATAATATTACACATGATTAAAAAAACACATTAATCACAGTGAGTAGAGACAATAATCAACCCCTTTAAAACAATCACATTTTGTTGCTTTGTAGCCTGAAATTAAGACAGTTTTTATTCAGCTGAATTTACTCAGTGCAACCTTTAACATCCAAGTGAAAGATATAACACCAACATGTCAGGAAAAAAAAGAATAAAAAACAGAATATCTAATTTGGAAAAGGATCACCCCTCCTGACTTGTAAACTCAATCAGGTGAAGCTAATCATCTTCTCAAAGGAACACAAAACTCTGCACAATATTTGGCCACTCTTCTTTGCAGAACGCCTTAAGTTGAGTTAAATTTGATGGTGAGTGTTTGTGGACTGCAGTCTTCAAGTCATTCCACAGGTTTAATGTGGTCAGTTTCGCTGTGAGCTTTGGGTCATTGCCATGTTGGAAAGTGAACCAGCAGAGGGCAGCAGATTGTCTTCAAGAATTTTATGGTATTTTGCCCAATTCATTTTCCTTCTATCCTGACAAGTGCTCCAGGCCCTGCTGCAGAGAAACACCCCATTACATGATCGTTCCGCCTCCGTGCTTTACTGTGGGAATGGTGTTATTTGGATGGTGAGCTGTATTGGGTTTCCCCCAGACATATCGTTTGATTTTGTACCCAAAAAAAAAAAAAACATTTTAGTCTCATCTGACCATAACACCTTTTCCATGTGGCGTTCTTCAACATGCGTTTTTACAACGCTCAGTCGCTCAGGCTTTTTTCTTGCAACCCTTCCAACTATACAAGCCACATTTGTAGAGAATTTGTGATATTGTTGTCACATGCACACAAAGACCACTTTCTGTCATCATTTCCTGCAACTGCTTCAGAGTTGCTGTTGGCCTCTCGGTAGCCCTGTCTGACCAGTTTCCTCCTGGCTCTTTCATCTAGTTTGGAGTGACGTCCTGATCCAGGGAGGTCTGCGTTGTACCAAATACCTGAAACTTCTTAACAATAGACTTCACTGTGCTTCTAGGCGGTGATAAAGTGTTTAGATGCTGTCTTCCCCACTCTCATTGCTCACTCAGGTTTGTTGACGGTGAGGTGATTGGTTGCTTTACATCTCAGTTCCCCCTCATGTCTGTGTTTCCTTCTAGCTCCTCCCTTTTAGTGATGATGTCATAGTTAGTCCTGCCGGAGTCCCTGCTTGCACTCTGCACTAAATATACATTCACCTTATACATTGTGTAACTGAGACCAGACCTAACTGCCGTCTGTCCTTCTCTTCTGCTCTTTCCACTTGTCTTTCTTCTCCTCTCTCTCGTCTCTCCTGAGCTGCCAGTGATCCAGACCCCTTCTGTCCTCTGGACCTGTCTGACTCGTCCTGATGTCCCACTTCTGATTAGAGATCACATGGAGCCCCGTGTGGTCTGTCTGGGATGCGTGTGGTGACTGGGGACCGTTCCACTTTTCCACAAAGACGCTCCTGTCCTCGGCTGTTGCAGACAGCTGTTTCTCTGAGGACTCGTGACTTCTGTCGCTCGATAGTTCAGGACTGGAGTTTCCTACAGTCTACCCGAGCCTCCAATAACCAACTGGACTCCATATGAACTTAAACACGTCTCCTGTTATACTGAACTTCCAGCCTCCTAACACACAGTATGAGTGCAGATCAATCCCTGCTGTCCGTTATCACCCAGATGAGGATGGGTTCCCTTTTGAGTCCGGTTCCTCTCAAGGTTTCTTCCCATCACCATCTCAGGGAGTTTTTTTTCAAATTCCCTTATTGAGTTATTGAGTGTGTGGCCATGGGAACAGTGGGGGCTGACCGCTCAGTACGAGGTGTGTGTGTGTGTGTGTGTGTGTGTGTGTGTGTGTGTGTGTGTAGAGACGGAGACACTGCGAGCTAAACGGCAGCTTCCTCAGGACGCTCAGACTCTCACACCTGGAAGCTCCACCACACACTATGTGCAAGCCTCCATCGGAACGCCATCGTCTGGCAGTGGTGACGTCATCAGCAGCCCCAGCGCTCAAACTGTCCAGCTCGCCATGTGATTATAACTTCAGTACTTTCAGAGTTAAGGCTTGTCCTCACACTGTTTATACACCACTGCGTTTGTTATGTCTGTAGAGGAGAGCCGTCTGGACGTGCCCGGAATGCTCAGGACATCATGCACACACACACACACACACACACAGAGGACATGCCTACAAGCCATGGGTCATGAGGGCAGAGTACTGGAATGGTTACCTGATTGTGTGTGTGTGTGTGTGTGTGTGTGTGTAGCTGAGTGTGTATGATGTGCGTCATACCTGAGTGTGTACGTGGTCAGGTTGCGCTGGCGGCGGCGCGTGGCTTTCAGCTTGACAAAGGTTCTTCCCGTGGGGTCGAAGGTGCACATCATGGTGAAACACACACTGAAGATCACTAACCAGTTACACACCACAATACCTGTAACACACACATATATATAACACATGACCTCTTCACACAGGTGTTTGACTGCTTAGTTGACTGATTAACTATGTGTGTGTGTGTGTGTGTGTGTGTGTGTGTGAGTGTGTGTGAGAGACTAACCAAGGGCGAGGTTTTTGGCCGTAACATCAGAGCATGGTTGGTAGTACTGCACCAGCCAGGCGATCCCGACCACCGCGTACACCAACTCTACCAGCAGGATGGCTGAGACACACACACACACACAAAACATCCTGTTTATTTCTCTCAAACACTGAGTGACCAACAAGTTAAAAAACTCTGAGACGCTGATTTGCTTGCTGTTCATTTTAACGCTTAAACCAGCTAAAAAAAGGAACTGCACCCAGAAGCCCACTGGGACGGGGCTGAGACGGGGCTGAGACTGGGCCCACTGGGACGGGGACGCCGCTGCCCCTGGGACGCCGCTGCCCCTGGGACACGCTGTGGAGATCTTCAGTACTCCAAAGACAACAAGAGTTTGTTTTATACTAAAAACAAACGATGCTTCAGGTGTTTGTGAGGGGTTTCTGAGATTGAGTTTGGCTGGAAACCTGGCAACCCTGCAGGACTTGATGATGGCAGCGTATGACACCGCCTGTCCTAGCAGAGGAGAGACAGAGCAAACGTCTGGCCCCATATCTGGGTTGTGTCGAAGCTGAGGCAGTGGATTCTGGGATATGAAAGCGTGTACCCTGTGTGTTTACTGTTTCAGTCTGTGTGTGAGAGCAGTGCGACCTCTTAATAAACGGGTCAGTCAGGCACAGAAGGACTGGAAGAGAGCGTGTGTGTGTGTGTGTGTGTGTGTACTTCCTTACCGAGCCGTATATAGAGCACGTACTGCACAGCGTCTCGGGGCTGCGTGTAAAGGATGCTGCCTCTCATGCTCAGCCACATGATGGCGCTCTCGCAGATCAGGCAGCTGATCAGGATGCCCATGTAGCCGCGGCCGTGGTCCACCAGCGTGATGGAGCAGGACTGATCCGAGCCGTACGGGAGCCCGAACAGAACCACCGAGAGAACCACCAGCCTGGGGACGCGACCGCAAACAACGGCAGAATTACTGTATCAGGTCTAGCTAATCAAACACACACACACACACACACATACTCGTACTCACCATATGCAGTGTAGTATGAAGAGGAATAGCGCAGGCAGCACCAGGTCATCACTGCCAACTGACCAGCGCCGCCGAAACATCACCATGCCCGGCATCACTGCCCTGAAACACACACGTAGAGCTACAGACCTGAGCCCATCAACCAAACCACACTTCCGGGACTTAAACGCCCCACACACACACACACACACACACACACACACACACACTCATCATGATCCACAATGTTTCTTTAAAGAAACATTGAAGATCATTAAAGAGACATAATAACACTCAAGAGGGGAGTCGAGCTATTTTTACTCTTTTACACGACTTAACATGTGGCCTAAGACGCTAAAACACACACACACACACACACACACACACACACGCATACACAAACACACACTCTTATGTCGCTAACTGTTTTGACAGTGCATGACTGATGACCTCACCCTCATGACACAAAGAGAGAGAGAGAGCGAGAGAGAGAAGGAAAACCAGCAGAAAAAAAGAGAGAGGAAGGGTGAAGGAATGGACGGAAATAGAGAACGAGAGCGATGCTAGAAAACAGAGAGAGAGAGAGAGAGAGAGAGAGAGAGAGAGAGAGAGTGTGTTCATTAGTCCGACGTTGGTTTGTCACCGTCAATGAAAATGAGGCTCCTGTCCGGTTGCTATGGTAACCGCGCCCTGTAATCGGGCAACTGGTTCTGTAGCATCGAGTGCGATGAGATGAATCAATATACACACACACACACACACACACACACACACCTCAATGCCAAACACAAACACACACTTAACACATGCATCGTAATTGATGATGGAACACGTCCTGGAAAATAAACGCACAGGCGTGATAAAAAGCAGGAGGGGAGGGAGGGGCTTGGGGGGGGGGGGGGGGGGGGTTGGTTGGGAGAGGTAACTGGATGTGGTTCTGACGTCGGCCATTTTTCTGTCACCACACATCCTGAAGCAGAGCAAACTTCTCGTCACGACAGGTTCCACTTAGCCACGGAGGAAATGAGGTTATCTCAGATCACTATCTTGTCTCGATTAAAGCGTGTCATAGTAATAATGTACGCAGCACAGCACCGCGCTTCCACCTTAAACGTACATTTACATCAAATACCGCACAGAGCTTTATCAATAATAGAGTTATCAATCAATAGAGTTATCAACTTTGACTGGATCGCCATCTGACTTCCCAGAACTCGAACAGGCGAATGAATATCTAGAGTCAGCACTTCGTTAGAGCTTAGATAATGTAGCTCCAGTTAAAAGGAAAATGATTAGAGATAAGAAAAACTCGCTCCTTGGTATAATGACCACTAGGGTTGGGTACCTCTATAACCGGTATGTACCGGACCGAAACAGAACGCGAATTTCGGTGCCTCATTTCGGTGCCACTTAAATGCCTGAACTGTGGATTAATGTATTTGTTCTCTGGGGCTGTGATGATGACACACTTATAATAAGAATTAGATTCAGCAACACACATGATCGCTAATAAAATTTAAATACGGCATTCATGGGCTGTCAGACATGATCGGAAAAATAAATTATTTCCTTAATTAGAAAACTCTTGACTTCGCAAAGCTTTGATAATACAAATCCAAAACATTGTTGCAGTAACGCTACTGTCCATTTTATTTTTATAGATTAAAAGTTTATTAGATTAGATTAAAAAAAATGTAAAAGCACAAATCATCGGGAAATGAGACCATCCGACATGCGCGTGAATGCATCTTGCGTTGCACTCGCTCTGACGGCAGCAGATGATCTACCGCTATCTTAACTTGCTAAATTGACTTTCGTTACAATGCCTAAAACTAAACGTTCGAAAGTGTGGCTGTGTTTCACAAGAAAGGATCTCGACACCGCGACGTGCAGTAAATGTTTTACACGAGGGAAAGACGTCAAATCTGATGAAACATGTGAGGGCACACGGAATAAAGTTAAAAGCAGAGGGACGCGAGCGTGTTCGACAGCTTACAGACAACAGCTGGCACTATCGGTGTGGACGACTCCAGCCCCAGGAGTCCAGCGATTATGATGACGTCAGCAGCCTTTCCGCAGGCTAATGTAATGTTAATTGCAAAATCCAAATCTTGCGTTCATGCTAACAAATGGACAAAGGATTTGTAAAATACTAATGTATCATGGATTCTGTTTATAATTATGGCTTTCCAGCTAGAACTTAAACTTTTAATATACTGTTCAATTTTAAGCATTTAATTTTTTGTTCAATTAAAATGTATTCTTGAGTCATCCACCATCATTTTGTGGCTTTTGCAAAGTATCGATTTGGCACCGGTATCGAAAAAAACCTAAACGATACCCAACCCTAATGACCACACACGTGCTTTAAAACAAACCGCTGGAAAATTTGAACGTAAATGGCGCCAAACTAAACTGTTAGTATTCCAAATAGCTTGGAAGGAGAGCATCCTGAACTATAGAAAAGCTCTCAGTGATGCTAGATCAACGTATCTCTCCACTCTTATAGAAAATAACAAAAACAACCAGAGATTTTTATTTAATACCATAGCTAACTTAACTAAAAACAAGATCACTGCAGAAATCTCCACAACAACATCATGCAGTAGTGAGGATTTCATGAACTTTTTCAATAACAAAATCATAAATATTAGGCAAAAAATTCAGGCTTTGAAACCAGACAATGTAAATAATTCAGATGATCTAACCACATCACATCAGAACTTAGAACACTTTACTCCCCTTGAAGCGAGGGAACTAATTTCACTCATCTCTTCTTCAAAATCGTCAACCTGTATATTAGATCCTATACCGACACATTTTCTCAAACAGATAGTACCAGCAATAATAGAACCCCTGTTGAAAGTAATTAACTGTTCACTCAGTAGTGGGTATGTCCCCAAATCCTTTAAATTAGCCGTTATTAAACCGCTAATCAAGAAACCTGACCTTGACCCCTGTCTGCTTTCTAATTACAGGCCGATATCAAACCTTCCCTTTATCTCCAAGATTCTGGAAAAGGTAGTATCACAGCAGCTATGTTCACATCTACACAGAAATAGCATAAATGAACTGTATCAGTCAGGATTCAGGCCTCATCACAGCACAGAGACAGCACTTGTTAAAGTAGTAAACGACCTCCTATGGGCCTCTGATCAGGGTTGCGTCACTATACTTGTGTTACTGGACCTCAGTGCAGCTTTTGACACCATTGATCATAGTATTCTCCTTCACAGATTAGAAAAGGTAGTAGGAATTAAGGGAACTGCCCTCTTGTGGCTCAGATCCTATTTGACTGATCGTTATCAGTTTGTAGATTTAGATGGTGACCATTCCTCATGTTCTGAAGTGGAGTTTGGTGTTCCACAGGGCTCGGTTTTAGGCCCACTGCTTTTTTCCCTTTACATGCTTCCTCTGGGCAACATAATTCGTAAACACGGTATTAGTTTTCATTGTTATGCTGATGACACACAATTATATGTCTCAGCAAAACCAGATGAGAAAAACCAGTTTGCTAAAATCGAGCAGTGTGTGCAGGACATAAGAGATTGGATGTTAATTAATTTTCTTCTGCTTAATCCTGATAAGACAGAAGTTCTGGTCATAGGACCACAAGTAGCTAGAAGTAAGCTTTCTGATCACACTGTAACTTTAGATGGCCTTTCTGTTCCATCAAATGCAACAGTAAAAGACCTCGGTGTGATTATAGATTCCAGCCTTTCGTTTTAAAATACTACTTTTGACATTTAAAGCACTAAATGGTCTCGCGCCGCAGTATCTGAGTGAACTGCTAGTGTCTTACGATCCGCCACGCCTACTTCGATCAAAGAATGCAGGCTGCCTGTCAGTACCACGTATTATTAAAACTACAGCAGGGGGCGGAGCTTTTTCTTACAAAGCCCCAAAGTTATGGAATAGTCTTCCTATTAATGTTCGGGACTCAGACATTAATTCTTTTGATTGTGTAAAGCTGCTTTGCGACAATGTCAATTCTTAAAAGCGCTTTACAAATAAAATTGAAATGAGTGAGGGAGAGACCGGACCTGTGCAGGAGCACAAGCTTTACTGGGAGCTGTGGAGGGATGAACTGGGTCGGGTCATGATCACTGCCACGTGCACGCTCGACTCATACAGTACATACGAAATCCTACTCTCAAAAAACACGTATGTGCACATGCACTGACCGACTGGTCACATGGACTACTTTTGACAGATTTGGCAACCCTGCTACTGACGAAGTGTGTTCACATGCCGCAAGGCACTGAAGACACACTCCAGGAGACACACTCCAGGAGACACACTCCAGGAGACACATGTGAGAATGCCAGGCGTGAACAGTTATCAGTCACATCTGAGCAGGGCCCCGAGGGACGCCTGGGTTCACACCGCTGTGACAAGCGAACATCTCCACCAGAGTGTAAATCACACCACACGGACCGGCTGATGTTGCTGGATATCTGAGTTATGAGCTCGTGAACCAGAGCAGAAACGCTTCATACACATTGGCTGTGGTGTATGAGCGACAGGTTGGCGTCCCACCCAGGGTGCAGCCTCACCCTCTGCCCTGAGCTCCCTGCCCCCAGGATAAGCGCTAGAGATGACGGATTGACGGATAACGACTCCTTCACGTCATCTCGCACATGACAGAGTGTCCATCACGGAGCGATGAGCGTCACACAGGGGTAAAGTGCAGGGAGAAGAGCGCGAGCGCTACACTGTGTAAAACGTACCCATCATCCTCTGGGGCTACTGGGCAGGAGAGCGAGGGAGTCGCTCCGCAGAATCGCTCTACAGTCCCGAAACCAAAATATTCAAAAGATGAACTCGTTAGAAAGATTGTAAACTTTTTCTCTCAGCAGCCTTTTGTGTAAATTTCAGTTCAGAGGAAAGAAACAAAAAAGGCTCACACACTCACACACACACACTCCATTAAATATATCATCGATTATAACGTTATATAAAATATATGCAGGTGGATGTCCACCTTCGCATGGGTGAGTCACGCTGCGTCTGTGCGTTACCCAGGATTCACCCTGAGTGTGAAGACGCAGGAAGTGAGATAATCACTGGAGCGCAGAACCGGGACGCTCGCTTAACGGCAGCAGAAACTGTGGTCAAGTGGCTCTTTAATTGAAATGGGATTGCATTCATCTGTGTGTGCGTGTCTGTGTGTGTGTGTGTGTGTGTGTGAGAGAGAGAGAGAGAGAGACGGAGCGAGCAAGAGAGCGTATACAGCATTCTGACAGCTATACATTAACGCAGTGTGTGTTTGTGCATCTGTGCAGAAACACATATATGCGCTTGCACACAAACACACACGCACACACACACACGCACACCAGTAAAAGAGGTGAAAAGGAGCGAGTGGGTGGTGGTGGGAGTGAAAGACAGTGAGTGAAGCGAGAAAAACATGAAGAAGAAACAAAGATAAAGAGGGAGAGAGAGAGAGTTTGAGCAGAAGACGAGAGGGAGAGCGGAGTGGGTGTGAGTGGCACACAGTCCTCATTCTAAAAAAAGGAGATGATGCCAGTTCAGTGCCAGAGACTCTGAATCTGGATGTGTGAGATAAAAGTGCAGGAGGAGGAGCAGCTGCGCACGAGGAGAGATGGGAGAAGCGAAGATGGAGGAAGAAGCCGCGGAGGCCGAGCGCGAGGAGACGTGTTCACGCGCACGCGCCGGGTTTAACACGACCGAACGGCACACAGACCGTTCGTTCCCCAAAACAATCGAGAGATGACGAGAATGAGGGGCAGAAAGACAAGTGTTAGGAGTCTGGGGCGAAGAAAAGAGGTTGAAGAAGAAGCCCTGAGGGACAGGAGGAGGAGGAGGAGGAGGAGGAGCATGAAGGAACGCAGCGTGCTGACAAACCATGCTAAAAAAACTAAATAGGGCATATGCGTAGAGGACAAGAGACGAGCACGGAGAGAGAGCGAGACAGAGAGAGGGAGGGGGAGAGAGAGAGAGAGAGAGAGACACAGGGAGACAGAGAGAGAGAGAATGAATATACTTATGACTTTTATTTACAGTTATTCATTAGTCATTTGGAGCAGTGTTACTAACATGTAAGGAATAAAATAAATAAGTAAATGTAAAAAAAATGTTTAAACAAGTTGAGAGAGAGCGAGAGAGAGTTTATTAATATGTGTGAAGTATGTCAGGTGTGTGTGTGTGTGTGTGTGTGCATGTGCTCTATGTTTTATTTGTGTATATATACAGTATATAATAATAATAATGTTTCCGGGACAGAATTTCTATGTGTTTCTACCCAAAGTGTATACATGCTCACTTGAACACACACACACACACACACACACACACACACACACACACACACAGGGCGTACTGTTGCCACACAGTTGCCTAGCAGCACAGTAACACACACACACACGGCCTCTTTATCGTCACTGAACTTTCTCTGTGTTGGAGACAGAAAGTTTCCAGCGGTCCCTCCACCACACCGTTTGTGTCCCACTGATGTCCCACTGATGTCCCACTCACAGACAGCGCAGACACGACTGTGTAAATCTTTATACCAGCCAACCTCCTGAAATCACCACAACCAGCCCGGCAGTGACGACCAATCACAACCACCAGCAGACTGAAAACTACAAGTACAAACTAGCGTCATAGCAAAGTCTCAGCGCAAACTAGCGTTACAGTAAAGACTAATCACACGCTAGCATTATGGTAAGACATTTACACACACTACACACTACACATTACACTACACACACTCTTCTCCAGAGAGACTTACATCAGCGCTTTGAAGTGCTTATCAGTCCAACACTACTGGGAGGGATTTTTTTTTTTTTTTGGGTGGTAGTGTGTGTGTGTGTGTGTGTGTGTGTGTGTGTGTGTGTGTGTGTGTGTGTGTGTGTGTGATGGGGGGGGGGGGGGGGGGGGGGGGGGGTGACTGGCTATTATCCAGATACGATTGCCAGTGACTCGGCTGTACGGACATCTAGAGGAAGTTCATTCCACCACCTAGCGCCCAGGACAGAGGACAGTCTAGACGCGCGTCTTCCTCGATCCCTGAGAGACGGCGGGACCAGTCGAGCCGCGCTGGAGGACCGGCGGGAACACGGTGCCGTGAAACCACAGTACAAACTAGCGTCACGGTGAAGACTAATCACTGAATGTCCTGGGAATATGTCCAGGTCAGAAAACTCAGAGTTATCGCTCGAAATGTCCTCAGACTCGCTAACCAGTCGCTGTTTTAAAAACATTTTTGACTGACTATATTTTAAGAAACATTTCTGTGTATATTTATGATGATGCTCAGAGTAATGCTGAGCGGCTGAACACTGATAATGTGTGTGTGTGTGTGTGTGTGTGTGTGTGTGTGTGTGTGTGTGTGTGGATAGTCACCTCGGGTCCCTACTACACCGCCATCAGGGCTAATAATCAATGAGTCACGCGTTTACTCTCCTAAACTATTATCATATCAGAAATTCCTATATACAAAAACCTTTATAATTAAAAGTTACATTCAACTTTCAGTTGCAGCTTTCTGTCTGAATGGTCTCCACAGAGATGTTTACACACACACACACACACACACACACACACACACACACACACACACACACACACACACACACACACACAGGCACCCCGCCCAGTTATCAAACACACTTGTGACCGTGGGCCGAGACAGCAGCAGCCACATCTCAGTGGACACACACAGACACACACACACACACACACTATGTCTGTTTACTCGATCAGGGCCAAGCAAACACACTACAGCTTTATTTACACGACTGTTCGTAACCCCGGGGTGAAGCTGCAGGACGCGCAGCGCTGGTTCGTGTCAGACCTGCTCAGGTTCCTGTAAGGACAAAGTCACTTCCGCCAACTCACACAAGACAAGACGAGAGAAAAGTGTTAAGGCAAAATAATTACATAACAAATGTGTGTGTGTGTGTGTGTGTGTGTGTGTGAGGATGAGTGAGAGTTGTTAACAAAAACGCCAAATAAACAGTGTTATTTAACACCTTCCTAAATATCTGGCGTATCATTGAAGCTTTCGATCAGAAATGATTAATTAATTAGAGGGAAGCAGAGGCTCGTTATTAGCTGCTGTATGGACACAGGGGAGGACAAATCATGCGTTCGTTAGCTCGCTCACGTGACCAGTTAAAGCTTCAGTGTGTTCGCCAGGCTATCAGGGCTAACATAATGAAACTCGGCGGTACGATGAGCTGATTATGGACTGTGGAAATGAGCCGAATTCCTGGGCTGGGAAACGTTATGTAACTGCAGTCTTCATCCTCTACTGATAACGTCTATAGCAACAAAGATGATGATGATGATGATGATGATGATAAGGTCTGTGGTGGTGATAATGTCTATAAGCTAACTTCAACATCTATAAGAATGATCATGTCTTTTTTTTTTGGTCTGGGGGGATTTTCCCCCCGATTTTTCTCCCTAATTTAGTCGTGTCCAATTCCTCCCCGTCACTAGGGGGCTCCCACATTAAGTCTACTACTACCACTCAGCCGTGAGGGCCGAAGACTATGGTTCGGAGGAACCACGTGACGCCAGCCGACCGCATCTTTTCCAACTGCTCGCTCGCGCACCCTTGGGGGCGGCGTAACACACTCGGAGGACAGCGCTATCCGCTCCTTCCGCTCGCGCGAGCTCACAGACGCCCCTGACTGGCTGTAGAGCCGTGATTAATGTGGGAGCACTAAGTACCTCTCTCATCCCTTCCCTCTGAGAGAGCTCGGCCAATCAGCTCTCTCTAGACCTCCGGCTGCGAGAGGTTACAGCACCACCCGGGAACCGAACTCGCCATCTTTTACTCAACATTTCGATTTTAGTGTACCACACCGGGCTCTCAGTTCTGGTATTGTACACGCCCTCACCTCGGACTGCTGTGGGTGTGTTTGATCTAACGACTTGTGTTTTATCTCATAGTGGCGATTCTTGAGACAAACTGGTTTCACACTTCCTGCATGAAGAACAAACATACACTGATCTGAGCACTCATCCTGGGTGGCTACATTTTCATAGTTTACTTCTGAGGTTTTGGGATTTTTTTCTGACTGGTTTCTGGTCCTCCAGTGCATGAAACATAAAGATATAATTTAAAGCGCGAGTTCTGACCCAATGTACAGCCAGCTATAGCTGTGAAATCTGTTTATGCTGATTATAAAACCTAGAACACTTATGGTGCCTGTGATACCTATAACAGTCATATGTGTATAGTGACAATAATGTCTAGGGTAATTATATAATGTATATAGTGTATATAACGTATATAGTGTATATAATGTATATAGTGTATATAACGTATATAGTGTATATAACATATATAGTGTATATAGTGTATATAATGTATATAGTGTATATAGTGTATATAGTGTATATAATGTATATAGTGTATATAATGTATATAGTGTATATAGTGTATATAATGTATATAGTGTATATAGTGTATATAATGTATATAGTGTATATAACGTATATAATGTATATAGTGTATATAGTGTATATAGTGTATATAATGTATATAGTGTATATAACGTATATAGTGTATATAACATATATAGTGTATATAGTGTATATAATGTATATAGTGTATATAGTGTATATAGTGTATATAATGTATATAGTGTATATAATGTATATAGTGTATATAGTGTATATAATGTATATAGTGTATATAGTGTATATAATGTATATAGTGTATATAGTGTATATAATGTATATAGTGTATATAGTGTATATAATGTATATAGTGTATATAATGTATATAGTTTATAGAGTGTATGTAGTGTCTCCAGGACCATCACCGATACGCATCAATCACAATAATAATGTCCACAATGCTGATAATGTACAGTACAGAGGAGTGATAAAGTCTTTAGCAGTGTAAATGTCTGTGCTGAACATAACATCGATGATGATGATGATGATGCCGTTGGTGGTGATAACGTCTCCTTAACGTCTCCTTAAAGACCATTATAATATTAACGGTTGTGATAATGTGTATAGTAAGTGTATTTTGTATATAATGATGAGAAGGTTTATGGGAAGTTTAATGTAGTGAATGCGATGATGAATATGTATATAAACTTGAGAAGGTCTACAGCAGTGGAATGTGTGTATCCTGACGATAATGTTTATAATGATGATAACATCAGTTACAATAATCATGTCCATCATGCTGACAATAAATATATGGCAATAAAATGTCTGTGGTGATGTAAATAGTTTATAGTGATTATAAAGTCTATGACGGTGATAATAACGTTTATGATGAGTAGAATTTCTACAATGTTGTTAACGTCTCTGTGATTATAACATCTACAGAAATGCCAATGTCTATGCACGCACAGATACAACGTCTTTTAATATATTTTTCTTTAACGATTGTAAAATTCACGGCGGTGACGATGTCTATTGCAATGAAAACATCTGCAGTGTCCACAGTGATATTTGTCAAATTTGACCTTTTGGAGGACATTTGTCTTTTTATACAAAAACCCCCAAACGCAAACGCCTGAAAACTTTTTTCTTTTTCTTTCTCTTTGCTCATTACTTCACTCTGATTAATGTCGTAGTTACGTTGAAGTTTTACCGTAGCACGGATTAGCGTTAATGAGTACTAATTAGCGCGCTGAGACAAAAGGTGTGCATGAGTGTATATAAAATACTAATCACAAATCATCTGGCATGAGGTTTTCTCGTCTGTGGGATGCGTGGGATGGCACAGATCCTGCACACAGATCTAGGACATGTTTTAAAACACACCACCACCATCACACCTAGCGGTGCTTTACATAACTTGCTAGCAAAAAAAAAAAAAAAAAAAAACCTGGCAGAGTTTGCTTGGACACTAAGTATTGGACAATATTCTGAGCTCTGGTTTTCTGGCATCGCATCAGCAAAAGGAAGAAGAAGAAACGGGAAAGAGCTTGACTAGCTTTAGTGTCACGGCAGACCAACACTGTGGACCGAGGAGAAGGTCTCGCTGTACACACCACCAGGAACCTTCTTGGTCGTGATCTAGATGCAGAAACAGTCAGGACATCAACAGTAGATTAGGCGTCGCAGATTAACCCGTCCATTAGATTTATATATTTTTCTTTTTTGTAGATTGAATTACAGAGCGAGGGAACCGGCTCTGTCCGGGATGTTCTGGGGCGGTCGGTGGTTGAACAGCATGATGGGATTGTGTTCTCGGTGAAGAACCCGCGCTCTCACACAGGGGCACGGCCTTTTCCAGTAGAACCGATTTATGATTTCCTATCTCACGCAGCTGACGAGAGAACACTGTGCAAGTCTGATCACACACAAACCTCCAGTCTGATCAATTCTCATTCGCTATGAAAGCAGATGCACTTCCAGGAGAGACAGAGCGCGTCCACCGCGGCGTCCATTAACCCCTTTCAATACCCGAACCACAAGCCGGCCTTTAATGCGTCTAAGCTTGTGCACATCCGTGAGATAGCATCGTTTCCTTTTCCCAGAGCATTTTGTCTATCTGTGGATCTGTGTGTGTGTGTGTGTGTGTGTGTGTGTGTGTGTGTGTCAGCATGCTTGATGCCTGTGATAAGCCGGCCATGTGTGATGCGCTGTACTTGCACGACTTCTGCATTTGAAACGGTGGACGGCTTGCTGATAAATGGTGTGATATCAGGGGACATTCGCATGCGCTCCACTGCCTCTCTCACACACACACACACACACACACACACACACACACACACACACACACGGACTAAGAGAATGACCAATGAGAGGAGCTGGATTTTGCATCCTGCCTGGAATACGTGTGACACTTGTGACGGTCCGTGCAGAGGACACCTGTAACCCCACCATGTCTCTCACCTGTTTTAGGACGGCGTCTTCCCGAGACCGTCGTCTTCTCCGCTTCTGGTCTCTGTCCCATCCTCCGCAGACAGAAGGACTGAAATAGCCAAGCTGTCCCTGTCTCCTTTATGTCCTCCCTCACACTGAAAGATCTCTACCTCCTCCTCATCAATAATAATAATAATAATAATAATAATAATAAGACTCCTCAGGAAAGCGGTTCAGAACGCGAGACAACAAAGCAGGTCATTCTGAGTGTGCAGTGGATCAAAGCCCAACACTGCCGGCGTCCCTCCGAACATCAAAGCGGCCGGCGGAGGTGTGATGAGTCCCGGCTGCGCGCGCGCCTGTCCCCGCTCCGCTGCCCGTCCGCGCTGCCGCTCTGCTCTGCTCCGTCCCCGCTGTCCCCTGTCCCGCTCCAGCAGGCAGCTCCCGCTCACACACACACACACACACACACACACACACACACACTCAGTGCCTCTCTGTACGTGCCGTGCGTAACGCGCGAGCAGGGTGTGACTCTGCTTCTGCTCCGTGTTTTTCTCCCCTCCAGCAGCAGCAGCTCACACACACACACACACACACTGGTCTCTCTGTGTTCTCTCTCTCTCTGCTCCCGGACCCGGGCGGTGCTGGGATTCTCCTCTCCAAACCCGCAGCGCAGAGACACTCACACTGCGGCCTGAGCGGAGACTGCGTAACACACACACACACACACACCACCGGGATCTGCTCCGCACGGGATACACACACACACACATATACAGCACACACTCTCTCTCTCTCTCTCTCTCTCTCACACACACACATATACAGCACACACTCTCTCTCTCTCTCTCTCTCTCTCACACACACACACACACACACACTGTCTCTCTCTCTCTCTCTCTCTCTCTCACACACACACACACACACACACCTAGCTCGAACCCCCTGTGCACGTTATGTTGTTATTTTTGGACACACTATATATTATATTCCATTATAACGCGTCATGTGTGCTTTAGGTCGAAGCCCCTACACAAGGGTTGCCAGATCATTCTAAATCCCACGGGGGAGGGGGCACAAACTTTTGACGACATAATGATCTTTTCAAATTCGCTTAAAAAATCTCTTTATTTTTGGACTTTCGGACTATTTAATGTACCAAAGAATGTATGATTTCATATAATTATTATTATTGTTAAATTATGTCTATAAATTAATTGATTTACAGTGTGTATCTATATTACGTTTAATATGTTTAATATGACTTAGATAATACATACTGTATGTTGTTTTCTTTTTTGTATTCAATGAATATTATACACTATTATACTCTTTTCATCGTTGATTTTTGATGTATGTGTTTTGTTTATTACTGAGAAAGAAGGTCCATGCCTCGTCAGGTTTACTGATATATATTTGTGGCTGTGTAATTAATTAAATGTATTTATTCATAAAAATGGCTGACCCTGCGCTCTGACACCAGTTATATGCGAAGAAGGAATTTCACTGTGCTATAATGTATATGTGACAACAACAAAAAAAGGCTTTACTTACTTACTTACATTTGCAGACCATTTACAGTTATCAGGACCATCACGGTTTATTTTTATTTTAACAGGATTTGGTTTCTGTCATTCTGCTATGAATTTCTGTTTCCTTTATCTTTTCACATCAGTACATACTGTAAGTTAGTCTTTCACCACAGCAGACCGTTCGATCCACACAACATCTTGGCACAGGTTTTTACCCCAGATGCCCTTCCTGACACAAACCTCCTATTGTATCCCCGGCTTGGGAGCGGCACTGCGGCCAGTGGCTGGGGTTTGGGCACTGGGGGCCCTACATGAATACCAAGACATACTGTACTTACAGGTTATATAATAGAGGGCGCGCTGGGCTCTGCTCACATGCAGATGTGTCGTTCCTGTAGATTTCAGTAGCCCTGAGCTTCAGTGAAGGTGCCTGTAGATGACTTGTTTATTACTCATTATTGGTAAGATTCATTCATCAGAGACGTCTGAGCTGAAGGAATTTATTCAGCCGATATCTGAAAACAAATCATCAAAAAAAATCACATTTGGTGTGACACCACAGCAATGACGAATCAGTGTGACGTCACTCAGGACTGTCTGGGCGTGTGTATGAAGGAGGTGAAAGTGTGTGTGATGATCAGTGTACAGTCTACAGTACATCACTCCTCTGGCCCATCGGCTGGGTGAATTCCGCCAACATGGCAACCCACACACGCACACGAAGGCGCTGCGCCGGGTGCGCAAGTCTCTACGTCACTGCGCTTCGTGAATACCTCCCCCTACCGGACACTTAGTGTACTGCTGCCTGCTGTAAATGGCACCATGGCAAAATGTGTGTGTGTGTGTGTGTGTGTGTGTGGCGTGTGCAGCGCAATTATGTAGAAAGACAACAAACAGGACGCGTTTTAATAACAAGTGACCCTGGCGCTGTTACGTCATTTCCGGATTTTCCGCAGCGGTTCGACACATCATACAGGTGTAACAGGTGTAAGAAGAAGTAATGAGCGGTGTGTTAAGCCCCCAGGCAGTCGTGGAATGTTCCTACATGCCGTTCCACTTAGGATGACGTCACGTAGGATGAGTGACATATGACGTCATGTACGTTTGTGCCATGCTGGAGTGTGCATGCAGGTAACCTGGTGGTGTGACGATGTGGGCGATCCTGCACAGACACAGTGTGTGATGAGTCTCGCACCGGCAGCAGTGGAGAGGACGGCCGGCACCGTGTTGTCTCCGCTCTTCGGGGGAAAGTCTCTAATGATAAGAGGGAACGTTACTGGAAGACATTTGCGTACTCGTTGATGAATGATTTGTATATTCAATAAACATCATGGTATTTGCATGACATAACAGGTTGGATGAAAAGACGTGGATTTACTCAGAGTGGAACTGAAGCAGGTTTTATCACAATAGGAAATAACATGTTCAAAACGACCTTTTACAAAAGGACAAGGCTTTGACACGCCAAGCGAATTACTTCCATTTTATTTACTTTGATATACAATTAATAGTGCACAAAAAGGAAATACTGCAGATTATTTGTGCAATAAAGGGTTACTTGTAAACAGGACCAATAACCTGGGGCGTTTCTAGGATTTTCAGTTAAGGGGGGTGGGGGGGGGGGGGGGGGGGGGGGGCTCGGGGCCCATAGATGTTTAACACATATTTGGCTTGTTTAGAATCAGTACTCAAATGACAGAAAAAAATGTGAAAAATACTTTCTGGTGCGATGCCTTCAGTGTTGTGAACACAGTGTTAATGTGCATGAGAGGCTGAACATGTTCTATTCTTACCTGCTGCTCATTTGGAGACCTGCTCCCATGTGACTCGAAAAACCTTCCGTCTACAGTTAAATATAAATATTAAAACTTTGATCATCATGTTATCTAGTTTAATTTAGTGGCTGAGTACAAATGTGGCCTAGCGACGCCCATGCCAATAATCACTTACTAATCACACACTAATCATCCTTATTTCCAGTAATCACTCCATAACCACCGTTATTCCAAATAATTACTCACTAATCACCTTTATTCCTAACAATCACTCACTCAGTGATTGCTGTGACAGTTTGAACTGGAGAGCCGGACAGAGCTCAGGACAGTCACACTGCTCAACACCTCACTTGATGGGATAGGATCTTGTTTTGTCTCTAAATATTGGGGCTAAAACCGAATCCGGCAACAAAATGTTGAAGTTGGTCGCACTGCTTCAGACTTAGACAGGGGATGTGGCTTAAAGTTTGATAGTGAAACTGTACATAGAAAATGACTAGGATCGGTGTTTGTATAATTTAACTGCACACTATACAGTATAATATGTATATATATATATAAGATTTATATTTATATGTTTTATGCTTGTAGTTTAGTATCACACCAGTAACTCCCTCACATTTACTCTGTGTCTACTGACTGTTTGTGAGCGCTATAGCGTGCGATCACATCTACAAACCTGCCTTTGTGTTACTGCTCTCATCACTGCTGGTGTTTGGAATCTATAAAAACCCCACTCAGTGGACGCAGTACTTGCCCCAAGCCTGGGTCAAATGTGAGGGTTTCATCAGGAAGGACATCTGGGCAAAAACCTGTGTCAAGCTGGACGTCGCTCAGATGGTACACTGTGGTGACGCTGATGGGAACAGCCAGCACAACACCACCAACAACAACAATATCACCACCACCACCAACATCATCAACACCAACACAATACCACCAACAACAAGAACACCAACACAACACCACCACCAACAACAACACCACCACCACCAACAACAATATCACCACCACCACCAACACCATCACCACCACAACACCAACACAACACCACAAACAACAACACCACCAACAACAAGAACACCAACACCACCAACAACAATATCACCAACACCAACAGCACCATCAACACCAACACAATACCACCAACAACAAGAACACCAACACAACACCACCACCAACAACAACACCACCACCACCAACAACAATATCACCACCACCACCAACACCATCACCACCACAACACCAACACAACACCACAAACAACAACACCACCAACAACAAGAACACCAACACCACCAACAACAATATCACCAACACCAACAGCACCATCAACACCAACACAATACCACCAACAACAAGAACAGCAATACAACACCACCAACAACAATATCACCACCAACACCATCACCACCACAACACCAACACAACACCACCAACAACAACAAGAACACCAACACACCACCAACAACAACAACAATATCACCACCAACAATATCACCACCAACAACAACACCACCACCATCACCAACACAACACCACCAACAACAACACCAACACAACACCACCAACAACAACTAAAACAATACCACCAACAACAACAAAAACAACAACACCAACACCACCACCAACACCATCAACACCAACACAATACCACCAACAACAAGAACACCAATACAACACCACCAACAACAATATCACCACCAACACCATCACCACCACAACACCAACACAACACCAACAACAACAACAACACCACCAACAACAAGAACACCAACACAACACCACCAACAACAACAATATCACCACCACCAACAACACCACCACCATCACCAACACAACACCACCAACAACAACACCACCACCAACAAGAACACCAACACAACACCACCAACAACAACTAAAACAATACCACCAACAACAACAAAAACACCACCACCAACAATATCACCACCACCAACAACACCACCACCACCACAACACCAACACAACACCACCACCAACAACAACACCACCAACAAGAACACCAACACAACACCACCACCACCAACAAAAACAACAACACCAACAACAACACCAACAATACCACCACCAATAAACCCACCAACAACATAATGTCTATGATAAATGGTAATATTTTGTGTATAAATAGCCTTTAGTGAGCGAGTGGTGAGTGGGCTGTGCTCTGATTTAGGCGTGTAAACTTTTTCGCCTGAACTTTTCCTTTAGCATTTCAAACACATCTTTGTAGTTTGTTTCATAACACAACACCCATGCTAACTCAACAGCTTCACACACACACACACACTCACACGCAAACACACTATTCTGAGTCTATTTTGATTTCCACAGAAATCCTCCGTCCCGGATGCGCAGTTCTCCCCCCCGTGCATGAAGCCGCAGTGGTACGGTCCGCCCCCTCTCTGTCCTCTCGTCCCTGCTGCATCCTCCATCACTGCACTTCCCTTCATGCACAGTTTCTCCTTGAGGAGGATCCTGCGGCCTGTCTGAGTGACACCTAGAGCCCAGATCTCTGAGTCATCTCCATCAGCACAAGGTTATCACAAGGTCAAGGAGGAATAAAGGAAGGACAGGAGAAGGTAGGTCTTTCTGCTGTTTGATTTTTGAAGTCTTTTCCACTGGAGGTGAGTGTGGAGGCCTTAGGAGGCTTAGAACCCTGAACTCTGCACAACTGCTGTCTGTATCTGTTCTTTAGGCCTCTCTCTCACTCTTTCTCTCTCTCTCTCTCTCTCTCTGTCTCTCTATCCCTCTTTGTGCGCCCTCGCCCTCGCTTGTCCTCCATCAGTGCTGCGTATGACTCATGTAGTTTGACAGAGACACAGGGAGGGACAGAAGGAGAATATAACACACTTGAATGATGTGGCTGTGTCTGTACAGGACAGCTTTGTTTTTGCGTCCAGTGACGTATCACATAATTGCACTGTGTGTGTGTGTGTGTGTGTGTGTGTGTGTGTGTGTGTGTGTGTGTGGATAGGGGGTGGTTATCAATAGCAAAAGAGCTTGGTTATTCGACTCTTTGTAACTGCAGTGGACCACTTACTCACGAGACGTCTCTCCCGGATGTTATGCTGAAAGCCCAGTAACTGCCCTTTGGCGAATATCCCAGTGTGTTCACTCGAGACTGTTACACTGCGGTCATACACACCTTCGGGAGCTGTCATGACACACTGAACATCGTTCTGTGTCTGGTGTATGTTTATGCATGTACAATACAGTCTACATGCAGCTGCTTTATCCCAGTCAGGGTTGCAGAGCGGGGTGGGGCAGGACAGAAAAGATGCCATGTTTATGAAGTTGTGCAGAAGGATTAGACTCATTAGACATAAGACTGGTCAAATGTGAATGCATAGTGTTGATACGATGCTCTGTATATATGATCTTATTTATACTGAAAGGAGAGAGTCGCTGGAGAAGGTCTACACGGTGAGCATCAGGGAGACATGTCCGATCTGACCCACGTCTGGTTTCATAATGTCACACAGAGTTTATATGTACAGCTTCCAGGATAATTCTACAAATAATCTGGGTTCTACCTAACTATATGTCTGTTCCTTTCCAGCACCTCCAAAAGTACCCGAGAGCCAAAGAACATCCCCACCATACACATGGAGCCGAAGCCCAAGAGCAGCACCAAACCAGGAACCAAGACGGACAAAAAAGAATCGGCTCCTCCTCCAAAACCGAACCCCGCTCCCGCCGACCCTGCGCCGCCTGCCGAGGCAGAAAAACCAGAGCAAGATGGCAACCAGGAGGGGGCGCAGGAAGGGGACGGGGCTGCCGGGGGCTGCTGTGAGACCCTGGAGAGCCTGAAGCCGTTCCTCATCGGTGGCGCTCTCGTAGCGCTCGGAGCCGTAGTGGTGGGCTTGGTGTTATTAGCCAAGAAGAAGTGACAGCGTGACGTGATCGGCCGGGAGATTCACGGCGGGAATTGGGTCACGGCCTTATGCTGGGAGGGGGGGGGGGGGCGGGGGAGGTGGGCATGGGGGGGGGTTAGGGGTTAAATATCGTTGGGGTGGGGAGCCACTCGTCATTCAGCTTTGATTAAATCATCACAGTATCGTCTGTAGTCGTATCCTCACAGACCAGAGACGCGATTACATTTAATAACATGTCCCAACTTAGGACATGAAACTTCTTACAGCTAATATTCTCCACCTGATGATTAATGACGCTAGCTAGCTTTAGTGGTACTTTAACATGTTAGCTAGGTTAGCCAAATCCGTCCAAGAGAGGGCGCCAGTGAGCTGAAATCGGCTAATCCTCAAAATTAGCCAACATTTTAAAAGAAGGAATTACAAGAAGCACTTGTAGATCAAACAGCAGCTATTCCGAGCGCAAGAAATCTGTTCAGACGTCCAGCAGAAGGGATTCAGAGAGATGAAACTTCACCGGATATTCCCTGCGCTGCTTCGTTTCCTGCGTTTAGCGTTCGACCCTGATCGGTCTGTGAGGTCCGACTACAGCCGGCGTTATTATAACCCGGATCACACCACACGCAGACACACACTCGTTAGATATGGACATCCCGCTACGACAAAAACAACAACAACAACATCAACATCAGCCACAGGAGCTGAGTGTGTTTCCTGGAGTTTCTGACTTTTCATCGAGTTTCATCGCTTTCAGCTTTAGAACCGAAACACATCACTATAATCAACCTGAAGAAAATGAAATGTTCATTCCTCTTGAAATAAAGTGCAATGTCAGCATATTTTCTTATACGATTAAACCTGTAATGTAAAAAAAAAAAAAAAAAAAACTTAACCCAGGATTATATTTATACGCGTAAGCATTATAGTGTAGAAGCGAGAGTCAGTTTGGTTTGATGTAGAAGTTCAGTGCCGATAAAGAGCTCTAAACCCAGTGTGTGTGAGTGTGTGTGAGAGAGAGAGAGACTATAGAGAGATGGATTACCACAAACTGAATAACTCCATGTAGAAGTGTGTGTGTGTGTGTGTGTGTGTGTGTGTGTGTGTGTGTCTATGTTCATACGAGTCTGTGTTTGTTCTCGGACGTCATCACTAATTAGCATCTCTCGTTCACGTCTCCACGGACGCGTCTCTGCTTGAACGACTCGAGCCCGTCCATTTCCTGCCCACCATAAAGTGTTAAAAGCAGAAAACACACGCCAACGGAAACACAGTGGACAGTGTAACGGCATGACGGAGATCACACTCCATGAAGAAGTGGTCATCACACAGGCCTTTGTCTTTGTCTGGACGTGCGAGCAGTGACGAGGACGAGGACGCTTTTCCGTTCGCTCACGTGCGTATGTAATGCAATAATACAAACTAGCACTCTGTAGATCAACCGATAGAGCTGTACAGTGTGATGATGTTCGTGAGGAGGAACGAACACGTGGAGGTGTTACGGGATATGAATGATCATATATATATATATATATATAAAAGGTGAAATTGAATTTATATATATGTGCTGATTAATATTACGTTCTGACAGATATATATACATATTTATTCATTTATATTTTCTGTTTGTTTTGCGCTCTCCTGCTCCTCAGACCCTCCCTCTGGTCCTTATGTACAATAAAATCAAAATTACTGCAATGTAATGTGTCCGGACTCAAGCAGTTATTTACTGATTTATTTATTTAAAATCTATATGCCCAAAAAGTATGTGCGCCTCTGACCTTCAGACCCACATGTCGTTGTTGATGAACATCCCAGACCAGATTTATTCCCCTTGTTCTATTAAACAGCTCCCCTTTCCTCTTCTGGGAAGTCGTTCCACTAGATGCTGGAGCATGTGTGTGTTCGTGTGTGGATTTCTGTTCATTCACACACACTACAGGAGCGTTGTTGAGCCCTGATGTGTGGATGTCCAGAAGGCTCCAGTTCATGCCACAGCTGGTGGTTCAGTGGGGTCGAGTCCCGTCAGGGCTCTGTGCAGGCTCCACCCCAACACACTCCTAAAACACTGTGTCTCACATGGACCGGCTTTATGGATCTCACAGGGGCGTTGTCATGCTGGTTAGGGGGTCGCTTAGTTCCTCTTAGTTTCAGTGAAGGGGAGTAAATATTCTCGCATATAATTAAATGTACACCACTGCATTGTTTAACAGCAAAGATATTTAGCTTTAACCCTACAGCATACAGAGACAGCCAGGGCCCAGGGCAGGGACGCAAAAATGGGGTATGCAGTATATGCAGTGCATGGGGGCGCCACACGGAGGGGGGGCGCCATTGTGAAAAACAAATCTTTGAAAATTGTCTTTAATAAAGCTTTTAAAATATTTGAAAAAATGATATTTGTTAAGAGACTATTTTTGTTTAGCATTTTAAACGAGTAAAAATAAATAAATTATATATATATATATATATATATATATATATATATATATCAATTGAGCCCCCCCCTCCCCCCCTATAGTTGGCAGACAGTCACGTATGCAAAATTACGGTGGCCGAGAAGTGCAAAACAACTAAACAAAATAAAAACAAAATAAAACATTCGAAAACAAAATAACGAAACCCAAATCAAAATAACAAATTCAAAAACAAAATAACGAAACCCAAATCAAAATAACAAATTCAAAAACAAAATAACGGGTCGAAAAAGAAAAAAAGAAAATAGACGCTTATTTGACTTGTAATAAGCTGTCTTTTCGTTTTTAAGCTGTAGAACTTTCTTTATTCAAAGTATAAACGAGGAAAGAAAATCAAGTGTAATTTTAAAAAGGTGTCTGATATTTTAAAATAAAAAACAAATATCACTTTAATTTTCATTTTTTGATTCCTGTTTATAAAAAGAAACATCAAATACCAAAAAGTACACGGACCCAAATCAAAAGAACAAATTCAAAAACAAAATAACGAAACCCAAATCAAAATAACAAAACCCAAAACTAATTTGTTATTTTGTTTTGCGTTTTGTTAATTTGTTTTCGGTTTTGCTATTTTGATTTTGAATGGCGTATGGATCCCTCTACACGTTCATTCATACAGTATTCGAGACCCTGTTGTAAGCTTTTTGTAAACAGGATTCTCAAAACAGCTTGAAAAACCACAAAGTTTCTAAAGAAATATGCAGTTTAAATGTATTAATGCATGAGCTTTTTTTTCTGTTTCTGTTGTAATAACAGTGCTGATGAAATGACATCACTGTTTAGCAAATACAATAATTTGAATGCTTTGTACATGAGTGTTCATAAAAAAGACGAAAAAGATGAAGAGTACAGAGAGAAAGCAAATAAGTCAAGAGCAGGTGAAGAGAACAGGTGGAGCCGCCACACAGGACACTACGACTTAAAGGGCTCATGATATACATTTACCATTTTAATGTGTTTTCCGATGTACACTTATAAAGTAAGTTACAGTTTTTTGTGCACCAGAATTACAAAATGTTTTTTATAGTGCACTGACCTCTTATTTGTCAAAAAAAAAAAAAAAAGTAAAATTGAATTCATCTTGTCATGACCACTTTAAACAAAATCAAATAACATACATTTGGGATTGATGATTTAAGGTATATATTATGTGAAATATCTGGTTCATTTACTCAGCCATGAAGATGAAGGAGGCCAATGAATCAATGATAGAAAATGAGTTCAGAGCAGGTGAAGAAAACAGGTAGGTAAAGGCCAGACAGGATTTTATGACTTACACAGTATTAAGAAACACGCAGAATAAGTTATTGTAGCCTTAAGAAACATCTATTTTGTTTACTCAGTTGTGAAGATGAAGATACGCCAAAAAAAAAAATCCACGGCAACGGTCACATTTTTAAAAATGGCCTTGATGTGGAAAAGTGCTTTGCACCACGTCAGAGTCTAAGCATACAGTAGTACGTACTGTACGCACTTTTCCTTGTCAGAGTACTGCAGGTTATTTGAAAATCGAAGTTATTTTTGCAGCTTGCCATTCTAAGGATTTGAATATTGACTGCTGCTATTTTATATGTAAATGATCTTGCAAACCCCTCAGCAAATATAACTATATACATTTTGGTTATATAGTTACATATAAACTCCTCTCTCTCTCTCTATGTGATATATATATATATATATTAAAACATTGAAAAACATAATATATTATATAGTATAGTATTATATATAATATAATTATTATATAATAATATAATATAGTATTTATGTCCCTATGTCCCTACAGCGTTTTATATATATATATATATATATATATATATATATATATATATATATATATATATATTTGTTTGTTTGTTTGTTTGTTTCCCTCCGGAACGTTTTTCATGCCGAGGCCGTTTCCCGTCGGCGTCTTTACCCTGTCAGCACCACATACCGGAAGTGACGCATTTTCCGAGTTTGTGTTCATTCCCGGAGAACGTGGTGAGATTGTATTTTGCTCACATTCTTGGTTAATATTATTTTTCTCCACATTCGGATTGTTTTAGAAATTTATTAAAGTTCTCTGTCAAGGCGAGTGTGAAGTTGTAGTCTGGTACGTGTGTGTGTGTGTGTGTGTGAGAGAGAGAGAGCGCGCGCAATGTGAGCTGACTGTGGGGCGTGCGTGCGTGTGAATCTGAGCTCCAGTGTTAATGTTAATAATGATAATAATAATAATGATGATGATGTTTTTATGTTTTCAGGTTTGTGCAGGAGTCACTATGATCATCCCGATCCGCTGCTTCACCTGCGGGAAGATTGTAGGGAACAAGTGGGAGGCTTACCTGGGACTGCTGCAGGCGGAGTACACTGAGGGGTGAGAGGAGTTAATAATAATACTACAATATAATACTACAATATAATACTACAATATAATACTACAATATAATACTAAGACATAATACTACAATATAATACTACAATATAATACTACAATATAATACTACAATATAATACTACGACATAATACTACAATATAATACTACGATATAATACTACGATATAATACTACGACATAATACTACGACATAATACTACGACATAATACTACAATATAATACTACGACATAATACTACAATATAATACTACGATATAATACTACGATATAATACTACGACATAATACTACGACATAATACTACGACATAATACTACGACATAATACTACAATATAATACTAAGACATAATACTACAATATAATACTACAATATAATACTACAATATAATACTACAATATAATACTACAATATAATACTACGACATAATACTACGACATAATACTACGACATAATACTACGACATAATACTACGACATAATACTACAATATAATACTACAATATAATACTACGACATAATACTACGACATAATACTACAATATAATACTACGACATAATACTACGACATAATACTACGACATAATACTACGACATAATACTACAATATAATACTACAATATAATACTACAATATAATACTTCGACATAATACTACGACATAATACTACAATATAATACTACAATATAATACTAAGACATAATACTATAATATAATACTACAATATGGTACTGCAATATAATACTACAATATAATACTAATACTACAATATGGTACTATAATGCAATTGTACAATTGTTTTAAAATCGAACATCGAATTTGGTCTAAAAAACAATAGAGATTCAATTTATAGGGCATATCGCCCAGCTCTAAATACTAATGTAAAACTACACTAACATTATACTAAAATACTAATACGATAATAATACTTCAATAATATAATACTAATAGTATTACTATACAACTATAGTATGTTTTCAGACCCACATGTCCAATCTTGTCAATACAATCGTGTTCAGTCAAACCGGGCCTTTTGCTCACAGTTCTGAGGGTAAAAACTCCCTTTATTTCTCTATATAAGCCCCTCTGCTCCTTGTCCCAGTGATTCACTAGTGCTTGGACACCATCAAGGTAGAAAGTTTTCTCAGGACACCGGAGCCGTGATCTGATTCTTGTCTGAAATGCAGGTGGTGTGTGTGAGTGAGTGTATGTACAGTTCACACACACAGACGCGTCTCTTCCACTCTCTGAATGTTCAGGTGAACGAGCGCAGTGAGCTCTGAGACGCCTCGGCCGGGATCGTCACTCACACACGTACGGCTTCTTTAAAACCTTCAGATGTTTTACTGCGGCTGAGAGTCTCATCACCGGACTGTCGTTAAAGTCTTTTGGAACTGTCAGTCAAAATCACTGAAACGTGATCGTGTTTTACACCTTCATTCACCAGAGATTTCCTCACATCAGTCCCGCTTTGACTTGAACACACTTTTTAATCATGTCTAAATCAGTGCTATTTTTTTTTTTTCCTTTGCTAATAACTGTGTATAAAAAAAGTTTTGTCTCACAGAACACTTATGACTGTGTGTGTGTGTTTGTCTCAGAGATGCTCTGGACGCTCTGGGTTTGAAGCGGTACTGCTGTCGCAGGATGCTGCTGTCTCACGTCGACCTGATCGAGAAGCTGCTGAACTACGCCCCGCTGGAGAAATAACACTCGGGACTGCTCTTCCTTGTGTGTGTGTGTGTGTGCGTGCGTGCGTGCTGACTGTTTACTTCACTTGCTGAAACACACTGTTCTCCACATGTACAGGACTCAGGTGGTGTGTTTGCTTTTGTAATTTTTTTTTTTTTTTTTTTAGAAATAAAGATGTGTTAATGAGAATTTCCTGTGTGTGTGTGAAGAATTCTGATGTCTTTTCAAATTGTAGCGTGCAGCTTTTGATCTCATTATATTGACTTTATATCTCGTTTGTTACACATTTGATTCAACCCCTAGGCTGGGGTGCCAATACTTATGGTTTACAGACAAAGCAGACACGGGGTCGATTTATTTATACATGTTTAATGAGAGCGTCTCAGAGGTTCATTAGAAAACTGCAGGCACAGGGACCCAGGCGCCGACCTGCTGAAGGTGCGAGACCGGGTCTGTACCGCACTGTGGTCACATGACTGACTGTAAAAATTAGTAGTTTTTTTTTTCCCTTTTTGTTAAATGAACCCTTCCTGTACAGAACCACTTGGCACCTTTAGAGAAACTGTACTGAAATGTGGTCATGGATCCTGTACCAGTGGAGAGAGTGTGTGAGAGTACTGGTCCTCTTCTCTCTCTCTCTCCCTCACACACACACACACACGCCATCCACGTTTTTCTTCCACAGACTGAAAATGCTGGGAGACAGACTCTGTGAATTAAAGACAAAACAGAAGGAGGTGTGAGAAATCAACAACAAGATAAAACTTTGTGTGTGTTTGTGTTCTGGAGACGAGCAGACTTTGATTTTGTCCGTTTCGCATCATTAAGAGTTTTAATTTGTTATTTGTATAGCGCTTTTTACATTTATTATTTAAATTAATTAGAAAAATGTAATGTGCATGAATCAAATTTCAGTTTGAAATCCTCATTAGTCTGCTGAGTGTGTGTTTGTCGGATTTAGACAGCACATGGAGGAATAATATATGTATTCATTTGTGATTGTGTTCATTTAGCGCACATCAATAACACTTACAGAGGAATGACAGTTTAACATTGAATAGCTTATTGAATAGAAAAAAAGGCGGCATGTTGACAAGAAGTAGAAATATAATATTTATGAATTACATTATAATTATCTTCATTATTGTACAGGTTTTATTCTAGTTAATGCTGTTCAGAGAAACTCGCCCTGTTTGATCAGATATCTGCAAATAAAAGTACATAATGTAAAAATGTCTTAAACGGTATGTTATATATCTGTCTCAGGAGGACAAGGGACTGAGTGAATCCTGATTCTTTTGATGTCTTGTGTGTGTCACCACACTGTCTCCAGGATCAACTTTTTTCAAATTCGTTTTAATTTATACGTTTGTATTTGAGGGTGTAATATATGTTGCAGTTCCGCTACGATCCTACAGGTGGTGCTCTAAACTATTTGCTTAACCATTATTTGCTAAGTTTGTTAAGAAATTAATACAGAAGCGTGAAGGCGGTGGATGTCCTGCTAACAGCTAACCCAGCGATGTTCGGGTCTGCTGTGTTACGTCACTAAATATCAAGTGTTAGCGTGAGAGACCAATCAGAACCGAGGAGGAGGCAGGTCTCACCTGTCAGTGCCTCTCTCGGTCCCGCCCTCTCTCCCGCTTCCTGTCTCGCTCTGTGCTGGACGAGCGCTCCCTCGACCGACTCCTCGCTCCCCGCTCCCGAGAACGCTCTCTCTTACTGCAGAGAGAGGGAGAGAGGATAAGCTGATAAACACACACACACACACACACACACACACCTCCACACCAGTGATTGGACACAGTGTGCCGATGTTAGATGTTAACACTGTCTCTCTTGGAAACGGAAAAAAATGCACACTATTTATTTTCAGCAAACAACTGGTGCATAGTTACTTCTTGTGCCATAAATTGAACAAAAATTCAAAATAACATTATTGTGACACTGTGCAAAAGTTTGGGCACCCTATATAATCAGTACTTAGTAACTCCTCCTCTGGCAGATATCACAGCTTGTAAACGCTTTTTATAGCCGCTAAAAGTCTTTCAATTCTTGTACTTGGGATTTTCTCCCATTCTTGCAAAAGGCTTCTAGTTCTGTAGTATTCTTTGGTGGTCTTGCATGCACAGCTCTTTTAAGATCTACACACGAATGTTTAATGATGTTTAAATCAGAGGACTGTGACGGCCGTTCCAAAACCTTCAGCTTGCGTCTCTTGAGGTTTTCCATAGTGGATTTCGAGGTGTGTTTAGGATCATTGTCCTGTTGTAGAAGTCGTCCTCTTTTCAGCTTCAGCTTTTTTACAGATGGTTTGATGTTTGATTCCAGAATTTGCTGGTATTTAGTGGAATCCATTCTTCCCTCCACCCGTGCAGTGTTTCCTCTGCCACTGGCTGCAACACAACCCCAAAGCATGATAGACCCCCCCCCCCCCCCCATGCTTAATAGTTGGCCAGATGTTCTTTTCATGAAATTCTGTTCCTTTTTTTCTCCAAACATGCCTTTGCTGATTGAGGCCAAAGAGCTTTATTTTAACTTCATCAGTCCACAGCACTTGTTTCCAAAACGCATCAGGTTTCTGTAGATGTTCTGTTGCATACGTCTGACGTTGGATTTTATGAGGGACGCAGGTGAGGTTTTCTTCTGCTGACTCTCCATGAAGGTCTTGTGGAACGCTGCACCACCACTCCTGAGTCTGCTGAAGCTTCCTGCAGGTTTTTTGCAGTCACATGGGGGTTTTGATTTGTCTTTCTGACCAGGATACGAGCAGTTCTCTCCCAGCGTTTTCTTGGTCTTCCAGATCTCATCTTGACCTCCACAGTTCCCCTGAACTGCCATCTCTTAATTACATTTCTCACTGTGGAAACTGCAAGCTGACGACGCTTTGCTATCTTCTTGTAGCTTCTCCTGCATTGTGGGCATCAATAACTTTTTCTTACACAGCTGCCTAGAGGAACCCAGGGTTGTTGAGTGTCCGCAAGTGTGTGCACAAGTTTGAGAAGAGTCAAAGTATTTGTAAAGCTTTGAAATTGACATTTACTAATGACAGCTATTGTTATGCATCAGATCTAACCAGCTGATTAAAGTCTGAAACCTTGTTAAAAGAATCTGAGACTCTGGAACCCTTAGGGTGCCCAAACTTTTACACAGTGCCATAATAATGTTTTTTTTTTTTTTTTTTGTTCAATTTATGGCATAAGAAGTAACTATGCATCAATGTTTGCCGAAAATATTGTGCATTTTTTCCATTTCCACTGTGTTAACATCTTTACTATTAAAAATAAAATCACCAAAATCTCTTATTTATCAAGGGGTGCCTAAACTTGTGCATAAGACTATCTGCACAATTCGTGGTTAGTATTGTTTTTAAATAAAAAATAAAGTGTGATCAAATACAGTACTGGTAAAATGACCACAAACACAAACACATCTGCTCGTCTTACATTCTTTGACCAGTAGGGGGGGTTTGCGTGCAAATGAAGCCTTGAGAAATGAACCCTTTGTGAAACAATTGGCTGGAAAACTTAAGAGATTTATGAAGCCTTATCTCATCATCACTACTCTACACACCCCTGCTCACCCCTACACGCCTCAACACACACCTTGTAGGAAAGCATTTGGTCTCGATGGAGTTCAGACAGTCGTTGAGGGAGTCGACGAGTACGCGGCAGCGCTTGTCGTACGACACGCGTGACTGTTTGATCACCGCTGTGGCCGTGTACAGTGTCTCTATGGCCATCCGGATATCACCTGAGACAGAGAGACAGACAGAGATCTCAGGGGTTCATTTACACTCCACATGTTTAATAAGAAATAAACTCCTAAAAGACTCAGTGAGACCTGAAGTGGCTGCAGAAATGGCTTTAGAGATGGCGCTGCTCGCGATCGTTCTGTTCCTGTTTATCAGCTCGTCGAAGTCTCCGTCCCTGTCAGATACAAGATGTTAGGTCTCAGCACACGCAAACACACTCACACACACTTTACAGTGAAGAACATCATCTCAATCCACTCACGTGGCTACCGTGTGAGGAAACTGAGACACTGACTGAGACACGCCCCCGAGACACTTAATAATAATAATAATAATAATAACAGTGTGTTCACCGCCCAAGCAGTTTAACGTCACGATTAAATTCATTAAAGGTCCGCCCTTCCCCTCCCAGTCAGGTTAGTGTTATTAAGATCGTCCACGTGACGTGGGACCGGCGAGCATTAGCGGTGTGTAGTCTTGCTTCTACTACGCCCCCTGCTGCTTAAAACACACCCGAGGCGTAAAAGACGCAGGATGTCCTCACCCCGGCTGGCTGAACTTTCCCGTCCGTTTGTTGTTGTTGTTGTTGCTGCTGCACGTCGCAGGACTCGGGGGGAAGAAGGCGGGGTTGATGTGTAGCGAGGGTGTGTGTGAGTTTTGTGCGTGTGTGTTAAGGATGTACGCGTGAGGTGAGGGTGAGTGGAACAGGGGAGGAGGAGTGTTAAAAAGAGGAGGAGGAGGAGGAAGAGTTGGAGTTGGAAGAGGCAGGAGAGAAGGGCGAGGAGGAGGGGTGAGGGTATAAAACGAGGGCAGGAGAGGGGGCGGCGGTTTGGGCTGACTGAACATCAGGGGTGAGGATAAAGAGGGCGGGTCTGACGGAGAGGAGGCGGGTGAACTCCTGTGGTTGGACCGCACAGAGACGCCTTTAGGGGTCAGGCGCAGGGGGATCCCTGGAACAGGAGACAGAGACACAGAGCACGTGAGATCAGACATGTGGATCGGACCTGGTTGGGGGGGGACGTGTTTCAGAAGGTCACGTACGTTTTCTGGACTCTGCCTCGAACTCAGACAGGTTCCTCTTGGAGGCGAAACGACACTCGAGTTTCTCGCCGTGTATCTTGCACTGAGGCATGGCCTCTAACAGACGCCTGAAGGACTCCTCTGTGGACACGACCACCTCGGCGTACCTGGGGACACGCACGCAGAGAGATCAGACGGAGATCGGACAGAGGGAGAGTGAGAGAGAGTGAGAAAGAGCGCAGACTCACCCTTTGGACTGACCATTAATCCTGTTCTCTGCAAACTTTATTTCGATGATGTCTCTCACGCCCTGCTTCTCCGCCGTCTCAATCAGATCGGTGTCGGACATCCACTTGGGTAAAAAAAAAAAAAAAAAAGTGTTGATGTTTTACTCGGGTCAGTATTAGCATGTGTGCTTCGCTGCTACTCACAAGAAATGTTCCAGTTTCTCCTCCCACCTCATTACCTCATCACCACAGAGTACTGAAACGTTGTTGTCGTCTTGTTGTCGTGTTGTCACTTTGTCACTCTTGTTTGTTTGTCTGCATGTGCACTTCATGTCATCTCTTTTGTACAGGACTTGGATAGTTTTTCTGTTAACTTAAAATGTCAATCTGTCTCGTCTCATCCAGTCAGCTAATTAGGTTTCTCAGTTAGCTTGTTAGTGATGTTGTTAACTCATGTTGTGTGTGTGTGTGTGTGTGTGTGTGTGTGTGTGTGTGTAGCACCTTGGTCCTGGAGTGTAACTGTAAGTGGTTGAAACGACATTAAAAGCCGACTTGACTCGACTACACGCCGGGGTGAACAGTCCTCGTCCTCAAAAAGTATGTGCCCCTCTGATATTACACCTCTATGTGGCTCACTGGAATCAGGATCAAACCTGATCATGAAGACGCTCCTGCGCACATGGAGCTCATGGAGTGTTCATGTTGGAGGAGGAGAAGAAGAACTCGAGTGTCCTGCACTCCTTTGGGAAGAACTGAAACACTGAGCGCATCCCAGACCTCCTTTAGTTTCAGCCGGTAATGACACAACTGTATATAATACACACACCTTCTGCAGTGTCTCATTGTCCAATGGCGAGAACCACAGTGTGAACGCTGAGCGAATCACAACCATGTATAATGTTACGCTTTGGTCCGAACCGAGAGGACCGAACTTTAGGTGTGAGCAGATCCTGAGAGTAAACAAACTGCAGCATGATGATGCTGCAGCAGCTGTTTATTAAACCATCAATTTTTTACATTTCAATACTTTTGTGCCTGATTTGTACCTGACCCTGATCTGTATGTGATCTGTACCTATTCTGTACGTGATCTGTACCTGTTCTGACCCTGATCTGTATGTGATCTGTACCTGTTCTGTACGTGATCTGTATGTGATCTGTACCTGTTCTGTACGTGATCTGTACGTGATCTGTACCTGTTCTGTACGTGATCTGTACGTGATCTGACCCTGATCTGTATGTGATCTGTACCTGTTCTGTACGTGATCTGTACCTGTTCTGTACGTGATCTGTACGTGATCTGACCCTGATCTGTATGTGATCTGTACCTGTTCTGTACGTGATCTGTACCTGTTCTGTACGTGATCTGTACCTGTTCTGTACGTGATCTGTACGTGATCTGACCCTGATCTGTATGTGATCTGTACCTGTTCTGTACGTGATCTGTACGTGATCTGACCCTGATCTGTATGTGATCTGTACCTGTTCTGTACGTGATCTGTACCTGCACCTGACCGGATCTAAACATGATCTTTAGCCGTACTGAGCAGAACACCGCAATGTAAACCTGATGAAGGTCCCCGACCGCATGGCGCAGGCGCTGAAAGCTCTCACCCAGTTGAAGTTCCCGATGTAGACGGAGAAGCGTTGTCCTTCTTCAAATCCCAGCACTGCTTTCACTTCCTCCTTACACTCCTGCTTTCCCAGAGCGCTCTCGCTGTCCACGGACCCGGTCAGAACATCATCATACAGAGCGTCAGCTTCTGCGTCTGACTGGTCTTTCTCCTGCAGCACACACACACACACACAGAGAGTAAAAATAACCGCGCTCGTCTGTATGATGCCTCAGTGTGATTATGATCGGGGTAACTGCGGTTAGCGGGGTGAGGGGGCGAATCCTAACCTCTGAAGCTCACTCTCACACACACTCTGCTCTGAGCTCTGTATACTGAGTCGTACAGTAAGACGCCGCGGGAGAGTCAGGTGACCCCCAGCGATCTGAGCACACCAGCAGGGGTTAAACATTAGGGAGGAGCTACAACATCTTATGTCTCCTGGGTCTGCTAGGGGTTTAGTGTCCAAGCAGAATCCTGGGTTTCCTCAGTGCTTAGTTATAACAACACCACACCACAACACTACACAACAACAACACACCACACCACAACACTACACAACAACAACTATACATGTAGTGGAGCATCAGCAATAACTGGTTACCAGTTACATCTCACTGGATGTAGAACCATCAACTGGAGGTCAGGTGTTTATTTTTTTAGGACACGGTCCAATTCTGAGACGGATCATCATCTCGTCCAAGCTTTCTAATCAAGTTCTCCATGATCTTGGAGGAAAGCCTTCAGAGAACAGCACCGGCTGTGATAGCTGCAAATGCGCACCTGCTTTTGGACTTCCATCATTTGAATCATCATCACATCCACCTCAAACACCACCAACACCACCACCTCATCATCATCATCATCACCACCACCACCACCATCATCACCTCAATCACCATCACAGTGATGCTCCACTGGAACTCCACTGACAGACCAATAACATTAAGTTTGAGGTCACGTAAGGAGTGTGTGTGTGTGTGTGTGTGTGTGTGGCTCCAGGCCCCTGACTGCACCCTGAACCCACCCCTCCTCCCCCAACCCCAGGCGCGCGCGCGCCGTCACATCACTTCTTCACCATTCCCGGTGTATTTATCCCCTAAACCCCCAGCGCGCGCGCACACCCCTCTCCTCACCCCCCTCACCTCCTCCGTCTTCAGATCTGCGTAGATGTCGACCTGCTCCGCCGCTCCTCCGTCAGCCTGTTCGGCTGCCATCACCACACACACACACACACACCGCTGTGAGGACGGCGGTGTTGATGAAAGTTCAAAGGAAAAATACACAAACACACACACTCTGTCTCTCCTCTTACTCGGCTCTCGCTAGCTAGCAAACAAACTGGTTACCAGTTACTTTTTTTCTTTCCCAACTCTATTCTGGTTAACATCGCCTTCCTGCGTTCTGATTGGTTATCAGTTAGGTAGCATTGCGCATACCGATTGGCTTTCACTCGAGACTGAACGGTAATAAGCCAATCCTAAAAAAAAAAAAAAGAAGGCGGGGTTTGTGGAATACGGGTGGTTAAAACAAACGCCCCTCGCTGTGATGGATGTCACCTGAAATACATTCCGGAAGAAACACAGTCAAGTGTAAATAAAGTTCCAGGATACGTACAAATTAAAATATAAAATTATCTTGTGGTCTAATGTTAGACATTTTCACATATCAAACACAATTGTGGCTTGTAATAATTTTTTAGATTTAAAAAATCCTGCGCATAACTAGCGAAGTGAAGCCAGGCTAGGTGTAGGAACGATCAGAGGTCGGTGATCAGGGGACATCCGGGTATTTTTAGTGTTAGCATTAGCACAGGTCATCATGCTCTCATCAGCAATAAGGAGGACTGTGAGTGTGTTTATGTTTATTATGATTATTATGATTATTATTACTACTTTTAATTCAGGATCACACAAAATGTCCTGATAATGTAACAGTAGACAGGAGGAGTTTACTTTAATAGCATGCAGTTAGTGCTAATCTAACAGTGCTGGAGCTCAGTCAGGGGTCTGTTGGTGCAGGTGGAGGTCACGTGACTTTGTGTCCAGCGTTCAGCATTTTCAACACTTCAGGGTGTTTAGAGGGCTTACAGGAAACGAACCCACATCAGAGGGGTGTGAGGAGCACTGGAGGAGCAGCAAGGGTTCACTGAACATCAAACTCATCCAGAAAATCCCTGAGTTCCTGATGTGATCCTGAGTGTGATTTAGAGAAGCGTTCGGCCGCTGAGAGTGAGGCGTTCCTGACTTGACATGTGGGTTTAACTCTTATCGTTGCAGCTTTAACTACTTCTTCCTTTCCCCCACAAGGTCCTGCGTGGTGTTCGGTCTCCCCTGCGTCCTGACGGTGCGATCTCACTGCTGAGCCGGTCTTACCGCGGCGATGCTCCAGACACCGAGCAGTTCGCCTTCGGCCTGCCTCCGTGGGAGGAGAAGAAGAACGAGCCGCTGGACATCAAGAGGAAGCGTCTGCTGTACGAGAGCAGGAAGAGAGGCATGCTGGAGAACTGCATCCTGCTCAGGTGAGGAGAAACAACTAAAGAGCTGCACAACCGTCCTGAACGGTGTGTGGTAGGAACACATCAGCACAGGGAACACAGAGGAGCTTAGGACGGACTCCTTAAAGGTCCTGCAGTGGAAACACTCCTGAAGTTCCTGAAACAGTTCTTGCCATAATGTTGTTTATCATATAACAGTTTAATTCTGACCGAGTAATCTGATTGGACGAGAGGCGTTATTCCACGTTGCTGATAATGTACAGTAACAGCACTACGATTGGTTACTATCTGTATGACTAGGCGTGTCCCAGGTGTTGTCCAGTGGTTAATGACACTAACTGTGTGTCTCAGCGTGGGTGAGAGTGGGTCTGTACGGTCCGCAGTACTGACGAGAGAGCAGCTGCCTGACCACACCCACATTCACACCCAGTCACAGAAGCACTTTCAGCAACAACACACATCTGATAACGTTATGTCGTCTTAAACAACACGCCGTCTCTGCAGTAATCACTTCTAAGTCCTTCTGAATCGCCTCTGAACCGTCCGCGTCGTTCTGTTCACAGCTTAGGTACAAAGCTAACACAAGGCTGAATCCCAAATCCTTCTCTAACCTCTGATCAAGGGCACTACTCAGTGTGTGGAACAAGGGATTGTACACCCTACATAGTGCACTAGCTTTCCATTTAACACTATTTGGGATTCGACCCCAGAACCCTGAAGTTAACAGAGCTGATATTCTAAAGTGTAATAAGTGTAAATCTGCAGTAAATCTGGTGAGTTTCTCAGGACTGTCCACCACCTGCATGGTTTATTCTCCTCACATTGTGTCTACAGAGAACCGCTAAGAGTTTAACACGACTCTCACCTCCTGTTAATTACGCTAACTGTCGCTCGCTAGCTCCACCAGTCACCATTAGTTAGTTCCGCCAGTCGTGGAAGGATGTGTGTGGGCGGAGCTAAATAACTGGTTAAATAAAGAAACAAATCATAATCTGTTAATAATAAATGTTGTTTGTGGAACATGTTTCTAGTGTATAAAAGCGAAATCACACTCGAGGTCGTGCTGCTGTACTGAATATCACCACAGCTGTGATAGACGTCCTATATAGTGATGCTGCTTAATTAGTTCTAGAATGATGAATGTGACAGAGGAGTGCACTGAGAGCAGGAGAACTTTTCTCTCATAAATATAATTAATAAATAATCAAAAAGAATAAATAGATTGTTCCAGACAATTTTATGTCAGGTGAAAAGTGTTGCTCTGAGATTGCTCCTAAATCACTCTCAAGCTCTGACTCAGATCTGGAGTTAAGCCACTGGTCTACAGCGCTCCTCTTAACAACGTTAACTCGTGTCTGTTTCCCCTCAGCCTTTTCGCCAAGCAGTACCTGGAGAGCATGAGTGAATCCCATCTGCGCCAGTACGACCGTCTGATCAATGAGCCCAGTAACGACTGGGACATCTACTACTGGGCCACAGGTGAGACATCTCTGAGATTCTGAAGGGCAGCACTGCACATACAGTAGTCACTGAGTGTAAATCATAATACAGTGCTCTGTGTGTGTGTGTGTGCGCGTGCGTGTGCATTCAGAAGCGAAACCTACGCCAGATGTCTATCAGGGAGAAGTAATGGAGCTGCTGAAGGAGTTCACTAAGAACAGAGAGATGGAGCAGAGACTGGACGCCCCTAGCCTGGACTACCTCGACACACACAGGCGCTGAGGGGTTTATCCTCCTGGTGATGTGGTTCAGAACATGTGCCTGGTGGAAGTGTGTGTGTGTGTGTGTGTGTGTGTGTGTGTGTGTGTGTGTGTGTGTGTGTGTGTGTGTGTGTGTGTGTGTGTGTGTGTGTGTGTGTGTGTGTGTGTGTGTGTGTGGGAGAAGTATGAAAGAGTGAGGAAGTGTGTTAGGAGAAGATAATTTTCTTGATGTCATTCGAGTCAGGTGGGAGTGTGTATTACCTGTATAGTAATTATAATGTGAAGCTCTTTATAATAAATGTCTGATTAAAGATGATGAGGATGATGAAGAACTGTTCGTCCTACAATCAAAAATCCATGAACTCATTTATAAATGAATGTGCAAAATGTGTGCGTACAGGTTTATATCATGGAGGAAATAAAATGAATGCACTGCACTGTGTGTAACAGGCCTGCAGGGGGCAGCACAGACTGGTCCATTTATTTATTTATTGCATAAAAATGAATGAATAGAGTTTTTGAATGAATTAATTGATTTATTTTTTGAGTGGGTTCTAAATTTAGGAAACAAGCTGAAGTTTTGCCGTCTGAAAGGTCACTCGGTGCGGGAACCTCGGCTAAACCTCACGCTTTACTGGCGTTCTGTTAACGTTAGAACTGGAGCGTCAGTGTGCTTATAGACAGCGCGTAGATAGACGTGTACTGATCGTTTCATTCTTAGCTCCTGTCCCAGATGATGGACGGCATCATCATCTAAAGACAGACCCTGCAGGACCTGTCTGAGTACTGACCACACAGCTTTTGTTCTCAGGATTTTGACATCAAGGCATGTTGTCTTCCATCTGTGCGTTCCTCGTATCCCCAAGGTTTTCCACACCTTGCTTTGAGGCATCCGTCATTACAGTTTGTGGTGGTGGTATAATTCAACAACCCCAGGGGCAACTGGCATTATGGTGAGACCAAACTATGGTGAAAATATCAGGGGCGAAAAATAAACAAACAAATAAGTATACTTTCATTTTGGAAATACACACACACAAGGAAATAAACTCAGCAAAGCTTCCCTTCAGTCATTCTGGTTCCGGCTAGGAGAGCTAGAGCAACTCTGTTCTTTCTTTCCTTCATGAGGTTTTATTGGCACGAACATCAGGGGAACAAAGCAGTAAGGAAATGAGGATTGATTACATACTTAATTCATAATCAGATAATCACTCTGTCTCACACACACACATATATTTCGGTGAATGATTAATAGCCTCCCGTTGCACCATGATATGTTTTGCCGATCATGAGGCCGTGTTATTATTTTCTCCTGGGATATTAGGCAATTTGTCTTCGCTTCTAAATTTAGGAAACAAGCTGAAGTTTTGCCGTCTGAAAGGTCACTCGGTGCGAGAACCTCGGCTAAACCTCACGCTTTACTGATGTTCTGTCAACGTTAGAACTGGAGAGTCAGTGTGCTTACAGGCAGCGCGTAGATCGACGTGTGTACTGATCGTTTCATTCCTAGCTCCTGTCCCAGATGATGGACGGCATCATCATCTAAAGACAGACCCTGCAGGACCTGTCTGAGTACTGACCACACAGCTTTTGTTCTCAGGATTTTGACATCAAGGCATGTTGTCTTCCATCTGTGTGTTCCTCGTATCCCCAAGGTTTTCCACACCTTGCTTCGAGGCATCCGTGATTACAGTTTCTCTGGTTGGAGTGAGAAACACGTGCCTCGGGGTATGCACAGACATACTAACGATACCTGAGGTATGTGGTTGATGTGTGGCTCCCCTGGTACACGAGTCGAGCCTCGTACCCCTGAACAGCCTTGTACAGCTTTTAGTTCTGAATGTAAGATCTGGACACGTCGTGAGGCTCAACATGAGTCAACTCGTGAAACTCTTTGTGAATACACTGGGTGGTAAAGCTAATGCAAAAGTGTTGGGTGTGGAGGAAGGAGCTCAGTGGGTAAGGTGTTGGCCTGCTGGTCAGAAGATCCCCAGTTCAAACCCCAGCACCATTAAGAGGCCCCTTCTTAATTAGTACTCAAATGCTCCTACCATCGCTCAGGTCACAAGGAAGGCGTCCAACAAGAGTCTCTCCTGATTTAACACCTCGTGGTGGATTCAACAAGTCCCTGACAAAGTGAACCAATATAAGGATGTATCTTTTGATAGACTAAGAAGCACTTCTGTAGGTTGGTGTGGATTGGGGCATCACAGCACAGCTACTGCACCATGAATTAGGTCAGGCGTTCAGCTCTGGTTTCAGATTTGATATTAATCCGTGGAGTGTTTGCTGCTGCTGATCCTCAGATCTCTCCGCCAGCAGGCCATCACTGCTTCACTGGCAGCGTGGCTCATTACTGAATCTTACAGAAGCACTGAGAGTACATCAAGGGCTGGCTCTGTACAGGGCAGCTGTGGGTAGCGTCTCTGAACTACGCGTCTCATCGCACCGTTGCATCGCGGCTGCCGGCTCCTCTTCACTCCGGCGGTGTAAAGTGCTCACTGCGTAGTGTTTCAGGGGGCCGAGACGCCTGTTAATGAACTCAGACGTGCCTGCTGTTTGCTGCTACCATGTAGGATGGTAATGAATAGTCTGAATTGTTTACGTTGTCTGTAAGCTTTATACCTTGTTATCGATGTGGGCTTCAACAGAAATCATGTGCACTCTGTGTGATACTCGCCAGTCGTGGGCAGGGCTGCACTTTCTTCTGAGTGTGCTACACAACGTGAGCTGGAGTGTGAAAAGATGCAGTCAGCTGGATGCACGTGTCCCCAAGGACACGAGCATTCGCCCTTTCCGGTTAGTAGCGTACAGGAGGACTGACAGGTGACCAAACAAAAAAAAAAAGGCTTTGCTACTTTCATAGTCAGATAAAGGCTCCGTAAAAGCTTTTAGATGATGTTTAGCCTCTAAATTTGTTTGTGTTGCCCACCATCCAGCTCAAGTTCAACCAGCCACTTCAAGATATAGTGACGATACTCAGCGTAAGGCTCTCGTGACATTTTTAAGACACACCCAAATTTTTCACAGATGCTTATTAGAACATCAGACTTGTTCATGTCACATTCTGTCAGTTGGCACAGTCTCTGAGATGGATATCGGAGGCGCAGCTATAAAGGTTATCAGCTGAGGACTGATGCACAGAGTGACCTGAGTCAGTATCACAGAGAGACACGGTGTCTAGATTCATTAAAGATCAATAGTAATGGTAGGAATGCTATCATTACAAGGAGTTCTGGTGATAACCGCCCTATCAGCAGGAGCACAATAACAGCAGCAGGGTTGTGGTCCTGACAGTACCACGCAGAAGGGGGGTGGGGGGGGTGTTAGTGTGGGAGCAAGGACGAATGTGGCTGCGAGTTCTCCTGTGAGAAGGATCTAGTGTTTTGCTGCTGAAGCTTGGGATTAACGTTTGAAATTTGGTTCGGGGAAAAAAGTGATGTGTTTTTGATTTTTCTTTGCATTTTCCAGAGCGCAAGCTGTAGAGTGTGTGTGTGTGCGCGCTCCCCTGCTGTGCAGCCCTCAGGCGGTGGGCCTCCAGCTGTTTCCAGTCGTGCCTGTTGTTGGCAAGGCTGTGCGACGAGCCTGTACCTGATCAGGATCTGTCTCCCTGTGTTTACGCAGACCTGTCAGTGTTGGAGTGGTGTTATTTAATGTAAAGGAAAGCCATTCTAGTGTTAGGCTTAGTGAGCCACAGGACCAGCGAGGCCAGGGTCTGATGTCTCACTCTTCGTTTGTGTTGTTTAAGATGTTTGAGATGCTGTTGGCAACCTGAACCCGTTAAAGAACCCGTTGGAGAACCTTGTTTAGACCTCGTCACTTCCTAGGTTCTTAGTTTATTGTGTAAGATCTGTAAATCAGGATTGGGTTTATTTAACGTTCTTTTGTAGGGAGTTGGTTACTGGTGTTAGAAACCCATAAAAACTTTGCCCATTTCCATTGTGTGTACTATTCAACATGCTCTATGCGAAAATTACAACAAGATTACATCGTCATTCATGCAATGTTCGTCCTTCCAATTGGTCAGAAGTTGTAGATTAGTTTTCTGTAACATCTGATGTAACATCAGCCTAAAGGCAAGCCAACAGAAAGAAGGAAGGTGGAAGCATCGCTCTGGGGAATCTTTCTGTGAGGATCCATTTATTAAACATTTATTGAAGGAGACTTCAGTCGCATTAGCGCTCTGAGGTAAAGTTGTTCTTTTAAGTTGTTTCGCCGTGGGGAAAGTCTTCAGGACAGAGGACTTCTTCGTATTTTATAGTTTCTAAGTTATGCGCATACTTTCAGAAAAGAGAGAGAGAGATTGGCACGTGATGCGAATTGCTGTGGTATACATTACGGGAAATGCTCATGGATGTGTGTTTAGAGGAAAAGAGGCTCTGTTCTATACCTTCTCTAATCAGATTTCCTTTTGAGAAAAATTGTTTGTCCATGACTTCCTCTTTCATGACTAAAGCTGTGCTGGGACACGACTGTGGCCATCGGCTGAAACACTGTGATTCGCGCTGATCAGACTGGAACACGTTTCCCGCATGGTTCGAGATTTAGGCGAGCTTGGATGTATCTTGTTTTGCTGTCACATGTAGGGTGTGAGCAGTGCAGTTCACATCATTACTTCCTGTAGCTCCTGTGGGACGTTTTGTTCCTTGTGTTCCACAGTACAGTACATCTACTGTTGTGGAGATTCTTTTATCCCGCTGTCCTGACTGATATCTTCTGACAGTGAGATGCTGTACCTGCGTTAGAAGCTCTTTGTGGACCGGCGCTTCACAAAACTCCTACAGCTACACCTGCTCTTTAACTGACAGGTGTGTGGGCGTGAATGGGATTGGGTCGTACTAAGCACTCTGCCTGCCTCTTATAATGTCACACGCATCACCTGCCTCTTATAATGTCACATTACCTGGCTCTAATAATGTCACATTCATTATGTGCCTCTAATAATGCCACATCACCTGCCTCTAATAATGCCACATGCATCATCTGCCTCTAATAATGCCACATAACCTGCCTCTAATAATGCCACATGCATCACCTGCCTCTAATAATGCCACATGCATCACCTGCCTCTAATAATGCCACATGCATCACCTGCCTCTAATAATGCCACATAACCTGCCTCTAATAATGTCACATGCATCACCTGCCTCTAATAATGCCACATGCATCACCTGCCTCTAATAATGCCACATTACCTGCCTCTAATAATGTCACATGCATCACCTGCCTCTAATAAATCCACATTACCTGCCTCTAATAATGTCACATACATCACCTGCCTCTAATGTCACATTACCTGCCTCTAATAATGTCACATGCATCACCTGCCTCTAATAATGTCACATGCATCACCTGCCTCTAATAATGTCACACGCATCACCTGCCTCTTATAATGTCACACGCATCACCTGCCTTTAATAATGTCACATGCGTAACGTGTCTCTAATAATGCCACATAACCTGCCTCTAATAATGTCACATGCATCACCTGCCTCTAATAATGCCACATTACCTGCCTCTAATAATGTCACATGCATCACCTGCCTCTAATAAATCCACATTACCTGCCTCTAATAATGTCACATGCATCACCTGCCTCTATTAATGTCACATACATCACCTGCCTCTAATGCCACATTACCTGCCTCTGATAGTCACACGCATCACCTGCCTCTGATAATGTCACACGCATCACCTGCCTCTAATAATGTCACACGCATCACCTGCCTCTTATAATGTCACGCATCACCTGCCTTTAATAATGCCACACGCGTAACGTGTCTCTAATAATGTCACATGCATCACCTGCCTCTAATAATGTCACACGCATCACCTGCCTCTGATAATGTCACATGCATCACCTGCCTCTTATAATGTCACATTACCTGGCTCTAATAATGTCACATTCATTATGTGCCTCTAATAATGCCACATGCATCACCTGCCTCTAATAATGCCACATGCATCACCTGCCTCTAATAATGCCACATAACCTGCCTCTAATAATGTCACATGCATCACCTGCCTCTAATAATGCCACATGCATCACCTGCCTTTAATAATGCCACATGCATCACCTGCCTCTAATAATGCCACATAACCTGCCTCTAATAATGTCACATGCATCACCTGCCTCTAATAATGTCACATGCATCACCTGCCTCTAATAATGTCACATGCATCACCTGCCTCTAATAAATCCACATTACCTGCCTCTAATAATGTCACATGCATCACCTGCCTCTAATAAATCCACATTACCTGCCTCTAATAATGTCACATACATCACCTGCCTCTAATGTCACATTAGCTGCCTCTAATAATGTCACATGCATCACCTGCCTCTAATAAATCCACATTACCTGCCTCTAATAATGTCACACGCATCACCTGCCTCTAATAATGTCACACGCATCACCTGCCTCTAATAATGTCACACGCATCACCTGCCTCTTATAATGTCACACGCATCACCTGCCTTTAATAATGTCACATGCGTAACGTGTCTCTAATAATGCCACATAACCTGCCTCTAATAATGTCACATGCATTACCTGCCTCTAATAATGTCACATGCATCACCTGCCTCTAATAAATCCACATTACCTGCCTCTAATAATGTCACATGCATCACCTGCCTCTATTAATGTCACATACATCACCTGCCTCTAATGCCACATTACCTGCCTCTGATAGTCACACGCATCACCTGCCTCTGATAATGTCACACGCATCACCTGCCTCTAATAATGTCACACGCATCACCTGCCTCTTATAATGTCACACGCATCACCTGCCTCTTATAATGTCACGCATCACCTGCCTTTAATAATGTCACACGCGTAACGTGTCTCTAATAATGTCACATGCATCACCTGCCTCTAATAATGTCACATGCATCACCTGCCTCTAATAATGTCACATTACCTGCCTCTAATAATGTCACACGCATCACCTGCCTCTGATAATGTCACACGCATCACCTGCCTCTTATAATGTCACACGCATCACCTGCCTCTTATAATGCCACATGCATCACCTGCCTCTAATAATGTCACATACATCACCTGCCTCTAATAATGTCACACGCATCACCTGCTTCTGATAATGTCACACGCATCACCTGCCTCTGATAATGTCACATGCTTTACTTGTCTCTAATAGCGTCATGTGCTTTACCTGCCTTTAATGTCACATGCATTACGTGCATCTAATAATGCCATATTACCTGCCTCTAATAATGTCACACGCATCACCTGCCTCTAATAATGTCAGATGCTTTACCTGCCTCTGATAGCGTGATGTGCTTTACCTGCTTCTTAGTGTCATGTTCTATCTGCCTCTAATAACGCCACACCCTTTACCTGCCTCTAATATCACATGCTTTACTTGTCTCTAATAGCGTCATGTGCTTTACCTGCCTTTAATAATGCCATGTTTAAGTGCTTCTGATGGCATGATTTGCTTTACCTGCCTCTAAGTGTTGTTCTACCTGCCTCTAATAACGTCACACCCTTTTCCTGCCTCTGATAACGCCACATGTTTAAGTGCTTCTAATAACAGAATGTATTTTACCTACCTCTAATGGAGTCACATGCTTTACCTGCCTCTAATAGCATGCTGTCTGTGTGTGTGTGTGAGTGTATGAGACGCTGTGCCTCGGTGATGACGAGGCGTTGGGGGTGGGGTGAGCGGCTGAGCGTACCATCCAGAGTAAAGTGGTGAACTTAACTGATTAATGATTTCTCTCCTTATTTGTCTTTCTGTCATTTTTTGTTTTCTTTTGGACGCACCCTCCTGTTGCACCCTCCGCTTGCTGGAATTAATTGATTGTTGTGTGTGTGTGTGTGTGTGTGTGTGTGTGTGTGTGTGTGCGTGCGTGCGTGCGTGTGTGTGTGTGTGTGTGTGTGTGTGTGTGTGTGTGTGTAAGAGAGAATAAATTGTGTTTTTGGCCAGTGATGTAAAAGATCTGGCTGCATCACAAATGTGTTCGAGGGCTCCGTGCCATCTTGATCGCACGCCACTGAGTGACTCGAGTCTCTTCACTGAGCCCAAGAGAGAGACGGGTGGACAGAGTGGAGAGAGAGAGAGAGAGACGGGGGCAGGAATGGAGAGAGACATAGACTTAGAGAAAGATATGAGAAGAGATGGAGAGGGAAAAGAGGGATGAAGAAATAAATGAGTAGAGATGGAGCGACTACATGGGAAGGAGAAAGAGAAAGGTAGAGCAAAAGAGATGAAAGACAGGAAAAAGGCTGAGAAATAGATACGGGGAGAGTAAAAAAGGGAGGAAGAAATGGAGAGAAAGGCAGACTCTCTCTTTCTCTCTGTCTCGCTCTCTGTCTCCTTCTCTCACTAACAGCTCTCCACGATGTTGTTTCTTCTGATTTTCTCATCATCAGGCAGATCTTTCATCTTCTGCCAGAGAAGTCGCTTTGAAAGCGAAGTGGAGAGAAGCAGCACTGTGCACTTCATGTGTAGAGCTTTGTTGTCGAGGCAGGGGGAGAGAGAGAGGACGAGAGGCGCTATCCCTCCATCATCATCCGAATACACGCTCACACAGACCTCTCTCACACCACAGGGCCGGCGACACACACACTCACGATGCCTCACAGGGTGTGAAATCAAACAGGTCTTATTCTACACCAGTGTGTGGGGTCTGTTTAACTCATGAGCATCTGCTGAGGTTTTTACCCCAATGGCCTTCCAGTATTTCTGTCTGATTATTTAGTGATGATGAATAAACGTCCAGCTCAACAGGCAGGCGAGACTTATTGTCTATTCATGCAGGTCGATATTAAATATCAATACCACAAATAAAATATTAACACACATCGTACTGTTAAAGCCCTTCGGTTTTCATCTCACTGTTTTCTGAAACTGAACCTGATTTTTCATCATTAATTGAACAGACAGGCTGAGTATTTCTTTCTTATCATTATCTTGGACGTTTGTAGTGTAGACTCTAGTCATGACACGAGTTAGTTTGATATTTTAAATCAAATTTGAATAAAGAAAAATGATGAATTGAAACTGATGATTATATATATTTTATTTCTGAATCGCATTTCTGGATAAAACTAATTAAATTGATAACTGCTAGATAGAACTTTAATAATGTAAACAAAACACACTACAGAGGTTATTTAAAACATAAATAAATCCCCATTTTCCCCCTAATTTTGATTGTATGAACTGACCCTGGAGCAGCAGCCGAGACATCGCTTTAACCTGAAATAGTGCCTTCGACTTAATAAACCTTTACTAAACATGGAAACAAACACAGGGAGTCACCGCACATCCGGCAGACAACACACAGACAACACACAGAGAGGAATAAACAGAAAAGAGACCAACGGCAGACAATTTAATAATGTGCATTAACCATAACTGATGATGAGTCTGGAAACAGTGAGGAAAGGTAAACCTCCTTCTGATTATGAGCTTTTTATATATACGGTGGTCGTTCGAGTCAAAGCGGGACGTTTCTGATGCTATTTTATGGTGACTGACTGTAGATTTCCAGAAGACTTTAGCGACAGTCCGGTGATGAGACTCTCAGCCGCAGTAAAACATCTGAAGGTTTTAAAGAAGCCGTACGTGTGAGAGTGACGATCCCGGCCGAGGCGTCTCAGAGCTCACTGCGCTCGTTCACCTGAACATTCAGAGAGTGGAAGAGACGCGTCTGTGTGTGTGTGTGTGTGTGTGTGTGTGTGTGTGTGTGTGTGTGTGTGAACTGTACACACACTCTCACACCCACACCACTCACACCTTACAGAAACTCGACTGGGAGTTATGGCCACGCCCCCCTACAGTCCTGACCGCGAGTTCCTGGGAGGCCGGGGTTTCAGACGTGGATCAGACAGACAGTGTGATCGTGTCTCTGGTGTACTGAGAGAACTCTCTACCATGATGGTGTCCAAGCTCTAGTGGAATAAGTGCATTAGTGTAGCAGGAGATTAAATAGAGGAATAGAGGGAGTGTTTACTCTCAGGACTGTGTTCTGTTATTCTGTACAATCAAAAGTCCCTCTTTGACTTGAACGCCCCTCGTATATTAACTCGGACTAGAGATTAGGACTGCACTGGACAGCTACTGTAACAGAATGCAGACAGATGTGCAGCGCGCCGTTGTGCCCCATGTGTAAATCTCCAAAACACAGATTCTTCTTCCTCCCATTTCAGAAAGGACAAATCACACGTCACTTAATTTACAATTCAACCTGAAACAAGTTGTTCAGGAGGAGGAAATCCGGAGCTGATCATATTACAGGATCATAGAGATCGAGCTGGAAACAGATAATGATTCCTTTAAGGCCTACGTCTCTGTTTAATCTGTAAAACATGTAGATTTGCATTGATCTTTTTTTTCTTACACCAAACATCAGCCATGAGCAGCACCGTTAATTCACCTAATGATGTTTTTAAAGAAACGATAATGCTGCAGGTTTGAGTTGAGGACCTGAGGACGGTCACGGTGCCGCTCGTCCTGTGGAACCCGACGCAGTGCTGTCAGGTGTGTGTCACTGTCACGTCTGAGAGATATCATGTATATAATAGATCCCTGATTCTGAGTCTCTTAGGATCTGCAAGTGCCTCCGTGGGGTGTGTGTGTGTGTGTGTGTGTGTGTGTGGGTGGACTGATAAAGGCGGCCGAATCACTCAGACCTTTGTGCTCGATCAACCGTGAGACCAGAGCGAGATCAAAGCCTCGACATGTTGACTCGAGTTCAGAGGCGTAATGATGAATATTCCACTCGATGATTGCGCTGCCGGAGCGTAGATTGATTTTTGCCTTTGCTGAGGACATGTGAAGGGGCGTAGACAAAACCATTAGTGAATCAAACGGATGAATAAAGGAACCGGAGCCACTTTTCCACCGACGCGGCGCTGGACCGGTGTTTTGTGTCCCCCTAGCTGAGAGGCGTAACGTTCCGACGTCGCTAATGTACGGGTGTAGCTAGCGCTCACGCTGGCAGTGTGTAATTAGCTCCTGAACAATAATGACTCCGCCCCCTGCTGTTCGGCTCGGTGCACTCGCGCGGTCAAGGGTTCATCCTCGATCGATTGTTTAAAAAATACACCCCCGTTCACGCCGTTCATGATTCACTTTAATAGTGGCATGGGAATACCTCGAGGTGTCGTCATGACAACAAACTAATGCTGTCCGAAGCACTTGACACAAAGATTCTGAAAGGTGCTGAACTGATAGGGAACCACGCCCCTCAGAGGCCATCCGCATTTAGATAGGATCTTATAGGACAATATATTAGGAACACACCGTATATGGCAGCAGGTCGATTGTAGCCAGGAGATGAACAGATTTGATTCACGAGTCAGGATCAAGGTCACAGCAAGGTCGAATTTCTTTAAGAGCGTCCTGAGTCCCGTGTGATGTGATGGTTTGAACTTAGCAGATGACTTTTGACAGCTTTTATTACTTGCTTTACACCTTTATGTGTTCCAGTCATAGAACGCCAGAAAGTGTGTGTGTGTGCGTGTGTGTGTGTGTGGGTGGTGCTCCACTACCCTAGATTAAAGATGACGTGCTATTTGTTGACTCGTTTCCTTGGTTAATAAAGAAATTGCATCAGATCTCCTGGTAGGATTTTTCTCCTTCACCTCTCGGAGGCGCTCCTGCGCTCGAACTCATCATCACAGCTATAGGTATCCCGATAATTTTGCAGCCGACTATTCAATATTTAACCAACTCTATATTAAAACAATTCTAGCGGTTTTAATATAGTTTAGTCTGGTCTGCCTGATCGCTCTGCGTCCCCCGAGTGATACGGGAATCCCGGGCGGTCAGTGTGTGCGCGCAGGAGGCGTCTGACTTACTGCCGTCTCACTTTGCGAAGTGCGACAGAGTGTTAGCAACATCTAAAATCGTTATAGGACGCTAATTACTAAATCACTTAGCTAAGTGGCACCACACCAGCACTCAGGGCTCTCTGGACCGACACACACCCTGCATCTCAATGACTAGGCATGACTCCGGTCCAGGGCTGGCCTGCGTTTCTTTTCTTTTCTTTATATATTTGTATATATTTGTATATATATATCCCTGATGATCTCTTCCTTTCTTCCTTTCATTCGTAGGGAAGATTGAGGGAATAAAGAAAGACAAACAGCTCGCTTTGTCTGCCTCTCCAAAGCCAGGTGTAAACACGCAGCCATGCGTTACTCAGAGCTTTATTTTTAGTACACGATGTAGAAAGTGAGTGAAGCTCCATCTTTTAATCCTGTTTATCAGTCAGGATTCTTTCATTAAAGAGATCTGGACATGCTTTATGGCGCAGGAATATACAATACGCATAAGCAGTTCATTCTGTACACAGCAGGCTTTTCATTAAAATGCGACTGCACATCATCGCAGCGTTTGGGATTTAATTCATTATTTATTCCCCATGACCCTTTCACAGCAGCTTTTAGACTGCACTTAGCAAGCAGGTGGTGCGGTTCGCGTGATGAGCCACGGCCTTTACACGGAATCAGATGTTAATTCCAGACCCACGGTGAGAGCACTATGTGGTGCATGCTGTCACTTTGTCATGCTGCATCCTTGCGATGTACTGTATATCTACATTCCGGTCAAACTGATCTATTCACAGATTGCACAAGATGAATAAACCTATTTCTAGAAACTCTAATCCCCCAAAAGAATAAGAACATTTCCAGCTGGAACATCCCGTTCCAGAACCGTTCCCCCTTTCCTATTATAATATTCTCCAATCGTCTCGTCTCTTGTCTTTTGGCTATTCTTGCCACCAGGTGTGTTCCTTCACACATTCTAGAAGAGCATTAGCAAGATGTCAGGATGTAAAAGAGGCTCCAGTTCATCCAGTTTTTCCAAAAGGTGATGGTTCAGGGGGGTCTGTGCAGGACGCT
>CM059219.1:29525781-29545781 GCA_030347435.1 Clarias fuscus
TGAACTGGATTTTTGCTGTATCCGTTGATCTGAAGCGTCACATGCGAGGTCTTTCCGTTCTGGTGAAGTTGTTTTGTGGACAGGGCCGATGTGATGCAAATGCCAGAGTCGTTTTTTGTTTTTTTTTGTTTTATCCAAGTCTGTCATAATATAAATCTGTTTGGTGTTAATAAAAGCAGATTCTAGAGCAGTGTGTCAATCACACAATCTCGGAAAAGTGAACCAGCTGCGGTTTGTTCTGTCATTGTGATATGGACGGGCCCTCCACTAGGGGGCGCCCGGCGAATCCTCGGAATCCCTCGGGAATCCCGAGTCCCTCAGATCCGGCTGTTTCACTCCGCGCTGCCAGTCGAGCTGATTCACTCAGATTTTGCGACTCTTATGATTCTGACCTGCAGATTCCAGATTTTCTAAACAACTCTGTCAGCTATTTGTTCCTGCAGTAACAACTACTGAGAACAACTGAATGGTGTCATTTTCTGTATGTTGTTGTTAGCAACCAGATAACGTAGGACTCAACTGATGTGAGTAAATGACGAGAAGAATTTGTGATTCACGAGTCATATAAAGGTTTCAGGTTATTTAACCCGCATGATTGGCTCATCTCTAGAGTCTCTAGTTTGCTTTATGGCGTCACATTGACCCCTACAGTGTTCAGCTTCTATTTGGAGTCTCACATACAGTATATAATTTGCTTTATGATGTCATATTAACACTGTGTAACTTTATATATAACACTAACACTATATAACGTTCCTTAATTGTGTTCACATGGAATCCGTGGAGTGCTTAGAAATCAGTCACACTAGAGATTCTCTCTTCCTTGTCAGTAAGTTGAGCAGTGGTTGCTCATTCTTTGATGGATTACGGATTCTCTTTGATTCTCATTTCGCGTCCGTTCCTTTGTTCAGTCGAGCTCTGTCACATTCGCTCTCTTCCTTTCAAGCCGCGCTGTTTACATTCCGCTTGTCGCGATTTAGCTGTGATTATGGTTGAGAAGGAGCTCGTCTCTGAAACGTAATGAGCTGGAGATTGTGGAGAGAAACAACCTCACAACCAGCAAAAGTCCTTCCTTTATCTAACGCTTATAATGATTGGGCCGGGTGACCCGGCGGATTACTGGATCCCAGTCAGGGAACCTGCTCCAGGTACTGGCAGCTGCACAAACCAGTGCACAGTAGTGCTGGTCCCAGTCCTGGAGAGACGCGGAGGTGTCTGTCTGGAATAAAGCATTTACTCTACTGCATCATCAAACTATTACTATAGAACGCTTTCTACAGAACGAGCTAGCTAACACGTAGCTTTGTTATTACTTTAGCTACCTCTTAATAGCATTTTTCATCTTTAGGGTTCAGTCTTTATGTTCCCTTATGTATAAAACTCGGATCGTTTTGTGCGGAAATACAAACAGTATCTGTCTGTACCGTCTGTATTTCTATAGATTTCTTGTTCCCTTCACCACATGAACACTAATGTCTTATACAATTCTACACTTTTATTTGGTCTTCGTGCGTTCTATAAACCCTCCTCTCCTGTCCTGTTATCGTGGTTTATGAGAATAATTATTATATTGTGTAAAAATATACACTTTGCCAAAATCCCTTCAGTGTGAAATGAATGCAAATGTGTTCTGTAATGTGTAATAAAAGGCACATGAACGTGGCAGCCGTTTTTACTTTCCATGCTCGTTTGTGCCTCTGAAATGACATTTCACACCTCTTGTGTTGTTTATCCTGTTAGTTCTCTGCTTTAGTGTCTCCTGTGCTGAGGCTTTTGGTGCCGTCAGGCCTGGACTCCGCCCGTCTGTAACGTGTCCGTGTCCGTGTCCTGGGTAGAGTTTTCTGATCAGGGCTTCCACTGAACCTCTTTTCTGCTTCATGGTGACGGTGATGGCGTATCTGCACACCACGGCCTTCTGATTCTGTCACCTATGGTGTATACAGTGTGTGTATATATGGACGTATGTAACTTTTAAAAAATGTTACAAAGACTATGATATAGAGAACGCCGGACAAAACGAGGTATCCCCACCCATCATTTACTCGTGCCAGGATTCAGTCGTTTATATCGACATCTCTTAGCATCACAGTCATTTATAACTTCACTGTTATTATTCTGCTTTTACATCTCCAAACCCGAGACAGAGCGAATAACACCATCATCACGGCTCCGCAAAGACGTCGTAAACGTTCAATCAATAGATTAGTGAATTTCAGGCATTTGAGACGCCTCTGCTTTTTAAAATTCCCTAATCACATCTTATCATGCTCCAGTCTTCCTTTCACAATCGCACTATCCTGCTGCACGTAATGAACAGGGTTTAACTGAAGGGTTAGCCGTGACCCACGTGTGAGAGCGCCGCTCTACAGGACAACCAGTTTACACCCAATTCCTGAATCTTTCAGCAAAGAGTGTTAAAGGCTGAATGATTTCAGAGAGAGAGAGACAGAGAGAGAGAGACAGACACATAGAGAAAGAGAGACACAGAGAGACAGAGACACACACAGAGAGACACATAGAGAGACACATAGATAGAGAGTCCCATGTGAATAGATGTGATGAACAGGAAAGTCATGCAACAGCTACATGTTCAAAGTGTAGGTGTGTAGAGGTACACATGGTGTGTGTGTGTGTGTGTGTGTGTGTGTGTGTGTGCGTGTGCGTGTGCGTGTAAGTAAAAGATACAGTTTAAATCTCATTCCCGGGCTGTAAACGGTGTTTTTCGTAAGGTACACAAAGTACAAGATCAACAAAGAAATAAAACAAGATGTGCCGTTTGTGTTTCACAAATTATAGTTTTCTTTAAAAAAAAAAAGAAGAGAAAAAATACATCTCCTTCCTTTACATGGTGAGCTTTATCCTGCAAGCTTCAGATCTGATTCCTTGGAATTCAGTCACTGACTCACTGACACCCTGACTCCCTGACTGACTCCCTGTCACCATGACTGACTCACTGACTCACTAACACCTGACTGACTAAATGACTCACTGAAACCCTGACTCCCTGACTGACTCACTGACACCCTGACTGACTCACTGACTCCCTGACTGACACCCTGACTCCCTCTCACCATGACTGACTCCCTGACTCACTGACACCTGACTGACTAAATGACACCCTGACTCCCTGACACCCTGACTCACTCACTGACTCACTGAAACCCTGACTCCCTGACTGACTCACTGACACCCTGACTGACTCACTGACTCCCTGATTGACTCACTGACACCCTGACTGACTCACTGACTCACTGACACCCTGACTGACTCACTGACACCCTGACTGACTCACTGACACCCTGACTGACCCATTCACACACTGACTCACTGACATCCTGACTGACTCACTGCCTGACACACTGGCATTTGTCAGTGAGTCATTAGTCATTGACTCCCTGACTGACTCACTGACTAATGCCATGACTCCCTGACTGACTCACTGACTGACTCACTGACTAATGCCATGACTCACTGACTCCCTGACACCCTGACTCCTTGATTGATTCCCTGACTCCCTGACTGACTCACTGACACCCTGACTGACACACTGACTGACTCCCTGTCACCCTTACTGACTAAATGACCCCCTGCCTCCATGACTGACTCCCTGACTCTCTGACCGACTCCCTGACACCCTGACTGACTCACTGACTGACTCACTGGCTGACTCACTGACTAACACCATGACTCACTTTATCGTTTTAAAGTTGAAGCCAATGTTATAATTTTTTCTCTTGAAGCCTGACGTGTAAACCCATTTGATTTAAACATCAGAGTGTGTTTCAGATCGATCATGTGTTTATACAGAATTAATCCCGTGTGTCTGTGCTGAATAACATTCGATGTTCAGTGTAAATGGACTTTTGGTTGTGTGTAACTGTAAACTTGTTTCATCGCTGTCTTGCTCAAGGGCACATCAAGGGTGCACATGAAAATGTCAAATAGGACAAACAGGACAGGACGAGAGGACCACGAGTCCCCCAGTGCACCAGTCAGAGTGGGGGCTAAAGTTTGTCCCGCTTCATGTCGGTAATGCTGGCTGGCCGCAGCATCACCACGCCGGCTCTACGCACACATTGCCTTTGCATGGCCTGATTGTACCTGGCAGGGATCGAACACGGCGCCTGGGCACTCTTGGCATGCCTGCTCCGTTCTGAGGCATCAAGGGCTGTGCAAAAAGCAGAAGCGCGAGCGAAGCCCGAGAGGACAGACGTTGAGCGTGCCTCTTCACCACCTGTGCTCACTCTGCAGGATTCGCTCAGGATTTTACCGAGCAGCATTCGCGTTGCTGATGCCCGGTGGCACTGTGGGCACGCAGCGTGTTCTGGCAATAACCTTCACAAGGGCTGTGAACATGCTAAGCGCAGATACGCCTCCTGTAGGACTGACATGTCGCAGCTTTGTGGATTATTAGTATTATTCTTGTTATATATTAAAATGTGACTTTCAGGTCACTGGACAGGTACGGCTAGTTATTTCCCTTCCTCAGGTTCTTTTCAGTCGAGCGCTCGGGTCGCGTCTGGTGTGTGTTCTGCTCCCGAACCTCCCGCCGTGTGCGTGTGAGAGTGTTTTACAAACGACAGATGTTCCTGCCGGTTCGAGCTGCTCTTTCCTGGAGTGTGATAAGAACGTGTGTCGAGACGTAGCGATAGCAGGTGATAAACACCACCATGACGCGTATGTGTGAGGAAGGAGAGCTCTATTATTAGCATTACAGTCCTAATTATAAAACTCTACAGTCAGTGCTTCTTTCAATTTGGGCAAATCTATCCTCGCTCTCACACTGCCTGCGCTTTAAAAAAAAAAAGAAAAAAAAAAAAGTAATTACCTAATCAGAGCACGGGTTTGATTAATTGTGTATTCGGCACCGGGAGCGCCGCCGGTGTCAGGAGTGTCGCTGGCGTTTCCACGGTGGCGATGTGGCGTTACGAAGACGCTGAGAAGGTCAAACAGCGGGGACAGCACTGGAAGTGTGTTTATGTGTGTGTGTGTGTGTGTGTGTGTGTGTGTGTGTGTGTGTGAGGGCATGTTTTTAGCTTTCTGTGAGGACTCATTATAATGAGGATGAGGAAGAAAGTGAAACGAAATCACACACACACACACACACACACACACACACACACACACACACACACACACACACACCTGACGTCAGGAGCATTTACAAACGCCAGCACTTTTTGCACCGTCAGTTTCGTTTGCATGGATCGTCTGTATCGAGCGACATACAGGAGCCAGACCGCAGACACGCTGCCAGCAGTGAGACGAGGGAAATGAGAGACAGGTTAGCGGCCATCACCTCATAAAACCAAGCCTTGTTTACATTTTAAAAGTAAAACCAGTAACACCAGTTGTCTTGACAGCTCCTGCTCCTGTTACACTCTGCAGTAGTTAAAGTCCAAACCTGCGAGATTGAAGGCCAGAATCTTCCTTTTAAATTGTTTCTCATAAAAGGAACGATGCAGACCTGCTGTGTTATGAGGAACTGAGACGGAGACGAGCCGACGAGACAGACGGAGAAAGGGAGTAAAAGCGCTAGGTGACCTCACCGGCTTTGTTTCCTTTCCTGCCATTTTGTAAATGTCTGAAGGTAATTGCTCGTTAATGGCAGGGTCCTTCTGGTCAAAGGCCTCGTTAATATTACAGACAAAGAGAAAAAAGGAAGAAAGAAGCGGGAAATGAGTAAGAAATAAAAGCTCGGCTGAGGAGGAGAGAGAGAGAGAGAGCAAGCTGCAGTTAGAGAGAGAGAGGCGGTGTCGGTCTGGTGTGTAACTCATGACTGTAACACAGTAAAGAAACAGTGCATCAACATCATCAGCAGCAAGACAGAGAAGAACACACACACACACACACACACACACCATCATTCACACAAGGGCTACATTTAAACCTTCTCATTGCAACGCAGAAACAAATAACGGGTCTCCTCGAGCATCATCATGGAGACCTGACCTCTGACCCCATGTGCCAAACAGAATTAGCGACGGGTCTCGGGATGTCAGAACGGTGGAGCTGGAGCTCAATATGGTGTGACACATACAGCACCGCCGCCGGGTTTTTATTCAGAGAATTGAAGTGTGTGTGTGTGTGCAGTGTTTGCTTCTGTCATTAAACTCACACTTTCCACGTTTCCACGTGGCATGGGGGCGTCATGTCCTGCACCTCCAGGGGTCTCCCAGTGTCTGGTGGGTTTCCTCTGGTACACGGGTTTCCTCCTACGGTCCAAAGATATGCTGTTATTAATGTTTCAAAGCTGCCCATAGTGTATGATTGTGTGTGTGTGTGTGTGTGTGTGTGTGTGTGTGTGTGTGTGTGTGTGTGTGTGTGTCCTGTGATGGGTTGGATTCTTTTCTATCTGACCTCCTGGTACATCACTCGCTCCATACACGTGTGCCAGCATGAACAATGATCTGGGCCTGCTCCTGATTGGCTCTCTCTGAGTCACATGATTGTCTAACCTAGGGTTCAGAGGGTTCAGTCTGTAAGCCCTGTAAATGTAACCACTCATTCGCCCTGCCAGAAGAACCAGTGTTACGAACTGGCAGTTGTGAGAAAGTGTTGGTCCCCCAGTTTGCCCTTTCCCAGTCTGAGGCTGCCATGAAGGCAGTGCGTTGCTGTTCATTTACAATCCTAAGCTGCTTTATTTCGTTTGCTTCCCCAGTTAATGCTCATGGATTTTCTGTCTCTGGCTCTCTATAGTGACCTACAGTTTCACCGGCAGAGAGACTATGTGTTGAAGGCTGCAGCTCTGGACGTCCGGTGTCCGGTGGGAAATAGTTTGTGTGATGATGAATGAACTTTTCAGAGCAGGATATATTCACCAGACTGAACAGCGCTCACAGAATTTGTTCCTGCGTGAAGAACAGTCCTGCTGCCCGTCTTGGCCATGAATATTGACGAAACTCAGCCTCTTCGGGGACGTTGGCTTGCGAGACGACGTGCGACTTACTGCGGAGTCCGATGAGAATTTCCAGAGCGCTCGTAATGACCGCACTCTTGCAAGTCGAGACGTGTCTTTCATTTTGAGACAGAAGTCGTATTTCATCTGTGCAAGCAAAGCAAAGTCAAACCCTGAGGTCCAGTAATGAACTGCTAGTCTAATGCAGGTTCTCAGGCTCCTGTTGGATTCCTTAATCAAGCCCTGACGCCCCTGTGATCTCAGCACAGCTTGAGTATGAGCTGGATATGAGCTCCATCAGGCGACTACGCAGCTCCATTATTCTGTACTGGTGGAAATGGTATTCCCTGACATGTATACCTAAATGTGTTGAATAAGGTAGAACATGCCATGTTGGTGGTCGGCCGCCCAGTCGTTAGACGGGAAAAAGTATCGGAACAGATGGTCTTAAAGTAAATTACACTTAATATTTAGTTGCGTATACTTTATGTGCAGTAAACTGGTGACGTCCTGACATCATCAGGCTGTTGAGTTCTTCATTGGTGATGCTTTTCAGGATTGTTGTTCGGCTTCTATCAGGTGGTGTGTGTTTTGGGGGTTTCTCCTTTGAGGCGTCTCTTCAGTGGATGAAACACCGCTCAGTTGGGTTAAGCTTAGGTCTAAAACCCTCCAGGTTCCTCCTGATGAAGTCCTTTGTTGTGCTGCCGCATGATGACGCTCCGTCCAGTTAGATTTTCTGGAGGATTCTCAGACAGAATATTTCTGTAGTTTACTCTGAAAGATGGGTGAGAACATTCCAGAAGCAGCTGTGCGAGGCCAAACCATGACTCACAGCACTCAAGCCTCAACCGTGCATCATCCATCAGCTTTCAGATCTTCGAAGGATCCTTTCTTCCATCCACACTTTGTTAGCGTTTCATCTTGGATCCAGAACTTTACCGGATCATCTCTGTGTTTCTTTGCACATTCCAATCTGTTCTTTGCACAGGGATTAAAACAGTGGTCGCTCTGAGACCAGTGTTAAGGTTAAAGAAGTAGTAAAATATGGGACATTTAGAATATACTCCAAACAGGAAGGATGCTACTGAAAAGAAACAGGTTCAACCATATGACATTTCTCTGACCTTGACCCTCGATCTGCACACATGTTTTTACCGTTTTTTTGCCAGATGCTCTTCCTGACGCAACCCCTTACATTTTATCCTGGCTTGGGACCGGCACTGCATCCAGTGGCTGGGGTTTGGGCTTTGGGTGGGAATTGAACCCAGACCCTCCAACTTACAGGCGAGAGAAACCAACCACTCAGCCACCAATGCCCAAGGTCATAGGCATAGTTATCTTGATTATAATTCATATAGACAACAAATGTTCAAACTCAGATGTTGTTCTAAAGGGAATCTCGGATGGACTCATGGCCAAGCCAGAAACCTGATCGCGCGGTGACGTAAACACCGGACACGAGAGCGATTACAACCGTGTGTACAGTATCGGTTTAGAAAAGTGTAAGTTCTGTTGTCTCCATGGGTTTTTCGATGCTGCAGTTGCTCTCTAAAGTGTGATATTTTCTTCCTGAGACAGAGGGCATGTTTTCTATCCCAGGCTAAAATATTACGGATGATTATGTTTGTGTGACCCAGAAACGTAAAGTAATTAACTCTTTAATTAGACTTTATTACAGATTAAAAGCAGTAGGGATTAGTAAGAGGTAATTATTACTTACAGAAATAATCTACATTGATGAACGGTTAAAACAATATCATTATAAAAGCAAACAGTCTCTACAGGCTCAGGGAATTCCAATTATTATTATATTATTATTTAGAAGTAAGCGGACAATGACAGTGTGCTTATTAACACATTAATTCCTGAGCGCTCACACACCGAGCCATGCTTTAATTACCGTGATCTGAGAACGGATGAAGTAACGGTGTGTTATGGGTATCTTTTTAGCTCTTAGCGCATGATGACTTCATTAGTTCCTGCTTATTAACTCGTTACTTTCTGACGAGTTGTTCTTTACTGAATGCGTGAATTGCCGCCACGTCGTTATACGTCATTAGCGGCGCTTAGCCGGTCGGGCCGCTCCCCGAGCCTGTGGGACGCACCGAGGAGTGTGCAGACGAGACCCAGCTGGTGGGCAGAAACGCTGCTCAGGTGGTGGATGAGAAGATCAGAGACTCTTCAGGTGGGAGGGAAGACGGAGAGATAGAGGGGATGGAGGAAGCATGGTGACAAGATAGTAGTGCGTCTGTGTGCAAACAGAGACGAGTGAGGTAAACCAGAGATGCTTATGTAACACACACGCACACGCACACGCACACACATGACTATGTCCTTTATGAATGGACCATAAAATGAGCTCCATATCTCTTTTCCCTGTTTGCGTCTCTCTCTCTCTCTCTCTCTCTCTGTGTTTCTGTCTGTCTCCAGCTGGATCTGTCTCGTCCTCTGTGACTGCTCTTCCCTCACTGATGTGAAGCCTGTGGAATGAGCTATGAATAATTTCTTGCTTGGAGTTCATCTCTCTGTGTTCTCTTCCTCACAGTCTGCTTCCAACTCACAGAAACAACAACAAAACACAGATCGTAGGTGTGAGGGAGTGTGTGAGTGAGTGTGTGTGTGTATGTGGTGGTATAGGTCACAGTCAGAGTTCCTGGGATAGACTGTGAATTCTCCAGACCCTGACAGGATAGAGTGGTTGCTGAAGAAACATACTGATCAAAAGTAATGGAATGGGAAGGCTAGGGGTTTTTTTTTTAGGTCAAAAGCAACACAACAGATCAGAACCCCAGCTTAGACCATGCCATATTTTGTGTTGAACCTGTTTATTTTCCAAGGGATCGAAACTACTGGAATAAGTGACTGATTGTGGCTTCTTGTAGCTAACAGTGATAAATAGTTACGCTTTGAGTGGCGCAGCCCAAGTTACGGCCCTTGAGTGGCGCAGCGGTAAAGTGCTCGTCCTATCACGCGAAGATCACAAGTTTGAGTCCCCGATGACGCTGGAACTGAGAGAGCTGATTGGACGATCTCCCTAAGAGGGGTGGGATGGGAGGCAATGGGAGGAGAAAAGAAGAAAGTTGGGGGGAAAGAGATACACCAACATAAAGACCAGTGCGATGTCCATGGGAGAAAAGTAAACCTTTTTAATGCTATTAAAAGAGGGAAACTTCACAACTCAAAATTGTTCACCACATGGACGAAGTCAGCCAAGGAAAAATAGCAGGGCAGAGAAACATGCTGGGGGTGGGGCTTTTCTTGTATGAGGTCACATTAGGGGGAAAATCTAAATGGGTTGTTTAAGTAAGGTTGGTTAAAGGATTAAACTTGGTGGAGGAGGAGGAGGCCATTAAGCAAGGGCCTTCCCCTGAACTGCTGAGTTACAATCGGGAGCCGAGCTAGTACCCTGTCGACGAGTGAGATGACGGATATGAACCCAGCGTGGGGAGTGTTTGTTGCCCGATGGATGGACTCCACCATAACATGTAGTCACAATACAGCAAACAGAATCCTCTTTATCTTTGGGACACATTAAAGACAGTTGATTTTGGCCATCTCAGTCGTACCCCTTTTCTAGCTTGAGTGACTACGGGTCTGTTAGCGACGACTGACTCTGATGGAATTAAACCATGTGACCCGGAAACATCTGCTTTCTTAAAGGTGACACTCACTTAGCAAGCATGGCCTTCTGAGGATTCGCTCGGGTTAGGGTTCATTTGGAAAAGCGACTTAACAGTTTCAATGGACGTTAAGAGCTCCAGCTAACACTCGACAAGTCTAATTCCCTGTGTGTGTGTGTTTTTTTTTTTCATTTAGCCTTTCAATGACACGATTAAAAATAAACACACTGGGTATTAATAGCCACTTCCTGTTAGATCACACCGAGTGTCATTGCTGTGTCCTGGTGTTTGCTGCTCAGATGTTGGGAACATGATGGGAAGGTCAAACAGAGTGTGTGTGTGTGTGTGTGTGTGTGTGTGTGTAGCAGGAAATTAACAAGTATGTGATGTTTTACAGACGTGTGTGCAGTAGAGGGTGAAATACTGTCCTTTTCAGAACAAAGTGTAGGAGGAGGAAAACTGGAGGTCAAAGTTCAAGGCTGAGTTCCTGGACCTGAGAGGGTTAAAGAACCTAACGTTGGCAGATTCACAGCTTTTCAGTTCCTAGCCCTGAACCGTGCCTGGGGCAGTAATGTTCACGTCTCTTTAGTCCCTGAGGATGACCAGGCGGATCAGTTCTGTTCAGACCCTCAGTACTTGTCTGGATCTTGTTTGGATGAGCAAAGGAGCTTAATTGTACTGTAGCTACTGGCAATCTGACTCATTAACTCTGCCTATTTAAACTGGTGTTTAATCGCTCGCTCCCCCGGGTTCTACCCCCGATGGCCAACGCTGTCTGCCTGCAAGACCTTGTTATAGGAGTACAGTCAGCTTATAAAAATGCACCAGGATCCGCAGGAACCTAACCCTTCTGACTTTGTGGTTAAGCCTCACACTCACACTCACACACACACACACACACACACACACTACACTGTACAGATGAACTTCTCGAGCAGAGCTGCTGCACTCAGAACCCAGTGTCAGCTCATTGTAATTCAGTGAATTCAGTGTTGTTGTTGAATCTCGCGGTATCAGAAGACCGAGATGAATCCTGACCACACTGCTCTCATATCAGGATCGTCTCTGGCCGTGTTTTTTCTCATCACTCTCCGAGACCTTAGTCTAATTAAACGAGTCCAGCCAAGGAAATCGTCTGACGTGTAGTGGAGTCACGGCGCCGTCTGCGCTTGGATGCACGGAAACTCAAAGCGGGAGACGAGGGAGATGAATTTATAAGCTGTGCTTTGATTTATTTATGAGAGAAACACGGAGACGTTTTTATGCCTTTTGCTCCAAGTCTTACGACTTGACGCACTGCGGTGCGCGTAATGAAACTGTTGGAATATTTCGACGGTGGGAAACGCTCGTCACGGATCGGACGTCATTTTAATCGTTGAATTAGACATCGGGAAAATCACATCTTGTCCGCTTTAAGAAGAATCCTTTATGTGTCAGTATACAGTACGGTACGGTGAAATTCAGGGTCAGCCATGGTACAGCGCCCCCTTGAGGGCCTCGCTCAAATGTCCTGCAGTGGCGACTTGTTGGAGCACAGGCTCGAACCCCCGACACAGATCAGTAACCTACTGTATTCACCCCAAAACGTATGGATTAGACATGCAGCCAGAGCGGCACCGTGACTCCTTCGTGTCCTTAAACGTCTCGACACCGAGGGGCCAGCGTGTGAGGACGTGCCAGCACTCAGCACACAGCAAACTGGCTTCACACCACGCAGTCAGATCTCTCTGTCCTCCCTCTGCCTCTGCTGCAGGTTTGATAGCTGTAATTTGTGTTTTAATGGACAAACACTGACATGGATAACCCAGTTAGTTGCCCTGTTTTCTGTTTCATCAATCAAAGCCAGCTAGAAATCCTTCGGCGATGAGATCACATTACAGCAAACACTCAGTCACACACACTCACACAACCTGAGACTGGCTTCCAAACGCTTGCTTTATTCAGTTCGTGAGGAATATGGATTTATTTTATGTTATTTCGTTTTTTTTTATTTATGTTTGACGTTCAACATGGTATCAGATCAGCTTGTTTTTGTCATAAGTCACAAATAGATGTGGAGCTGAGCTGCTGTTTTCACATCGGGTCAGTAGATTCCTCTGAGTGTTGGAGTCTGGGAATGAGACAGAGAGAATGAGGATGTGTGTGTGTGTGTGTAGGTGGGACTAAATGGAGGTCGGGATGCTGAAGTTGCCCCTGGATGTGCGATGATTCATGACGCCTCCTGAATCTTGACGAATATACAGACATTTCCATACAAGGCGATGCAAACAGACGGTGTAAGAAGCGCGAAAGTGACGGTGCACGATCGAGCGCTAGCTGTGCTATCTCCTTCCTCTGGTCTGCAGAGGACTGAGAGCGAAAAGTGGCATTTTAGAGAGAGACAACGGTCTTTGTTTTGTTGGTAATCTTCCCTTGTTGTTTCATTAATGCAGGATGTGGACTGGTTAAATCCCTGCTGTCTCAGGGGGTTTCGTTAGAAACCAGGCGGTTAAGACAGTTTAAAAGGCAGTGAGACGCACAGACGCACACGTGGGTCACAATACTGTACGTACTGCCAGGTCACTAAAGAGTCTAAAGAATAAGTAGAGATGTGTTCCAACAACTGGGACCAACAGGGTTTAACCGACTTAGAAGCTGCGACAGTCAGGCTGTTTGAGGTTTTAATCCCAACTTTGGGTCTAATTGCGAAGCTGTGACAGACTCACCAGGCACGTAACAACATCATCAGGAAGGCAAAGTGGCGCTGAACTCTTCTGAGTGAAGAACTAGAGTGGCCTAGCTTACTACTTACACTACTGAATTACCAATGAGAAGGTTGTGAGTTCAAATCCCATCACTACCAAGCTGCCACTGCTGGGCGAGTGAGCAGTGTGCTCATCACGCAGATAAGGGCTTCTGCCAAATGCTGTAGAAGTACAGTACATGTGCAGGCCTTGGGCGGGGCGGCCCCACCAGTCGCGTGCGCCGTTCGCCCGTAAATATTTCCAGAGAGTCCCCCTCGCTGGTCAGTCGGGACACCGGTCTTATGAGACTAGAGAACTCTGTGGGTTTCCGAGCGTCTGTGGCTGATTCGGTCTTCGACCCGGACTTACAGTTCAGCTACGATGGTGTGAATCTCAGCCTCTTGTTCAGCCTCTTGTCCCAGATTCACTCAGTGCAGGCCGGAGGGATTGAGAGGGGCGTGGTCACCGGGGTAGAGACGGCAGCAGCGCTACAGAAGCACCACTCTGTCTGCTCCCATCCAGCACTGCGTCCTGACGAGGTCTCGTCTCCTGGACCTTGTGCTAGAAACCGGCGCGATACGAGAGTGTACGCTCAGCGCTGTCTTTATTAATCAGAGAGTAAAACCCACGAAACAAGAGAGTGAACAGAGACAACAGAAATGAGACCACAACGAGAAACCAGATGAATCGGGCTGAGAACAGAGAGCAGGTGAGCTCCGCCCGAGAGTACACTAACGACATAGTGGGCGGAGTCAAGACACTGGACCCACCCTCATCAGGATGGAGTGACTAAACGAACGAGTGGGAAATAATGACATTGGGAGTCAATGCTAATGCTAATGCTATTGCTCCTTCTTCTTCATGACATCACTTCCGTGTTTGATCAGATGTGTGTCAGTGTGATGAAATTAGGTGTAACACAGTTGTGCATAAGTTAATGACGGTTTGATAGGCAGAATGACAGCACCTGATTGAATACTGGTACACTCACACACACATACACACAGAAACACACACAGTCTGAAAGTAGAACACACACACACACACACACACACACACACACACACACACACACTGCCAAGAACAGATGGCGAGACATCTAATTTCAGACTGACTGACAAGGCATGCCAAGACGTATCAGTCAGGGAAGAGCAGAACACACACACACACACACACACACACACACACCTAACAATGCAGGCCTATATGTATAGATAAGTTAAGGGTTTATTTGAGTCTTTTTTCCTGCAACATAATTTTGTAAAAGGTCCAGAGATGCAACACACATGCACACACACATGCACGCACACACACACACACACACACACACACACACAGAGTGCAACCATCTTCATATGGTTGGAGATGAAAGGGAATAGACGATCGAGATACGGACAGGAAAATCCAGCCTTTCTCTCTTTCACTCAGTTTCACTCCACATCCTCAACTACATGCTGCTTACATTCACCCTCCCCTCACCCCCCCTCACACCCCCGTCACCCCCCCTCACCCCCCTCACACCCCCGTCACCCCCCTCCTCCACTGAATGTATTTATTTATGAAATTTATGTAGATTTTGAATTATTTAGATCAACTGCCAAACACACACACACACACACACACTTACCCATCACAGAATAAATGTTTAAAACACACACACACACACACACACACACACACACACACACACACACACACACACTTTCTTTCATCAGTAGCTTATACATGAAGTAAGAAGCCTCAGCAGCTCCTCCACAGAGTGATTGTAAACCCCCCTGTGTGATGTGAGGGATCAGGGGTGATGCTGATGATGTTCTGGGTTCCTCTGTGATGCTGGTGATGTTCTGGCTGATGCTGATGATGTTCTGGGTTCCTCTGTGATGCTGGTCATGTTCTGGTTGATGCCGGTGATGTTCTGGGTTCTTCTGTGATGCTGGTGATGTTTTGGGTGATTCTGGGTTCCTCTGTGATGCTGGTGATGTTCTGGTTGATGCTGATGATGTTCTGGGTTCCTCTGTGATGCTGGTGATGTTCTGGGTTCCTCAGTGATGCTGGTGATGTTCTGGGTGATTCTGGGTTCCTCTGTGATGCTGGTGATGTTCTGGTTGATGCTGATGATGTTCTGGGTTCCTCTGTGATGCAGGTGATGTTCTGGGTTCCCCTGTGATGCTGCTGATGTTCTGGGTGATTCTGGGTTCCTCTGTGATCCTGGTGATGTTCTGGGTTCCTCTGTGATGCTGGTGATGTTCTGGGTGATTCTGGGTTCCTCTGTAATTCTGGTGATGTTCTGGTTGATGCTGGTGATGTTCTGGGTTCCTCTGTGATGCTGGTGATGTTCTGGGTGATTCTGGGTTCCTCTGTAATGCTGGTGATGTTCTGGTTGATGCTGGTGATGTTCTGGGTTCCTCTGTGATGCTGGTGATGTTCTGGGTGATGCTGGTGATGTTCTGGGTTCCTCTGTGATGCTGGTGATGTTCTGGGTGATACTGGTGATGTTCTGGTTGATGCTGGTGATGTTCTGGGTTCCTCTGTGATGCTGGTGATGTTCTTAGTGATTCTGGGTTCCTCTGTGTTGCTGGTGATGTTCTGGGTTCCTCTGTGATGCTGGTGATGTTCTGGGTGATTCTGGGTTCCTCTGTGATGCTGGTGATGTTCTGGTTGATGCTGGTGATGTTCTGGGTTCCTCTGTGATGCTGGTGATGTTCTTAGTGATTCTGGGTTCCTCTGTGTTGCTGGTGATGTTCTGGGTTCCTCTGTGATGCTGGTGATGTTCTGGGTGATTCTGGGTTCCTCTGTGATGCTGGTGATGTTCTGGTTGATGCTGGTGATGTTTTGGCTGATGCTGGTGATATTCTGGGTTCCTGGGTGATGCTGGTGATGCAGGAGGATGCTCTGAACACGTCTTCTGCATTTATTGAAACGTCTCTTTTTCCTTGTCTCTTTTTGGGTTTTATATACGAACTCTCAGCAGGAGGCGATTCAAACTCTTTCCAAGCGTACCTTGCCAGCCGTCTTCATCGCTCTATGCTCCTCACGATGCCTCATCCTTCTGCACGGCTGTGAATGATGGGCCAGGTGTGTTTTTCTCCTGATCCCTAATGGTTGCATCACGCATTAGTGATGAGATCACGTTACACAATAGAAAATGCAACAGCCAGTAATAACAGTACGGAACACTACACATCACCAGCAGGGGGCGAAATAATAAAATAAACAATAATAACAATAATAATAATAATAAGGTTTTGTTTGTTGTGTAATGTGAAATATACACACACTCCTGTAAAGATTGAAGCACTTCTCCATACCAAGATGTGTGTGTGTGTGTGTGTGTGTGTGTGTTCCTGATGGCTCGCTGGCTGTCAGGTCAGATGAGAGTCAACGCACAGACGTTTTATAGTAATGGAGGCTCGTCTAGTTCATCAGTGCGCGCCATTACTCTTCACGTGTGTCTCTCCGCGCCCGAACAGCGGCGCTCTGCGTTCTCGCTCCTTTCTCTCGCAGACATTTTCCTCCCAGCAGGGTTAAACGAGAACGTCTCCGCGACTTCCAGGTGCCGGTTTATAATGGTCGATTAGCGGCCCAGCGGCCATTTTAATCACACACAGAGTAAAAACACGTTCACTGACGGCTAGTGAGCAGACTAGAGAGAGGTTTAACCAGTTTTAATAAGGTGCAGATTTAATGAAAACACTCAATAGATATTAATAGTTCGAGTGAGTGGAGTGTGTAAAGGCACGGGCGCTGCTTTATTAATACACATGGTGAGCTTGTAAACGTCAGGCTAATATGAAATGCTAATCAGCGCTATTTTGATCACAGGCTCCTTGTCTTGGTAAACAATGACCACCGGGCGACGTCTGCTGCCACACGAACGATTTAAAGCTCATTAAAAAAGCAAGTGGCGTAATTAAAAAGCTTAACGAACCGCCGAGACTCGCCATCGAGAACGTGCTGAACAACAACAGAAATGACCCTGATAACCCAGGACACCGTGTGCATGGGGGAGTGTAGACTGTGTCTGGATACTCTAGTTATCTGCCTGCAGTGGATTTTACTCTCTAGCGACATTGCATTAGCTGTAGGGCTGTTTATCGGAATTAAAATCGCTTTTGCTTCCCGAGGTCATCGGGCCGGTCCGGCAGCTCAGCACCGAGTCTTGCGCCATGCTGTTACCGCAGACGCGGCTTTCGGCTCAAGGCTAGCACCTTAAGCCGATATCACAGGTCTGACAGTAGAGAGGAAGACAAGAGGGAGGAATAAAGATGAATGGTGACCTTCAGAGCGCTGCGAGCCGCCTGAAATTACCCAGTTTAATTTTTTCCTTTTTTTGGACGTGGTTCTGCTTCAGGCCAGCGTGAGGCGGCCTCAGGCTCTCAGCGTAGCCGTGTGAGGTGTCACTGATTTTTAAATGGGAGTTTATCCCAGCAGATGATCCGGGCGATTAATTGACCCTGAGTCAGGTGCGGAAAAGAGCAAGTCTGCATAATGACGTGTTGGAGAAGTTTTCATAGAGAAAATTCGAGAGCGCTGCAATTTACTGCAGAAAACTTCTGGAACATCATGAAGAGGAAGATGGAGCGTCGCAAACCATCACGTAAAGCTGCGTGTAAAAAGTCTGGTATAAAGTGACCCAACAGCAAAGTGAAGAACTGCTGGAGAGCCAAAGAGCATGAAAAGTGTAACTGTAAATCAGAGGTTATTAGTCCCCCAAATACTGATTTATTGATGTTATTTAGTCATTAACACAATTTATTTACCCTTTATTTGCATTTTATTTTATTTTGCGTTATTAAAGCTCTGGAAATACTATACTGCATGTTCTTGGGTTATTCTGATGTGTTGTGATGTCATTTCCATTAAATATAAACTCTAAATAACAATAGTTATATCTTACATTTAGGAGAAATATTGTTAGCGGTTCACGTAAAATTAATATATATGTGCACAAACGTATTTGGCCAAACCTGCATTGACTTTGTATCTGAACACCTACAGTAAGATATGAATCATGTTCCGTTACCGAAGTAAGATCACATGTCCAGTACTGGTACTGCATGAGTCATGTTGGAATAGAAAATTTGGAGTTGGAAGTATAGTATTGTCCAAGATGTCTTAGTCACAGGGCTAGAGGTAGCTCAGTGGTTAAGGCATTGGGCTCAGAAGGTCCCAGGTTCAAACCCCACAACCACCAAGTTGCCACTGTTGGGCCCTTAGGCAAGGCCCTTAACTTTCATCTGCTCAGATAATGAGATATAATGAGATAATGTAAGTCGCTATGTCTTAGTATGTTGAAGCATTAATATTGTCCTTCACTGGGGATAAGGCTCTGGACAAATACTATATATACACTGTGTGTGTGTACCATCCTGTTCTGTGTGTGAAATCGTATAGTGATTGAAAAAAAGAAAGAAATATTGACCCAAACTGCACATTTGTCCCAGAATGATTGCATCACACACTGAGTTTATGTCACAAGAGCAGATGGCTAAGCGCTACATATGCGATTAGCTCTGCACAGAGTGAGCTGTCCGGCCGGCTGTCTGACCCGCGCAAATCTAACGCACAGGTACTGCTTCAGGCAGCGGACGGAGAAATCAAATCAAACCTCCTGCACTGGAGTACACCTCTGAGTCACTGCGAGTTCCTCTCGTATTGTGTATATGAGATGATTTAATGAAGCGACTGAACGAGCAACGTTAGTTTAGAATCAGGTTACGGTGGTTGACTCGACTGCCTTTACTAACTGAGCGGAAAAGAAAACGGTAGAAATGTCTTGTGTAAGTGTTCATCTCGTCTACAGCTGGTTTGACTGAAGCGCACATGGTGTTTATATGCTCGTTATATTTTATCGCTCCTGCCGCTGCCAGGCGTGCTATGTTTAGCTATCTCTGAATGACCGTTGCACCGTCTTTATTATTTTCATGCAGAACTGGCAACCTCCAGTCCAGGTGTAGCTCCTGATATAAGGGGGGCGTTTAAACCGAGACATTTATCGCGTGTAAAACACACCTCCTTCAAGTCCAGCGCTTCCAGGTGGCGGTATTTTGATAAAGATTCGCTTTTGCCGTGTCTGAATAAAACAGCGTTCGGTGTGTTGCCAGGTGCAGACACTCCGTCTGCATCGTTGACAGTTTTGATATCAGAAAGTCATATTTTCATTGTTTATGCAGCACGTCATTCCAGTCCTCATCATGACTCAGTGATTGTGTTGCGCCTCATCACAGTGACTGTCGAGCGTGTGGAAGCTGATGCTGTGCCTGTTTACACTTTAATGCACGAGCGGGTGGTTCGTCCACACTGTTATTGGGGCTCGTGTCTGTGCCGCGCTGCTACGACGGGACCTTATAGCAGAAATACAAATCCTGTACTTGAGTAAAAGCAGAGATTCTCCAGGGCAAATGCTACTCAAGTAGAAGTAGTAGGAGGCCTCCTTTTTTCTTGTGTACTGGAGTAAAAGTCCAGAAGACCTCACTCTCATATTTACTTAAGTATCAAATGTACAGGGTGTATATTAGCTGACAGTAGCCTTTTTCATAGTAAAACACACACTTTCTCTCTCTCTGCTTCTGGTTGTGAAGTCTCACAATTTGCAGAATGGTCAGCAAATGTCGTTCACTCACTCACTCATCGTCTCTACCCCTTTATCCTGTGTCCAGGGGCGCGGGGGGCCTGGAGACTTAGAGTCCGGGACGGGGTTCATCACTCACAACATCATTCACACACTACGGGCAATTTGGGAACACAGATTAGACTAAA
>CM059219.1:29550781-29880781 GCA_030347435.1 Clarias fuscus
GCAGTAAAGTGAATGGGCGTGACTAACCTGCTGTAAAGTAAATGGGCGTGACTAACTTGCAGTAAAGTGAATGGGCGTGACTAACCTGCAGTAAAGTGAATGGGCGTGACTAACCTGCTGTAAAGTAAATGGGCGTGACTAACCTGCTGTAAAGTGAATGGGCGTGTCTACCCTGCAGTAAAGTGAATGGGCGTGGCTACCATGCAGTAAAGTGAATGGGCGTGGCTACCATGCAGTAAAGTGAATGGGCGTGATTAACCTGCTGTAAAGATGAATATAACCTGCTGTAAAGTGAATGGGCGGGGCTAACATGCATTAAAGTGAAAAAGCTTATGGCTGGGCCTAGCTTGCTTAAAAGTGAATGGGTGGGGCTAACTTGCTGTAAAGTGAGGTTACTATAAAGTGAATGGGCGTGACTAACCTGCTGTAAAGTAAATGGGCGTGACTAACCTGCAGTAAAGTGAATGGGCGTGACTACCATGCAGTAAAGTGAATGGGCGTGATTAACCTGCTGTAAAGATTAATATAACCTGCTGTAAAGTGAATGGGCGGGGCTAACATATTTAAAGTGAATAAGTGGGAGGTAGTCATAAGTTAAAGTTAATGGGTGGGCCTAGCCTGCTGTAAAGTGAATAGGTCTGTACCTAATGTAAAGTGAATGGGTGGGGCTAACCTGCTGTAAAGTGAATGGGCAGGACTAGTCAAAGTCAAAGGCAACTTTATTGTTGATTCTGCTACGTGTACATACAGTACATATAGAGAATTTAAATTAATTGCTGTAATGTGAAAGGGTGGGGCTAATCTGATGTAAATTGAAAGAATGGTGCTTAACTGTTAATTATCAGATCTAACTTGCTGTAATGTGAATGGGCGGGGCTAATCTAGGCAGAATCTTACATTATTCCTTGTGCCCTGTTAAATGTGAAGATAGTGAGATAGTGCTTTAGATAGAATTAGCTTAGCTGCAGTAGTTTGTATTGTAATGATGTGAGTATTGGACACACGGAGTAAAGGACATAATAAAATCATATCAAGTCAAATGCCTAATAAGGTTCTACAGATATACGAAACGCCTTTTATCTTTACTGTTATTCCATGTGAAAAGCGGGGTAAGCTGTTATTCTTTTGTTAAAGATTATCATAAGAAAACGCTGGATAACTCTGTGCGGTACTGTATCATTCATCATATTTCCCCCACTGTCAAGATTGTGATTAGATGCTAACACAAAGGCACCATGTCCTGAGCGAGCTGTCAGGATGAATCACTGGTGAATAAATAAATATATAAATAAAACCCAAATAATTTGGTGTTTTTCACTTTGTCTCTGTCAAAAAAGTCGATGAGGCAAAAAAAGCCTGTGCTCTATTTCTTTGCTTCCACATATAGACACAGCGCTGATGACGCCGGCAGTGGATGCCAGACTGTTGGCCCTTCAGGGAGTTAAACAAGCCCTGTTTAGACCTACACTGGTCTCAATCCGCCTCTGCTTGGAGGAAGCACTATGTGAAATTTCCTCACATTTTTCCTCTGGAAGTAGGGCATCTCTTCACCTTCCCACCTCTGACTCAGCAGCTGGGCTGTCCATCTTCTCTCTCGTGCTTTCTCAAGTCCTGATGGAACTCGTGCTCTCATGCTCTACAGTCATTACAAAAGCAGGCGTATATGGTTACGTGCCTGTTAAATCATTTTTACGCTAGAAAGCCTGAATATTTTCAGGAGGAGGAGTTTTTATCAAGTGTGCATGCAAATATCTGCCGTTCTCCCACACTCAGGAGCCTCGCTACATCAGGTAACAGGCTTCTGTGTCACGTAACAGAATTATCATTGACAAGCACGATGGAAATCCTTCCAAGCGCCAAGCTTTCCTACTACCACGTTCAGTGTATTTCTCTCCTCCGGAGATCCTGTCTGGCAAAGACAAAGTATCCCAGCACATCTCACTACTCAGCAGAGATGGGCTGCTTCTCCTGTCTGGAAGAAAATGAGCCATCACTCATACATACGTTCATGTAGTGTATACACACTCTCAAAACTGTTCACCTGCCCGTCATCATCCTCAGAGACCAGCCATTACACCCATCTGTTTTTATCAACTGCCCCAGTGCTGTGTCGTTATGAGCACAGGGTTGTCTCTGAGGAAGTCGATGCATCTAAAGCCATAACGGTCCAGGCTTACAGAGCCATCATGTTCACGTTCTCCATCGTGCTTTTAGTCCAAGAATTTATTAGAATGAGTAATCCACACTGCTGAGAAACTCACTAGATGGCTCCTCACGCCTATTAATTAGCTGTTCACCACCAGGGTGAAGATGCAAGGCCAGAGAATTGCCAGTGACCCCACCCATCCGGGCAACCACCTGTTTCAGACACTTTCAGGCAGGCACCACTGAACCATATGCACAGTGAGCTCGTCACCTCTCCACAGCTCGTACCCAACCTTTTATGACCTATGATGTGTCAGTCCTGTCTCCACAGGGTCTAGTCCAACCCAATGATCTGGAAAGTGCATCTTTCCATCTGTTCCATGCGTTCTTCAATGCTGTAGTCATGCTCTGTGCAGTTTTATCCAAACAATTCCAAATTCCCCCTTGGTCCAGCATTCAGACAGGGCTATTCCTCTTCCAGTGCATATCATCATCATTGGAGTGGCTCCACAGATGGCACCACTAAAGGCCTCTATTCCAATGTCCAAGCACTGGAAAGGAAACCAATTTGTGTAAGGTTTATAACCCATCTGAATTGTAAGCTATGCCTTCACACCAACTAACTCTCCACTGGAAGTAATCCACCTAATCCATTCACTGCTGCTGAGTCACACTAGCCAACATGTCTACAGACAGACTGCTCCTGAGTGCTGAGCAGAATTCAGTGAAGCTTTGAGGAAGTCCAGATCATGCATCATGTCATTATGCATACCTGGGAATGCCACAGGGATTTGTTAATGCCCCGTCCGTTCAGGCATTCATTAATGACCAGTGTACTCAGAGAAATGGTGGGAAAATGAGTGAGGAGCTATTAAGGTACTCCATCTCTCTAACCCAGCACATTCAACCTGTTAAAAGGTCGCAGGACCTCATTTATCCAAGACGATCTTAAAAAAGTGGGCTATTGACACCTTCCTTGGTTATAGTATGCACTAAGAGGATGAGACTGAGTACAAGGTGGAGGCTCTTCTTGGTATACACACAGCACAACCTCAAAATGAGTAACACAATAAAATAAATAAATAAATAAATGAAAATAAATAAATAAATAAATAAAACAGCTCTAGAGATATCTGTAAATGTGCCTGTTTTTTCCCCATGAAATTCGTTGTTTCCCTTTTGGAATGATCATCTGGAATTATTTTAATTAATGTCCCTTATGACCTCTAGCGTACAGTATATGCTTGTTCTTAAGGAACTGCAGGTCAGTCTACAACAGCTGGATACCGGTTCTTAATAACGAACATATGAAGATGAGATATGGTGACACTTTTTGTATTTAACATTTACACAAGAGGGTTCAGATGCCCCTGCCTCATAAAAGTCAGAAATATAGAGGCTTGTAATAGTTCACTTTGTCTGTAATGAATCTACAATACAGTATGTCACAAAAGTAAGTACACCCCTCACATCTCTGCAAATATTTTGTTATATCTTTTCATAGGACAACACTGCATAAATGACTCTTTGACACAATGAAAAGTAGTCAGTGTAAAGTTTGTATAGCAGTGTAAATTTATTGTGTTCTAAAAAATAACTAAAAATACAGCCAATAATAGCTGAACCCCTGGCAACAAAAGTGAGTACACCCCTAAGTGAAAATGTGAAATGTCAATATTTTCTGTGGCCACCATTATTTTCCACGACGGTTTGAATTCTCTTGGCCATGGAGTTCACCAGAGCTTCACAGGGTGCCCATGGAACCCTCTTCCGCTCCTCCATCACACCATCACGGAGGTGGTGGACATACTGTATATTAATTTCACATTTCGAATTTTACAATTTTATTACATTTAATTAAATAATTTTGAAGAATTAAAAAACCCTAACATCTTTCCTATTTTTCTGTGTGTCTATATTTGCGCACACAGTACTGTTGTAAAGTTTTGACCCCCCCCCCCCCTTATTTCTTTAAATGATGCCTATAAGGCTCTAGACTTTTTTATATTTTTTAATGGAGTTTAGAAGAATATTTCTCCAGCCTTCCTGAAGGACTTTTGTGTCTCTCGTTATGTTCACTCCAGTCTCTGTACCTGAGCAGCTCCAGAGGAATGTTCTGTGTTTGTTAAGCCACACAGTGTCCTATGAATCATTCAAGCATAAAAAAAACAACTATCTTAAGTCCTGAGCCAGTGAGAAACAGGTGCAGATGATGACAGATGATCGGGCGGTGATTAGTGTACTGCTGATGTTGAGTGCTGAGTGGTGGGAGCAAGACTTTTGCACAGGACTCTATGGACAAGTCTACATACGGGGGGTTTTGTCAGGCTGCCACACATTTTCTCATGCCAATAAGGTCTCTGGATTGTGATATGATCTGAGCCAAAATTGTCCAAAAAGCTCAGTGCTGTAACACTGTACAGCTCCACTGTTATATGGCTAAGAGACAAATACAAGCAGAAAAGCTTTTGTTTAAGCGTTTGTACTGAACGCTGAATAAAAGGGTTATTCTAACCGACTGCATCTGAGTCAAGGTCGCAGTGCCTTTAAGCCAAGCTGTGCTTGTGTGGAGCGATCACACCATCAGTTGTGTATACCGGTATCTGTTTGCCGTCCATCTTCTTGAGAGCAGAAAGAAAAAAAAACAATAAAAAAAAGCCATGACCCTTATGCCCTTGCCACTGGAGCATGCTCAGTTTGATTCGCTTCTGGCCAAAACTCTGACGTCAGGATTGTGGTGAGGTCCTGAGCGAGGCAGGGGTGGACAGAGTGGATAACGGACAAGTGCTGGTGCTATTCAGAATGCTCCAAACCTCCAACAGGGGATGAAGGGAAGTGTGAAAGACATCAGGAATGTTCTGAGCACATGACTGAAAGGTCTGTGATGTCAAACGCCTTCCTCCATTCATCACCACACACACATTTATAGGAAAAAAGAAGTTATGAAATTGTCATGAAATGCTTTCGTAAAAAAATATTGTCATTTATTTAATGATTCTGTGATTTCACATTAGCAATTACCTGCATTCAGTGCTGCTGCAATCAGAGAATCCTAATGAAGAAGCCCTCAGGAGTCCAGAAGATTAGATTTAGAAATTGGAGGCAAAGCGACTGAACCTGGTAATTGAACGTCTGAATGCCTTACAGCGAGAGCGGCACTGCCGTGTGCTTGGTCTTGTTCCAGGACCGTTAGCGTTTACCAGCCGATGCCCAGAACGTTCAGGAGAGTCAGGATTGATCAGATGCCCTTCGTTATTGTTCCTGATCGTTCGCTGCTCCGTATAATACGTCAGGAATGTCAGTTTTGATCATCTGACTTGTTTATTTTGTTGTAGTTATATTCACAGAAAACAGAATTGTTAGATAGGACGATCCCTGATTCAGAGAACATGTGTGCTGTGAGCTGCACTGATGGCTTGGTTTCCATCATGTGACCAGGTCATGCTTCCGTTTCCTGTCTCGACCTGACTTGGTATCACTCGTTAGTGTATTATTTCGACATTTAAACTGAAATGTACAGAGGAAGTGCAAAACATTTTAAACTGTAGCGCCACAGAACCACACGGGGAACAGAGCATCCAGAGTCAATGATGATTAAAAGAATAGATCCGTGCTCATATGGAAGTCTTGCCGGTGTGTTAACGGAGAGGCTACAGACTTCAACTGTGTATTAGAGTTTTCGGGGTATGTCAGGTAGAACAAAAGTTATCATAACGTTTATAACAAGTAAATTTGACCAGAACCAGAATATGCGAATGACCTCAGAAAAATTTAGAACTCTCAAAATTAGCTTATTATTATTATTATTATTATTATTATTATTATTTTTTTTTTTTTATGCTGAATTAAAGGACACTCTATACTGCACAATAGTGCCCTACATATGTTTATTTCAAAAACAGCAAAATAAACAATGGCTAAAATGAATCCACATGCTCTACTGGGAACACTGGGAATGGGTTAGATCACAGCTGGGATGGTGTGATAGCCCATCTCCATGTAAACGTCTATACTTTTTTAAATGTATTATAAATGATAATAAATGATATATAAATCATGTAAACTATAAATTATAATTTATTATTGTGGATTTTTGCCTTGCACGCTGTTCGCAGTGATTACGGACACTCGTTATCATGTCACACTGTTTATGCATAAGCAAATCTCGCAGTAAACAAGAGCCACTTTCCTGCCGTGCTTTCTGCACCACATCATCGCGTCTCATGGTGATCAAGGACATTTCATTCTTCCGAACAAAGATCTGCTCACCAGAGCCTTTTCGCTTTAGACTCGGCTCAAAATAATGATGTCACTGATTTGTCATGAAGCTGTCAGGGCTCTCTCAGCAGCAGCTGGAAGAATGGCCGATGAGAATTGACACTAAGCCATTCATCACACGCTGTGGCTGTGACTGAGGGGCCGGAGAGCTCGCCGAGCTGCGAAGTTCAGCCTTGGGCTCTGGTGCTAGTGTTCATGAAGGCTCTATGACGTGTCGTAGTCTTTATGTAGAGTCAGTGTCCTGAAAAACACTCACTGTAACAGAGTCCATGATCAGATCAAAAGATAATACATTCTGAATGCTGGAGGGAAAACAAGAACAGAGATCAATCAGTACGGCTCACTCTATAGTCACGATTAGATGTTCAGACGCGTCGTCTTCGCAGGTGAAATAGTCTTAAATCCAGTCTATAAACCTGTCTGTAATTCTTCTTATTCTTAAGTTCATAACCAAATGCAAATGTAATAGAAAAAATACATATTTTATATATAAAATGTCTTTTTCTCGTCCATCTCCATAAGAAATGAGAGTAATGAATAGAGGTGTGCTCTGTCTCTCGGGTGTTCACGTACCCATTTCCCTTCCACACTCGTTTTCTGGAGCTGTAATGATTCTGTGTTTCGGGCTTGTGTTTGTCAGAATGAATGCACGTGATATAACACATTACACCTTAGGAATGCTGGAACAGTCTGGATAAACATGTTTTGACTCCTTCATTCCCCTCTCGTCTCTATTCACTGTGGTCTGGTGTTATTCCTGAGTAACGCCGCCGGTCTGTGCGGATCCTGCGCTTGGTGTTGCGTCTTGCCACCTGCTGAAGGGAAGAGCGTCACCCCGCAGCCTCTGGGCCTCTGGGATTATCACCGTGTGTGTACTGAGTGCTGTTTCTGGAGGCGGTTTTGGGAGCGAGGAGGAAACCCGGGCAGACCGTCTCGGCTCCGGCTTGGCCACACCCTCTGATCGGTGTCTGTACCAGTGTGGAGCTCCTCATCTGTTGGTTGTAATTAGTCTTGCTACGGCTCATTACACGGTGTTCTGATGTTGGCTGTATTTTCTGGAGCTGTGTGAGGAAGAACTCACGGGGACGTTAGTGTCTTGTGAGGTGTGTATGCACCTGGAGCAGATTAGCCTTTAGACAACCCACAGTTATTCATGGTTAGCCGTGTGCTTTTAGATCATTCTTGTTTCCCGTTCCGTCTCTTTGCAGTGCGCTACACGCTGTCTCATCCACTGAGTCTCGTCTATAGCTATGGTCATGAAATTACATTTAAAACAGGAATAATTTCAAGAGTTTCACTTTCTCGCTTCCTGTAGCGTCGTATTTCCCGCGCTCTGATTGGCCGAGCGCGGTGCGAGCCGGACCTCTCCTGCTCCTGGACTCGATATGTCTGAGTTGCCCTTATGATGTGTGCATACAGATTTGGGAGCACTTCCGAGCCACCACCCCTGACACGGCGCTGGCTGTGAATCACTATTACAGAATTACCTGAGTGACTCACAGCAGCTCAGGAGCGTCGTGTTATAGAGCACTTTCCCGCTCCTGACTCATTTTTAACCAACAAGTAAACCTACGCGCGCAGGAAGCCGAAACCGAGCGGCGAGAGGGAACGGAGACATGCACCTTAATGAAAGACTAACTCCAAGCTTTCTTCCTCTTTCTCCTCCTCTCCTGCACCTCTGTGTGTGTTTGTGAGTGTGTGTGTGTGTGTGTTATTCAGAGATTTCAAATACTGTTTGAAATATGTCCTCCTCCTCCTCCTCTTCCTCTGTCAGGGCTTCACGGCTGCTTCTTTCATGCCTGTCTCTATTCCTCCTGCAATTTATATGATTTCCCTCCTCCCTTTGGTAAAGCACGGGAGTCACTCCTTTATGTATATATCTGTCTTTGCAAATGATTAAGCAAGTCTTTTTGTGCACAGTAGTTTCACTGCCGGGTTAAAGATCACAGTTTTCCCACAACTTTAAAATTATATTTCCTTTATTATCATCAGAGGTCATTTTAAATCTGTCTATTAATTCATTATATCAGAATTACAGTGGGTTAAAATTTATATACACCAATGTCTGAATGTAAACATTAATCTGGAACACAAATTATCCACAAATTTGGTATAATGACTTTTAGAAGCCTCTGATTGGCCAGGTGTCATAACAATGAGACACATGAAAAGCACACGTGGCTGAATTTAAGAGTCTTCCTCCAGAGCCAGTGCCTTTTAGCACTTGATATCATGGGGGAAAAATCCAAACAACTCATCCAAGAGCTCAGGAAAAAATTGTGGAAGTTCTCCAGAAGTTTTCTTCATCCTAAGGAGCAATTTCTAAACACCTGAAGCTACGGTGAGCATCTGAAATAATATAAAAGCCTTGGGACCACACAGGCAATGTTTTTCCAAGACGACAAGGTTCGATCCCCGGCCAGGCTCGATTCCCGTCTCTGTGTGCATGGAGTTTGCATGTTCTCCCCGTGCTTGGTGGGTTTCCTCGGGGTACTCCGGTTTCCTCCCACAGTCCAAAGTCATGTAGGTTAGGCTAATTGGCATTCCCAAATTGTCCGTAGTGTGTGAATGAGTGTGTGTCTGTGCCCTGCGATGGATTGGCACCCTGTCCAGGGTGTACCCTGCCATGTGCCCCAAGTCTCCTGGGATAGGCTCCAGGCCCCCGTGACCCTGAATACAGGATTAAGCGGTATAGATGATGAGTGAGTGAGTGAGCGTGAGAACAATGGTCATTGTCACAAAACAGCTTTACAGAATCAAAGAATCATGGAAATTAATTCTAAAAGTGTGAAGAAATATGTATGAATCAGAATGATCATCAGTTCCCTGATGAACGAGCCGAGGGCGACGGTGCTGAGGGAAAAACTCCCTGAGATGTCAATAGGAAGAAACCTTGAGAGGAACCAGACTCAAACCAGGGAACCCATCTTCATCTGGGTGATAACAGATAGCAGGGATTGATCTGCATTCATACTGTGTGTTAGGAGGCTGGAAGTTCAGTATAACAGGAGACGTGTTGAAGTTCATATGGAGTCCAGGTCTTTATTGGAGGCTCAGGTAGACTGTAGGAAACTCCAGTCCTGAACTATCGAACGACTGAAGTCACGGGTCCTCAGAGAACAGCTGTCTGCATCAGCCGAGGACAGGACGTCTTCATGGTGAAGTGGAACCATCCCCAGTCACCACACGCATCCCAAGCGGGGCTCCATGTGACAAGTCGAGAGGACAGAGGGGGTCTGGATCACGGAGAGAGAAGTGACCCCTTAACCCTAGAGAGAGAGAAGGAGAGATAACAGTTAGGTCTGGTCACAGTTACATAATGTATAAGGTGAATGTATATTTAGTGTAGAGTGCAAGCAGGGACTCCGGCAGGACTAACTATGACATCATAACTAAAAGGGAGGAGCCAGAAGGAAACACAGACATGAGGGCTCCCTGAGATGTAAAGCAACCAATCACCTCACCATCAACAAACCTGAGTGAACAATGAGAGTGGGGAGGACAGCATCTAAACATACCAGTTCACCAGAATACTCTACGTCCATGAGTCCCCCAGATCTGCGCCTTTACCTAAGGTTAATCTATTTACAAAATGCTGCGCTAAATAAATAGGTTTTTAGCCTAGACTTAAACACTGAGACTGTGTCTGAGTCCCGAACATTAATAGGAAGACTATTCCATAACTTTGTAAGAAAAAGCTCTGCCCCCTGCTGTAGTTTTAATAATACGTGGTACTGACAGGCAGCCTGCATCCTTTGATTGATCCGTGTCGGATCCTAAGACACTAGCAGTTCACTCAGATACTGCGGCGCGAGACCATTTGGTACTTTATAGAAGATCAGCAGCGCTGTGGAGGAAAACTCTTTAATACAAAGAGCACACATGAAGATATCAGCCATAAAAATGAAACCCTGGTCACAGTAGCGTCATCCAGCGGGAAACTGAGCCCAAGCAAACCTCTAAAGATGTAACAAATCCCAGAGAAGATGAATGCCTCTGAGTGAGGAGGCCCACAATACACCTGTTCCTTCAGGAGGAACCTGAGGAAACATCTCAGCTCCACTGATGTGAGAAGCCTCTGGAAGATCACAACAAGAGTTCAAAAATCAATGCCATTAAATACTGAAGGAAATCCATGTGAACTTCTGACCCACTGCAGATCTGATCTCGTAAATAAAGCCTCTTAACACACCAAGTCCCACCCACTCGGGTTGATTGACAGCTCCCTTACTGACGTTGACAATGCAAACAGGGTTGTGTGAAGTGTGAAGGATTGCTTTTAGTAGATTTACACCAGCTAAGATCAATAAAATGAAAATCCATTCGTTTTTGTTTTTTATTGCTATTATGTAAAAAAAAGAACAAAAAGGAAACACACACTTTGCAACTGAATACTCGGTCGAACGTTTTCTAATTAGCTTGTGAAGTGGTATGAAGTCTGAAAAAATGCTGCACACAGCAGGAAGAAGCTAATTACAAAAAAAAAAAAAAAAAGAAAAAAAAAGAGAGATGATTTAGGATTTAATATCCAAAGGCTTGTGTTTGTAAAGACGGAGACAGATACTTTGAGGAAACAGTTTAGCATTTAATAACTTGTGTCTGCCAAAAGACCAATGATAATCAGAGCTGTGCGTGTGTGTGCGTGTGAAAGATTAAACACGCAAATAATGACGAATTATACAACACAGTAGGACTTTATGTAGGTTAAGAGAGAAGGATCGCTTGTGTGTAAAACAACTGATGGAGTGATTCGGCTCTGACGCGGCCGAGCTGCCTTAATAATGACCACAACCTGGAGCCTTAGCCGTCTGAGCCACCGGTCCCAGGTTTGCATCTAGTGTATAGTTCCCCTTGAAGGCGGCTTGAGAACACAACTTTGGTTTTATCCAGACTTCTGTCTGGAAGCTTTTTATAATGAACCTGGCCGTTCAGCACCTGGTGATGTTTCCTCAGTCACCTTATTATCCGCCTTAAACGTGTGATTATTACACACAGCCGGGGAACTGCAGGGCCATTATGGGTCAAACTATTATAAACATACGAATGAATTGTAGTGCGTTTGTCTCTTGTGCAGTTGTCTCACCCTGTCTCTGCATCTCTGTAGACCAGCGGTGTGTGAAGAAGTAGAAATACCCTAGAGATACGCTAGGTAAAAAATTATTGAAGTAAAAGTAGAAGTTGTTCAAATCAAAACAAAATTTTGGATGTAAACATTTCAAATGTCAAAAATACTGAGCGTGTATTAACTCATTGTAGACTTATAGAATAGTTGAGTAATAGTACAAGTCTCTCTTTCTCTCTTTCTCGACTGTGCTTGATGTGACGCTTGACGTCTGTAACCGTCTGCACTTCTGATTACAAACACCCGCTGCATGTTTAACCTTTCACAGACGAAATACGATTACTCATAGCACTCAGCAGGGGGGGGCGATATTCCCGCTTCAAATACTTCACACCACTCTGGTTATGTAACACAACGCCATGCAGAAATGTAGTGAAGTACAAAGTACGGGTATTTGCTGTAGCATGTAGTGGAGTGAAAGTATAGTGTTGTTCTATAAGTAAAGAACAAATGTGTGAAATAATGTTCTTAAGTTTCCTCATACTCAGTTTCCTTCCACCTCTGTTCTAGACCAGACGCTGTGCCTTTTATCCTGAAAAAAAAAAAAAAAAAAACAGTCACAAGCCCAGATTACGTGTAATACATCCAGTATACATCATCATATAATAATATGCAGATTTTAACCTGGGGAAGATGCTAATATGCGATGACAAAAAAAAAATTCTCTCAATTTAACAGTATGGCATTAATCGCATTAATCGGGATGATTGCCTTAATCACATTAACTGTCGGGTTCACGCGGTCACCAGACCTCCAGGAAGCGGAGGAAGCGCACAGGAGAGGCCTTTCACAGGGACGTTACAGTGGATAAACCCAGCACTCGGTCATCCGCCTGGGTTACAGCTCACTTTAAGTAGGTGGAGGTCATAAATTACTGTAATAATAAACATGCCATATAAACTTCGATCCCGGAGAGAAGTATTGTCTCAGAGATGATGAAGCTGTCTCCTCTCAGGTCCCTCCCGCCGTTCTCTCTGGATTTCCAGATTTACACGTTGCTTTTACGGTACATTTTATTATCGTTCGTATAATATTGTGTCTTTATATTGTTGGAAATATGACATCTCCCGTGCTGTGATTATCAGCAGAGTGGCCACACTGGACCACTGCGCGGTGAACAAGAGAAATCATCCTGTAAAGCTTCAACAGTGTGACAGTCGATGTAGAGTACGTTTAGTAACGCGGTGCTCGAGTCAAAGCACTGCTCTTATTAATAAAGGTGTAGAGAAGAGAGCACAGGTACAAACAGCTTAAAACCAGTCCTGGAGCTGACGCGTGATGAACCAAGCTGTGATTTGAACAGGAATAATTCCTTAGGTCACATGTACACACTGTACCACGCCCTCCTATACATACAAACACGCCAGGATAAGAACGCTTTGAATCACGCCATAAGCAGCGAGAAAAAACACGACATCTCAGCAAGATGAACCATGTACAAGATTATTAAATCTAATTCTAGACAGTTCATTTAAATTTCTCATTTTAGTGAACAAAGATGGAACACGATCTGCCAATAGAATAGAAAATTGTCTTAAACAAGCTGGTAAATAATGAAAAGAATTAAAGATTACATTTTTATAAGCTATATTTTTTTAAAATATACATAGGGCTAATATACAGTATGTTTATAATATATAATATTTATATGTATCATATTATGTTTATACAATATGTTTCTTTTTTTTTTGGGGGGGGGGGATTTTTCCCCGATTTTCTCGTGTCCAATTCCTCCCCGTCACTAGGGGGCTCCCACATTAAGGCTACTACTACCACTCAGCCAGGAGGGCCGAAGACTATCACGTGACGCCAGCCGACCGCATCTTTTCGAACTGCTCGCTCGCGCACCGTTGGGGGCGGCGTAACACACTCGGAGGACAGCGCTATCCGCTCCCTCCGTTGCGCGAGCTCACAGACGCCCCTGACTGACTGTAGAGCCGTGATTAATGTGGGAGCACTAAGTACCTCTCATCCCTCCCCTCTGAGAGAGCTCGGCCAATCAGCTCTCTCTAGACCTCCGGCTGCGAGAGGTTACAGCACCACCCGGGATTCGAACTAGCGATCTCCGGATGATAGGGCGAGCGCTTTAACCACCGCGCCACTCGGAGGCCATACAATATGTTTCTAAAAAAGATGTTAATGATAAACATATATTGTGCAATATAGAGTTAGATATCCTTTTGTTTAGCACAAAATAGGCAATACTCTATGATGAACTGAATTTTATTTCATTACTACACAAACATGACTGAGCAAAAAAGAAAAAAATGGGTCACGTAGTCGAAAGAATCGCACAGATACACACATGATCGCGTGTTTTTATTGTTGCTTTCTGTTGACTCGATGACAAAAAATATAGAAATAATACGCTCAACCTTTACTCCATACATCAGGTAGAACAAAAGGTAGAACAAAAGTAGGTCAGGTAGAACAACAGTTATCATTAGTCATAAAACTAATGATAACTTTTGTTCTACCTGATGTATCCGAAAACCCAAATACACAGTTTGAAGTCTGAAGTCTCCCTGTTAACACCCACCTGCAAGGCTCCCATATCCAGTAAGCACAAGTATATCTTTTAAATCATCAATGACCTGTGCTGTGCTGCTGGAGCAGATCTGTGCCACTTGGGTTTAAAGTTAAAGTATAATCACTACTTCAGTATTTTTGCACACAGTTTTGGGTGGTTCAATATTAGTTAATTTAACTGTTATGACATCAGAGTTACTCTGTTATTCATCACCACGCACTACTGTATATTTGAGGGGGTAACACACAGTACAAGAAACACTACACTTTCCATTGTGAATGTGTGTGTGTGTGTGTGTGTGTGTGTACTCCAGCTAGTAAAACTTTAAAGTATTGTATGTTACGTTTGGAGCTCAGCAGCAGAGCTCCGCCTCAGGGTTACTGCAGACGGCCGAGGCTTCGAGTCTGCCGTGTCTCCACTCAGCGCATAAATAAACATGGATATTGATTGGCGCAGGCTGCTCATGTTGAGTTCACCCGGGAAGATCGTCAGTGCTTATACGACCTTATATCTATAAATAAATATGGAACGCTTCATTACTATTATTACTGTTAACGTTATTAAATGTGAGTGGAATCTGGACCAGATTTTTAAAATGATTTATAAATCTTAATTGATTTGATAAACAAGAGCAGCTTTTCTAGAGGACAGACTCCTCTTTTATCGCTCTCTCTCTCTCTCTCTCTCTCTCTCTCTCTTTGCTTGAAGGATGAACGAATTCCACACTCAGCTTTTTTCATGCCAACTACTGGACGTTCAGAATCTTTATTAAAGTTTACACGTAATATCATCGTCACGTACAACAAAGCTTCTGCATAGCAACAGAGTTATCCAAAGTTAAAAGTGGTGGGTAAAGTTGTCCGATGATTCCCTCACCACTCCTGCAATATACACTGTAAGCCAGATAACACAGTTACTGTTGTGTGGTGTACACCCATCACCCATAAAATTAAAACCACCTAGTTTTGGGTTTTCCCTTGTGCATGCATTGGGTGGCTCTGACCCCTCAGGGAATGACTCTGCATGGCCTCTGGGACAGACCTGCTGTGGTGTCTGGGACCAGGACATTGGCAGAAAGTTCAGTGAGTGCTGTGCGGGCTTGTTTGTCTGGTGCATCCCATGGGTGATGTACAGTAATCTGTCACATAAAGTTTGTTACTGGCTAGAGAGCTTAATCTAGCACTTTGTTTTAGAATTAGCTAGCTATGTTAACAATCCAGGAGACTGTGATACGAAGAAACCTTGAGAGAAACCAGACTCAACAGAAAATTGTACTAGGTACTAGTTATGTGGTCCTAGTACCAGAACTTCTGTCTTGTCAGGATTAGGCAGAAAGAAGTTAAATAGTATGCAGTCTCTTATGTCCTTCACACATTGCTCAACTTTATTAAGCAGCTTTTTCTCGTCTGGCTTTGCTGAGATGTATAACTGTGTGTCATCAGCATAACATCGGAAACTAATAACATACTTAAGAATTATGTTGCCCAGAGGATGTAAAGAGAAAATAGCAGTGGGCCTAAAACTGAACCCTGTGGAACACCAAATTCCATTTGAGAACATGCAGTAAATTCACCATTTAAATCTACAAACTAAAGATAATCACTGCTGTAATATTTGTATAAGACTAATTTGTAACTAACCACTTGAATTTACTCATTTATTTATGTTTTTAAAAATATTTAGTACATGCTGTTAAATTTATAAAGTTTTTGTGACGCTGCCAGTCCACCCCGTTTCCGCCCCGTCTGCACACCGGTCTCGCATCTCGCGCAATAATCCGGCAATGAAACCTCGCACAGAATGCGTTTAAATGCTGGAGTAATCACCACAAAGTGCGCGAGATGCGAGACCAGTGTGCAGACATGGCGTAAACGAGGTGTGGGAAAAACACATGACTGTCTGGGAAAAACATGACTGCGTGGTGGGGAATCTGACAGCGTGGGAAAGGAAATGTCAAAGGGTGAAAGGGTCTTAGAACGGCGCGTGTGGACAGGCAGCGTATTTTGAAAATACACCTAGTTGACGCATCGTCTTATGACATGACTAGCAGCCTGAGTGTGTTTATAGACAATTGGAAAAGTTGGGCTTGTTTTATTCCATAGGTCTCTCTCTCTCTCGTTGTCATGTTTTCTCATTTCATTATCAGAGCAGAATTTCCGTGATCTGTCAGACACTCCCATCCGTCCCAAAGAAGGTCTCACCCACACTCTGGTTCCTTCCTCCGCCCACCATAACTCACTACATCTCCATTTTGTGTGTTTTTCCAGAAATAATGCATTCTCATTTCTCCACCTCCTCGTTTTTCCCTTTTCTCAAGAAAGAGCGGAATCCGCTTTCATCCTTTCATCCCTTCGTCTCCTGTTTCTCCCACGGTGCGAATCATTCTCTGTTTTCTTCTGTCTGATTAAACACAAGCGAACCTCACCATGTTCATCAGGGCCGAGTCTGAATTCTCACAAGCTTGGATAGAGAGAGAGAGACAGAGAGAGAGGGAGAGAGAACTACAGTTTATCTCGTATATAAATACAGTTTGACTTTACCCGTCTGACGCATATCTGCATTATTTAATTCATTAAAGCTCACCTCAGTCTGTTGGTGTCATCTGCTCCACACTGTATGACACACTCTGGACCGTATACGCAGCAATGCTATAATACACACATCGTAACAAAGTGAGCTCATGCTAATGTGCTAATTATTGTACATTAGGTGTGCTAATTAGCTGTGACAGCGTAAATCACCGAAATGTAGCGCAGCAGCTAAGACTAGAACACGCTAACAGCGCTGATGTGCGTCTTTACACAGATACAGTTATGGAGATGTCTGTGTGTCAAACCTGAACTAATCAAATCCCACGCTAGCTGTAACTAGCCTTGTGTTAGCGGCTGTAAGCGGTCATTTGTCTTAGTCCAGGATATGAGCACATACACCAATCACAAGCTGAGCTGTGTTATATAGTGACCTTCAGGCTTTAGCTGTAACGTTTAGCATTAAACCCTGAACATGCTGGAGCGTCAGTGCAAAATTCTGTGAAGGATTCTGCTATGTTAATACAACTCTCTCTCTCTCTCTCTCTCTCTCTGTAGGTTCCCTGTCCCTGGGTGTTTTCCTCGTGTCAGTCGGTCTAACCGTGTGTGTCGTGTGGCTCGTGGCACTTTGCGGCATCTGTGGATGGTGCCAGCGCAGACTGGTGAGTGATGTCACTTCCTGTTTCAAGGTAAATCCCAAATGAGTGCAAGCTGATTTCACACTCTTCCCAGAATAACGTAGCAGGTTACCTAGTCTTATACGCTATACGCTAGCCCTGTGCGGTGTCGTTAGCGATGTCCTTTCAAGCACAGAATAAATTCTGGTGGCAAGACGAGCTTAATTTTCCTACAAGATCATATTTAAAATCATAAAAAAAAAATATATGTGGGGACATGTTTTGTGGTTGTAGAACAGTTTGTGCTGGTGTGAATGTGTGTGTGTGTGTGTGTGTGTGCGCGCGTGCACAGGTACACGTGAAAATAAATGAGCATGGTTTGCAGCATGGAAGTGAAAAAAAAAAACAGGTTGGAGGGATTTATTATTGTTTATTTATTTATTTTCTCGTTTAGAAAAACAGACGTTAAATAGACGGCTTCTGATCGATGTATCATGTTCATTAATTTCATTAACGGTAATGAGCTTGAATGCAGAGGGGGGAAAAATACCACACTCTAGACTCTAGACGGATGATTAGCGAAGAGAGGAAATGAGAAAAGAGGAGAAGAAAAGAAAGGGAGGAAAAAAAAGAGAAGCAGACGGGAGGACTGTAGGTGGCTTAAACGAACACAGGCTTTAATTACATTCAGTAATTGGGCTCTGGTCCATATCCACACCCTGCAGGCACCGAGCAGCCTCCTTATTACAGAGAACGATGACCCCTCCCCCCCGTCTCTCGTCACTGACTGACTGGCTCTGCTGATTGACAGCCTACATGGGCGTCTAAGGCGACCTTAAACATTTAACCACCGCCGCAGCGCTTCATCTCTCCACAGTACCTCAGGATCCTGTTTGTGTTGCAGCTGCAAAGTCTCAAATGTCCGGTAACAACCTGGGATTTTCAAACTGTGTAAATCATGATGTGATCGTACCACGGTCAGCGCTCTGCGATCCATTCAAAAGTCTGCACACTTTGATGACGCACCTCGAACACTACGTCCATGGTCATGCGACTGCTCAATCCAACTGGATCCTGTCGTAAAAATGTGTTGCTTGCTCGCTTTAACAGCTGCACACAGGCTACAAATTACAACTGCTTGACTGCTTTTATAGACTCTGCTGTTAACACGGACAGGAAGTGAATCACGGCAGTGAATATGTAGTGAAGTAATAAACACATGTATCAGGTCACAGCATTTAAGGACGCATGGATCCTCAGGTCGCACTGGGGTGGAGCTGGAGCCTGACCTCGCATGACCTCACATGACCTTGTGTCAGTGTAGGAGGCTCAGAGGCCCAGGATACTTCACACAATGATGGATACAAAAATCAATAAGGAATGAAATGAAACATTCTCAGGAACTAGTTCTCATTATCATTATACTGGGGGGTGGGGTGGGGGGGGGGGGGGGGTCAGCATTATTGCATTTACTTTTATTTATTTATTTTTGTGTGTGTGTGTTTAGGGGGGGGGTGCTACAACTAACCATGCACAATGATGGGGAAATATTTAAAATGATATATTTAAAACATTTTATATTAAGCCGTTAAGCTGTATTTAAAACATTTCATAAAGTTTTTATATAAGCTTAATAAAATCAACTTGGAGCCATCAAAACAAAAACACATGCACATGCAAAACACAAAGCCTTTCCATGGCTTTCATCTGGTGAGGATTATAAGAGTAGAATAAAAATCTACATAAACATTATTGATGAAACCATTTAATAGTACTGTAGATTTTGAATGACAACGCACCAGTCTCTCTCTCTCTCTCGCTCTCTCTCTCTCTCTCACACACACACATACACACACGCACACAATTTCTATTCTTTTTTAAATAAGTCAGAACTGTTCTCTTGGCCGCTGCAAAAATGCGAAGATCGCAAAAAATGACACAAATGTCCTTGAGCTTGTGAGCAGAGCGTTACAATTTGAATTCTGACTGGCAAATCGACTTATTTATAGTTCGAAGATGATCATACATAGAGAGTTTTAATATTTCATTTACAGAAGAAATATAACATAACACACAGCATTATTAATCTAAAGGGGATGGTGGTTTTACAGAGGGGATGGTTTTTGTCATTTTTTTCAACAAGGGGGCAAATTGAGAATTGAGAATGAATTGAGTGCTTTATTTTACATTTATTGCGGAGATATAATTATGAAAACTACAGTATGTGACTGTCCAAATACTTATGGACCCAAAATGTAGATAAATCTCTCTCTCTTCCAAATACCAAAAAATATCCAGAAACGACATTAATATTATTATCACGCACTCTCTCATGGTCTATATCGCTTTATCCTGTATTCAGGGTTGCGGGTGGGGGGGCGGAGCCTATCCCAGTTGACTTGGGCCACGAGGCGGGGTATACCCTGGACAGGGTGCCAATCCATCACAGGGCAAACACATACATACACACTCACACACTCCTTCACACACTACAGGTAAGCAGTTTGGGAAAGTCATTCAGCCTGCAGGTCTTTTGACTGTGGGAGGAAACCAGAGTACCCGGAGGAAACCCACCAAGCAATATTAGTAATGTTATTACAGGCCGTGTGAGTTTCCACCACAGCCTGTGGTTAAATTCTCGAATCTGATTGGTCAGAAGGTTCCAGCTGTGATGTGAGTGATGAGCTATTATATTAAATTGCTCGTAATAATATTATTATCATTTCTATAGTAACAGCTCAAACATGGGCCACATGATCTCACACTAATGGGCAATTCCATGCAAAGGTCAGGCTTACCACGGGGAGAAAGTGTGTGTAATTCATAGCGTTCCTATCAAACTGTAATGATCTGCTAAATAAACTGCATCTGCTTATACTGAGTAAATATTCATTCAAGCCTTTTCATGGTATGAGTGTAATGCTTTCTGCAGCTGTCTCCGAAATTTACAGAGATGGTGGAAAAAAAACTTGGGTCCAAAATGCTGATAATCATCTGGATGAGATCCTGGGGAGACAGAAGACGTTTGTGTGAGTTTAGAATCTGAAAGGTACCACTCATGGGGGTGTGGCGTGGCGGCCTCTTACCAGGTGAGATTGAAGGTGGATCTCCAGCCCAGGTGAGTTCTGCTGGTCCGCCTCTTGTTCGGCACACTCCGCAGTGTGTGTGTGCAGAGCGTGTGTGCGAGAAGCACCTGTACTGAGTGGCCCGCCGTCACAGCACCCCCGCTCAGGGCTTGCCGTGGTGAGAGGGCAAACCACAGAGAGCAAGGGGTCCATGCCAACCGGCCAGGAACTTGCATGTAGCACTGTGGAGGAGGAGCAGCAGTACGCAGTCGCCCACCTGGAATTCGCATGGCTGCTTTACAATAGGACCTTACCGATATTGTTTTGAAGCTCCTGTACAAATGTAATCACTGTCCTGAACGGCGAAGGCTGCTCCTCCTAGGCTTACTTAGCTACGTCGAGCACATCGCGCAGCCGTTGGTCGAATAACAGCTTGAAGGGGGGTGAAGCAATTCCCAATTGTGGCCGCTTTCGACCACCCCTCTCCAGAGCATGTCTAATTAAATTGCTCAACGAGGCCGTCAGCCTTCGGGTGGTACACTGACGTGTGCATCTGCTTAATCTGCAGCAGCCTGCGCACATCACACATTAGTTTAGACATGAAAGGTCGGTTAAGATTCAGAGAGACGTTACTCACCGGGACGTGGCGTGGTGGCCTCTTAAAATGACCCACTGACGCTGAGATTAGAATTTGACCTTCAGCCCCGGTGAGTTTTCTTGGCCCGCCCCCTTGTTAGTCGCACTCCGCAGTTGGCCCATCCTACGAGGTGTGTGCAAGAAGCTCCTGCACTGAGTGGCCTGCTGTCACAGTCATCTTAAACAACTCTCCGTTTCTGCAGTTTTAAGATGTTCTGAATCGCCTGTAAACTATCCGTGTTGTTTTATTTACAGCTACAAAGCTAACTAGCGTCTAACACAAGGCTGAATCCCAAATCCCTCTCTAACCCCTGATCAAGGGCACTAAGTGTGTGGAACAAGGGATTGTACACCCTACATAGTGCACTAGCTTTCCATTTAACACTATTTGGGATTCGACCCCAGAACCCTGAAGTTAACGGAGCTGATATTCTAAAGTGTAATAAGTGTAACTCTGCAGTAAATCTGGTGAGTTTCTCAGGACTGTCCACCACCTGCATGGTTTATTCTCCTCACCTGTTGTCTACAGAGAACCGCTAAGAGTTTAACACGACTCTCACCTCCTTTTCATTACACTAACTGTCACTCGCTAACGGTCTGTCGCTAACTCCACTAGTCGCGGTTAGTTAGTTCCGCCAGTCGCGGAAGGATATGTGTGGGGGCGAAGCTAAATAACTGGTTAAATAAAAAAACATTATGATGAGAACACTAACCAAACAGTCTAGACTAAACAGTCTTCCCAAGAAGCAGAAGCAACAGAACACTGTATTAATGTCATATGATCACATGTAAAGCGCCCTGACCTGTATGTCCCTGCGCACAAAAATGTAACACAGCCACAGTATTATGACTAGTTGTTTTTTATTTTTTTGTTTTTTGTAAGTCCTTGGCTGTTTCTTTGGCCAGACGGTGTTATTGCTTTTCTTCCTGCGGTTTGATGAGGAAGTAAACAGTGAAGTTTAATAAACCGAGGCCTTTTTGTAGTTTCACAATAAAACTAAATTTTTTTTCTGTGAATGAGAACTGGAGCAGCGACGCTCTGGAGGCAGTGTGTGTGTGTGTGTGTGTGTGTGTTTGTGTGTGTCTCTGTCTCGCAGCTCTCAAAGGGTTAAATCTTGATGGACAGGAAGAGGACAGACCGGGGGCTGTGTCTGAGTGGGACTGCAGGTTTTCAGTGCCTCCAACAGGGAAAGCATCTGTGCTCGTCTCAGCCTTTCTTCTGCATGCCTCCTTCTCTCTCTCTCTCTCTCTCTCCCCCTACCTTCCCCTCTCACTCCGTGTCTAACATGTTAATTCACTGTCCTCTATCTCGCTGTTCTCTCATTATTACGAGTTGTGTAAACCCATTCATCCGGTCATTTTCACATCTCTCCCTTTCTCTCTGCCTCTCGTCCTCCTACTCTCTCTCTCTCTCTCTCTCTCTCTCTCTCTCTGTCCCTGTTCTTGTCCATCTCTCTCTCTCTCTCTCTCTCTCTCTCTCTCGGTCTCTCGTTCTCCCTGCAGTCCGTCTCTCTCCCCCGCCGTGTTTCCCCGCTGAGATTCCCTCCTCCATCCTCCCTCATCTTCTGCAATCTCTCGATTCCTCCTGGCGAAGCTGCTTAAGACTTGAGGATGTTGTTTAATAAGAAATAGTACGCAGCTGATGTGAGAGGCAAGCCTGCGAGGCTCAGAGCGTTTCCTCATTTGCATTAGCCCAAGGATACGATGTTCGTTTCTGGGTCTGTAGTGAATATTGCACAGACTTTACCAAACACTCACAGAATGAAAATTCACACTCATTTTTTTCTTTAGGAATAATGAGAGAGCATAAAACAGCCCTCCTCTGAAGATGTGTCAGTGTGCAGAAAGCACCTGAACCACACACTCATCATCGCTTTTTACGTGTGTGCTCCTCTCTCTGAAATTTTGACAGCACTGTGAGGGATAAAGGCTGGTTTAAAAACCATGATAAATGAGCCGAAGTGGGAGAAAGGAAGAGTTCAGTTCCGGCAGCAAATGCAATTTCTGCCGGAATGCAATCATGTTGCAATCATCCGTCCGATAGAGAACTGATCCCACGTTTCAGCAGCTCTAACAGAGAGGCGCAGTTCAGCGTACACCCTGCTGGTGGTGCTGTAGTTCGGTGGCTTCGACTAATCCCGCACACTCCAAGCAGACCTGAGTTAGACTTGGACTGATGACTCTACTCACCCCTGGTGTGACACGTTACTATGAGCCTTGGCTATTACAGGACTCTACAGCTTCTTTATTCAGCACTGGTTAGATATGGTCATATTTCAGGACATGGCTTTTTGCCACATAAATTGCAGAAGAATGTTGTTCATGAGCATAAATATTATTTCAGGGTCTGATATTTTGATCATGTCAGTACATATTTCCTCACACTTTTCAAACTCATTCCCATAAGTTTTTTATTCTGTAAATTCGGCAATGACCATTGTTAAAACTGCTATATAAATGGAAACGTATTGAATTGAATCGAATAGTCTATCCCAGGAGTCTTCAGGCACAAGGTGAGGTGTACAGGTGTACTCCTTTGACAGGTTGCCAGGTCGTGGCAGGGCACTCCAGCACACTCATTCACATTTTGGAATCACCAGTTAGCCTCATCTGCATGTCTTTGGACTGTGGGAGAAAACCGGAGAACCCTGAGGAAACCCACCAAGCACGGGGAGAACATGCAAACTCCACACACACAGACCCCAAGCAGGGAATCGAACCCGTACCCTGGAGGTACCAGGCCACAGTACTAACCACTACGCCACCCAGTTGCCCCAGTTTAAAACTGACCATTTTAAAACGGCTTTTTCTAGAAATCAAATTTATGCAAAATACATTTGAATGGTTTTCCTTCTTCTACTACCACTTTTGAGTTTATGCTCAGTTTGTGCAACCTACTGGACTGGCGTGTGGACCAGTCTTTGGCAGGAAAAAGTAAGGAAAAATTAGTACTTTGTACAAGACACACCCTTTAAACAACCTACAGCACACACTACACACACATTCCAGGGTTTATTAGACACTTTAAAGAGGTCCAGCTTCTTTAAGACAAATCAGCCAGTAAACTTTAGTGCTATTGAACTGAATCGAAAGTCGAGATCTTCAAAAATGGAAGTAAATTCTGTTCATAATCCTAGCCTTGTGTTCATCAGTGCCAGAACATTTCAGAAGTCTGCATCTAAGCCATCATGGACACTGTAGTAGATAATGTCCTGACTAGTGATACCTGCTTACCAGCTTTCCATTCCATGTTGGACAAACAGGTTCCACACCACATGTTCACCAGGATTATATATTTCCTTCACTGATCCAGCAACTGAAAAAGATGAAACCTCTCCTGTCCTGACTGACGTGTGTAAAAGAAGAAATCTTTCATTCCACATGTGCGTGTGCACTCATTCTCCCTGCCGTATTGCTACGCCTCCTGAATCCTGCACACACAGTGAGGACACGATAGCAGATGCTGTTTAAAACTAGATACAATCCATCTTTCACAAGCACTGTGTGTAACGTGTGTATTAATGCAGTCATGCTACATGATTTCTAAACAAGAATGTGTTCCTCTCTCTCTCTCTCTCTCTCTCTCTCTGTCTCTCCCACCACCTGTTGTTGAGCGTTAAGTATGCGCGCGGTGCTGTTTCCCTCCGTTTGTCAGAGGTGTGTGTTTCTCTGTCAGATGGATCATTGTAGAGTAATTTGCGTTTTGGCAGGAAACACATTTCCGGAACGGTGCGAGCGCTCCGCTCATTCCTCGCCCCTCTGCAAATCATTTATCATCTTTTACGCCGTTTCTGGCAGCTGCTATCGTTCAGGGTGCTTTTTAATGAATTTTCCATTCTCCAGATGTGAAAAATAATTAAGCCTTAATTACTTTAAATCTTTACGTTACGTAAAAGCATGCGTTTGGATTTTTGGGTCGAGATGAAAGATGAAAAAAAGAAGGATGATGAGGATGAAAAATAATGAAAAATAATCTTACTAGCTCGATGACATTATCTTAATTAAGTTTGGATGTTGAAATTTTTGAAAAAAAAAAAAAAAAAAAAAAGCGTGCCACAATGAGATAAATCCCATTTATTTCAGTATTGAGGTTAGTCTAGTCAGAACGAGTGCAGGTGGGCAGTGCAGGACTCGGAGCTGGATGAGAATCATGGAGAGTACTGGGGATGTTTTTAACCTTACATTACTTTAATTAACAAACCTGTAGTAGATAGATAGATAGATAGATAGATAGATAGATAGATAGATAGATAGATAGATAGATAGATAGATAGATAGATAGATAGATAGATAGATAGATAGATAGATAGATAGATAGATAGATAGATAGATAGATAGATAGATAGATAGATAGATAGATAGATAGATAGATAGATAGATAGATAGATAGATAGATAGATAGATAGATAGATAGATAGATAGATAGATAGATTGATTGATTGATTGATTGATTGATTGATTGATTGATTGATTGATTGATTGATTGATTGATTGATTGATTGATTGATTATTGATCCCAAAGGAAATTCCAGATGTCCATCAGCAGTAGAGACAGTAGCACAGATAAAGGTTGTAGTTGTGGTACATACAGTCTGTATCCTCAGGGTAATGTGAGAACTCACCAGAAGTTGCTAGTGAAATACAAGATATATAAGAAGTAGATTGAATAACTGATAACTGGAGTTTTAGCCCTCACTGAGTCATCCACTTTCACAATCCTCTAGCTAGAACTTCACTAACTGTTGATGAAAAACCTCCCAAAACTATGATGCTACCACCACCATGCTTCATGGCAAAGAACTGGCCGTGTGATAAAGCAGTGCCTGCTTTCCTTCAGATGAAGCATTTGGCCTTCTCGGTTCCTCTTGGCCTGAGAGTCTTCACACACGGTGGTCTTTCTGACACGTCCTCTATCTCTCCAGATCTTCTGCAGCTCTTGTGTAGCTAGCTTTCAGTGCTGTGAGTCAGATATCGCTTTGGGGTATTTTTCTTCCCTCTGACTCTCATGTATTTCTTCAACTGAGGGCTTGGCTGCTCTAAGAAGTTTAAGAAGAAGTAAAGAAAGAAAAGGCTGCGTTTTTGTTTTTGAAGCCCGTTCAAAGCTGCTTCTCTTCCCCAGACTTTGTCATCAGCTTGCTGCCACTTTAATGGACTTTTTTTTAATCATAGTCACAGGAAAATGAGGAAGAAGTGTCGAGGTCCGGATCCGTCACTGCAGTCACACGCATAGGTGGATTTCAGGTGGACATCTAGAATAATTCTAACCTTCCCAGACGTATATACAGGTAGATCAGACTCCTCTGAGCACAGATGAGAGACAGATATGGGCTATTTAAGGAGTTCTGCCTGGCAACAAGAGAACTAATGCACTGATTGGTGGATAATTACAAAAGGCGGTCCTTAATGCCTGTTGCTTAAACTGCAAAGTTCAGGATTTAAGCTTGTCGTCGTTCGCCATTTTAATTTCAGTAAAGTTATGTATAAACTTGAAAAAGAGTATTTTACATGTGAAAAATGTTTGTTTAAATCCTAATGATACGTTTCTATAATAAGGGACAAACCCAGCCATTATTACACATTTCCCAAAGACTCGTTACTGTTAGGAACCTCCACTAGAGGTCACTGTTCATGTCTGTCTGTCTGTGTAGTTCATGTTGGTTGACTCAGTTTCCCAGAATGCACCTCAGTCAGGTGATGAGTGCTCACCTGGACTGAGGTGCCTCATTAAAGTTTCTATAAATAGCAGTTTGTTCTGGGAAACTGGGTCGAGCATTATTTGTCTGTTTGTTTGTTTTGTTTTGTTATGTTATGTTTGTTTTTGTAACTACCATCATGTGGGCATTCCTTTTTGTTTGTTTAAGTTTATATTTTAGTTATATTGTTTTACCTTTGTTTAAAGAGGGCTCTAGTTGTGTTTTCCTTATGTTCCTTGTGTTACTGGATTCATGGAGCTATCCTGTTTCATGTTTAGCTAGGCTGTGTCTCCTCCTGTGTAAGTACTGTTCTGTCTTCTGGTTTAATTCTTTGTCTGTTTAGTTTTGTGTAGCCACATGAGGGCCTAGCCGCTAGCAGGGTTAGCCGCTAGTAGGCCTTGATTGCTAGTAGGGTTAGCCCCTAGTAGGGTTAGCCTCCTGTAGGCTAGCCTCTAGCGGCTAGAACCACTAGCAGTCTAGCCTCCTGTAGGCTAGACTGCTAGTGGTTCTGGTCGCTAGTAGGTTAGCCGCTAGTTTGGAATAGCCTCATGTGTGCCTTTCCTTTTGTGTTCAGTTCCCCACCATTAGGTCAGTACTAACCTGGTTAGCCACTAACCCCATTAGATACTAACCTGGTTAGGTTAGCATCCAGTGCCCACAGCATTCCATATAGCTACTAACCCAACTAACCACTAAGCCAGCCAGTCTAGTCCCGTCTCTAGTCTCCCGTCTCTAGTCTCCCGTCTCTAGTCTCCCGTCTCTAGTCTGTGTTCTGTGTCTCTAGCCCTGTCTCTCCTGTCTAGCCCTGTCTCTCCTGTCTAGCCCTGTCTCTCCTGTCTAGCCCTGTCTAGTCTCTAGTTCCCCTATGTGTCTTAGTTAGCTTCAGCTCCATGTTTCCTCATCCCCGGTTCCCTGTGTCAGCTCCTGGTTCCCTGTGTCAGCTCCTGGTTCCCTGTGTCAGCTCCTGGTTCCCTGTGTCAGCTCCTGGTTCCCTGTGTCAGCTCCTGGTTCCCTGTGTCAGCTCCTGGTTCCCTGTGTGTAGTTCTTGTCCCTGGGTTAGCGCGCCGTCCCTGTGTTTTTCCTGAGCCCTAGTTTTAGTTTACGTTTGTTGTTTTGATTCCTTTGTCGGTTTGTTTCTTTGTTTTTGTGTCTGTTTGTTAATAAAAGGACTTTCTGTTTAACAACCCCTCTGCCTTCATGCCTACCTTCATGCTTACCCATATGCTCACGGCAGCAACATCAGCCGGGTCTAGCCAGCACCACCAGCTAGACCCATGACAGTTACTTTACATTACAAAGAACATCAGCTACTTGGTATCAGTTAGTGACGGTTTTCTCGGTCAAATTTTGCCAGCATCGCTATTAATTAACGATATTTTCATCATGATTTTGTGAAGATATGACTGAAGAATCAACATAATTTGACTTGTGAGATGCAAATATTTTTATTACATACAGTTTTATTTTCATTACAGTATTTTTTTTATCTTGTGTAACTTTGTACAATAAATGCATTCAAAATGCTGTTCAGTGTGTTTTATTCATGATCGCATAAAGCTGTAACAGTCAAAAGTAGTAAGCGTATAGTCAATTCAATTTTATAATTAATTTTAAATTTCAGTTTCATTTTCAGGTGGCGCAGTGGTGTAGTGGTTAGCACTGTCGCCATGTCCAGGCTCAATTTCTCAAATTGCCCGTAGTGTGTAAATGAGTGTGTGCGAGTTTAATTTTCAAGCTGAGTTAACTTAAATATGTGAGTAAATAAACTTAATAGTTTAAGTGCACTTTATAAAACTCCAAGTTAGATGATCTTAACAATTTAAGTCCAGTCTACATGAGCACCAAGTGAAGTGAACTTAAATATACACGTTTTGGAAAATCCATTACTCAATTCAATAGAGGGAACGAGTTTACTGTATAGGTTAAGTGTAATGAACTCATTAGGGTTTTCAGTGCAGTGACAGGAGTCTGTACTACTTGTGTTGTTTGCTTTGAGCTGTGTGAGATTTTTGCATACGGTCAGGTATTCACATACTTTTGGCCTTGTATGGTACCTTATTCTTATGTCATATGAATAGTTTACCACAGTAATGTGAGTAAACCCGAGGCCCGTGAGTGCCACAGTGGTAACAAGCTGGCTCCATCACCAGGAGATCACAAGGTTGAATCCCAGGTGATGCTATAGCCTCCAGCAGCCAGGGGCATAGAGAGAGCTGATTGGCCCGAGCACTCTCACAGAGGCGGGACCTTGTTCCCTGAATGTGTTATGCACTCCAAGCAGCGGTGCTTGGGCGAGCAGTTCGAAGCGATGCAGTTGGTGGCGTGCCATGGCTTGGTGGAAACACATGATATAGTCTTCAGCCCTCCTTAAGTGGGAGGTGTGGCCTTGATGTGATGGACTGATGGAGATCGGCTATGACTAAATTTGGGAGAAAAAAGTAATGTATCCACATCAAGCAAGCTCCGCCCAGATGGTGACGTTCAGATTAAATACAAGTGAACGTTTAAAAGGTTAACTGTTATTTAGGTCTACTGTACTCCTAAACTAGGCACTCCTCATTAAAGCCCCTGTAATGATAGAAAAACCTGTAAAGTTTTACACTGCGAAAAAAAATTCAACTTTTTTATTGTGAAAGTGGTCCATTGTTTGAGACACTGAGGGGTTCGAGTGAGGCATTGTATTATTTAGCTGGAGAAAAACACGTCGATATCTGAGAGAGGGATAGAGAGAGAGATTTGTGTGTGTGTGTGTGTGTGTGTGTGTGTGTGTTTGACATTTTGACATGGATGGTATTTGTTCGGCTGGTGAATTGTGTAAAGAAACACTATTTATCATTCTCGGTATCCTTGTGGATTTTTCTTCAGCACTAACACACACACACACACTATATGCGCACAGTGTTTGATGGCCAACTTTCTATGGAGTCTCTTATTCAGGTAAGAATGTATTGACTCTGAAGCTGTGAAAATATTGTTATTCATCATAGATCTGCTGTGTGTGTGTGTGTGTGTGTGTGTGAGAGAGAGAGAGAGCGGTAAATGTCTAGGTAGTGATGAATAAGTTCCCAGTCGAATGTTCTGATATAACAGTAAACAGTCGACAAGACTGACATGAAGACGTTACTTCAGAGTTTAAAGAAACGAAGACGTTGAATGTAGAGAGAGCTTTGAGCGTCCAGAACGCTCTGCTTCAACTCCTCTGAGGACCAACAGCAACCATCACAGTCAATGTCACAGCATCCTTTCCCGCGTTCTCAGTCTGTTTATTCAAAGTGCTAGGCAGCGCGATGGCTCTAGCGATAAGGGCCGGGCTCAGCTTGGCTCCTCGGCCCCCTGGAAGGAGGACCATAAGCTCCTTTACTGCGTCGTAACAAACACTAGCTGCCAGTTGGCAAGAAATGTTAGCGGCATGATGAAGTGCTAAAGACGGAGGAGATCTGTACGACAGGAGCTGATCTGTTCTCAGTGACTGCTTCTTCACTCTAAAAGATCACCTGCTGCTTCAGCGAGTGTTTGATGCTGTGGTGCAGGAGGAGGAATCCCTAACGTCTGCTCCTGACTGCTAATGAGACAGCGTCATGACGGCTAGGGCAAGGAGTGCAGAAACGCCAGAGGCGGCAAACGAGTCGGATCCAGGCAAGGACAGTGTTCAGACTGCCACACCTAATCTGATCTTCTGCATATGATGATTGGAATCAGATTGCCTTCATGTAGTACAAACAGTAAAACAAAAAACGCATTGGATATGATTTTTGCAAATCTGATCTAAACCACATCCAGAGGAGTCTACCCGCTCGAATCAGTTTCAAACTGTCCATTACTTCACTGACACCCTGACACAGAAGTCCACACAGTCACATGGTATGGACATGGATCCACGGTTGAACAATGAGCGGGACAATGATGGAAGAAATGGAGATGGAAATAATGTGGTTAAGCCAGCTGCTCTTCCTGAAAACACGGTTCATTCTGCTGCATGAAAAAGTCAATGGGATGACTATGACATGCATAGCGGTAATAGAGTCAAAAGTGGAAAAGGGATTCTCTGTGACCTCCTAAAGCCTAGGAACTTAACTTTCTACAGAGCATCTAGTTTAACCGGAGATGGAGTGCAGTAGTCCCTGGACAGAGGACCAAGTGAAATGTCTGATGGCACTTTGGGTGGCTGCATCAGTCCTGGCAAAGCAAGAGGGAATGTACAGAGACAAGGTGGAATATGAGGAAATACCCCGCTGCATGCAAGCCTCTGGCATAGCTACCATGACAACCAATGCAGATAGTCCAACAATGTGTCAGATTTCAGCTGCCAGTCTGAACAGAGCCAAATCCCATCTGATCACTTTCACATAACAGTGTGGACAGGCAGTGCTAAAGATCAGGGCCGCGCTTTACTAAGCATCTCAGAATCGCTCCTAGGAAAGTGATACAAAGAAAAGTGATAGGAGCGATTTCAGAATGTTGATGAATTGCCCTTACTCCTACTCCTAAAAGTAGGACCTTGAGCATTTTCGGCCACTTAGGAGTGATTTCTTACTTTGAGACACTTTGTATGCGCTGATTTATGAAACAAGTCAGATTTGTCTGCAATCTGAACAAGCCGTAAGTTTTTTAACAGATGGTTGGAACATCAATGTCAGACCAGGACTCATATTAATAAGTGTGTCAGGAGCACTCGTAGGAATCGCCCTTAAAGTTTGTTGGAAAGCTCAAGTAGCTCAAAGTAGGACATAAAAGTTCTTTATTAAGCGAGGAGTAGTACTGCGCCAAGAAAACGTCTGACATCACTTTTTATGACGCTGAGAGCCATAAAGTAGGCTGCACATTATAGTGGGTGTTGTAATGTAAACATATAATAAAACTGTAACGTTAGCGTGTTTATACATTGAAGATATTTGCAAACAAATTATTTTGAGGGACTAAGATGAGTAATAGAACACATCAGGATGGCTTTTGGAATTTTGGGCTGTTTGTTTGTGCACACATCATGTAAAAAATACATACAGTGTAACATATAGGCTTTGTTTTATCGCAATCGGCCCATGGGAAGAGAAGAAATGCTCATTTGCAATTTAAATGAAAAACGTCCTTATACCATATACAAAAAAAATCATTATTTTTATTATGTCTCTACATTTTTTTACACGCTTATAAGTGTGCAATTAAAATCTACTTAATAAACGAGATCTCACACCTTCATTTCGCGCACTTCCCGGGAACACTTAAACATTTTAGTTCATTACAAAATTCAACAGATGGCGCTGTACATAAAATAAAAAAAAACGCGCTTATGAGTGTGCAGTTAAATTCCATGGAAATCATGTTGCATCCATGACCACTTAAATGCTGAGGCTGTGATAATGTTTTGGCTCACATAGGCCGTCTCATCAGTGCCTCCAGATGATTATTTAATGTGTGTGCAACTCCAGGGAAACCAGCCATGTGCATGAATGAATGCAGCTTGTTTTTTTTTGTTGATTTCATGCTGCATGGTGGGGAAATATATCAATCTGCAGCTGATCATTTATTATTTCCGACACCCAAATCATCACTGTTGCATCTTCGTTGTTACTAAAAAGCAGACAGTATCAGTCACCTGTGGAGACAGCAGATGAAATATTTGTTAATGGACCAGTTACATAATGTATGCGATGTGTTACGGAAAGTTTTCCATTTTTGTCACTCAGTGTTACCAAAACGTCTCTCCTCTGCTTGTCTCTCCCTGAACGCCATTTCCTCACGACTCATCACCAGTTAGGTTATCTCTATTAGGACACCTCTAGAGCTCTCATACATTTTGGTTGAGATAGGAGTGATTTCCTATTTTAAGAATTTTGCTCCGTTTCCTACTCCTAAAAGTAGAACCAAAATTGCATCACTCAGAGAATTATTGGCCACTTAAGAGTGATTTCCTACTCTGAGATGCTCTGTTCCACCTGCCACTGGAGCATAATGATTCCTGCAGAACCACTAGGTTGTTACTAAGGAAGACATTTTGGAGCAACATGTGACCTTTTGAGCTTCCCTGTCGGCCTTCACTGACTGTCCACTGTGATACGACTCTCACTACTTCCAAAGGTGATTTACTCTGGTCTGGTCTAGATCAAAAAGATAGTAGGTCGGACCCGGTGGACCCAGAATTCTGGCTCCTCCGCAGGATGTTATAGAAGCTGCCATTTTGCTTCGTCTTAACTTCATGATGTATGTAAAAGCAGAAAAAGTTCTGTATATTTTTAGCTAGTATGCCCCGAGTGCTCCTGTAGGAGTCAGCTGATCTCTGTACCTGGTGTAGCGTGAAGTGTGGTATACAGACGGGTAAAAAAGGTGGGTAAGGTCTAGTTAGACGGGTAATGATGTCTGAGATCAGCTGAGCACTGAGCCATGTGTGTGTGTGTGTGTGTGTGTGTGTGTGTACACCAGTTAGCACTGCGTAGTATTGTTTGGTATGGGTCCTCCTGGACTATGCAGCGTGGGCCAAGGCAGCGTTTTTGTGTAAACCCCAATAGAGATCCGGCGTGACCATGTCTCTGTGATTTGCTGGAAATTAAAATGTAGTGTTTAGATTCAGACTTAGCCTTGGGCAAAAAGTATTATGTACTGTAGGCTTGTTGCCATGGTTACACTTTTACAACATTATGTTCGGACAATACAGGAGGTCAAACTTGCTGAGACTAAACACACGCGTATGGCCTTGTCCAACCAAACGAGGAATTCCAGCAGAGCTGTAAAATGAAATGTAATTATAAATATGTAAAATTCCTTCCCTTTTCAATTTCCTCCTCATTTTAGAGCTATGTGCAGGAGTGTGTGTTTCAGGACATTCCCATAATTCTCTTCAGCAGATGAAAATAATCATACAGGATTGAAAACTTTATGATTTTATGAAAGAAATAAAAAATAAATAATAATAATAATAATAATAATAATAATAGTGATCATTATTTTAACCACACTGTCGTCCTGTATAGGGGAAGAGGAACAAGCCAAGCTTGGACACAGCCAGCTCTCCGGACTCGGTGTCGGTACGAGGCCGGGGTGAAAACAAAGCCATCAAGTAGGTCTTTCCTGAGTGTGTGTGTGTGTGTGTGTGTGTGTGTGTGTGTGTGATAATTCTTCTTCTTTTTATTTTAATAGAAACACAGACTATTTAATCAGAGTTCCATATCACACATGATACTCTAGATATTTTCAACATTATTCAAATAAATAATTATGAATGAATCAGAAAATGCTGTATACATTGTCCTTATTATTATTAATTAATATATTGTTGTTGTTAGTGTGTGTAGCCACGACAATGACACAGTAATGCAATTCAATTCAATTTTATTTGTATAGCGCTTTTAACAACTGACATTGTCACAAAGCAGATTTACACAATCAAAAGAATTAAAGTTTGAAGTTTGTATGAGATGTGAATGTGTATGAATCAAAATGATAAGATTGTCCCTGATGAACGAGCCGAGGATGACAGTGGTAAGGAAAAACTCCCTGAGATGGTAATAGGAAGAAACCTTGAGAGGAACCAGACTCAGCAGGGAACCCATCCTCATCTGGGTGATAACGGACAGCAGGGATTGATCTGAATTCATACTGTGTAAGACTGGAAGTTCAGTATAACAGGAGATGTGTTAAATTAAAATTGAGTTCAGTTCGTTATTGGAGGCTCCAGTCCTGAACTATCGAGCGACTGCAGTCACAAGTCCTCAGAGAACAGCTGTCTGCATCAGCCGAGGACAGGAGCGTCTTCATGGTGAAGTGGAACCGTCCCCAGACACCACACGCGTCCTAGACAGACCACACAGGCCTCCATGCGACAAGATCTCCAAGCAGAACTGGGACACCAGGACAAGTCAGACAGGTCCAGAGGACAGAGGGGGTCTGGATCATTGGCAGCTCAGGAGAGACATGTGTAGTGAGACAGAGAGACAGGGAGAGGAGAAGAAAGAGAAGAGAAGCAGAGATAACAGTTGGGTATGGTCACAGTCATATAATGTATAAGGTATAATGTATAAGGGACTCTGGCAGGACGAACTATGACATCATAACTAAAAGGGAGAGACAGAAGTAAACGCAGACATGAGGGCTCCCTGTCATGTAAAGCAACCAATCAGCTCACCATCAACAAACCTGAGTGATCAATGAGAGTGGGGAGGACAGCATCTAAACATACCAGTTCACCAGAATACTCTACGTCCATGAGTCCCCCAGATCTGCTTCTTTACCTAAGGCTAATCTATTTACAAAATGCTTGGCTAAATAAATAGGTTTTTAGCCTAGACTTAAACACTGAGTCTGTGTCTGAGTCCCGAACATTAATAGGAAGACTATTCCATAACTTTGGGGCTTTGTAAGAAAAAGATCTGCCTCCCTGCTGTAGTTTTAATAATACGTGGTACTGACAGGCAGCCTGCATTCTTTGATCTGAAGTAGGCGTGGCGGATCGTAAGACACTAGCAGTTCACTCAAATACTGTGGCACGAGACCATTTAGTGCTTTAAATGTCAAAAGTAGTATTTTAAAATCAATGCGAAATTTCACAGGGAGCCAATGCAGTGTAGATAAGATAGGGGTGATGTGCTCAAATCTTCTGGTTCTAGTGAGGACTCTCGCTGCTGCATTCTGAAAGTTTTTCCCACATTCACTGCTGTGTAAGATCTGGACAGTGTGTATGAACACAAAGCCTCAGACAGACGATGTATCTGATCTGTGTTTCCGATCAACTGTTGGCGTTCATAAATACAAATGCAAAGCTGATTAAATACAATGGCTGATTGACTGGCAGGGTCAGTGGAGGGCTGGGTCTGTTTGGAGGTATTCTTTAACCTGAAAAGAGAAAATTCTGGGTACATATCTGTAATTTACCCCCTACAATGTGATTAACAAATCCTGAAGATTCCCATCAGGATCAGCAAGTGTGTGAGCTAATTAGAATGACTGAGAAGCGTGGAAAAAAATCGTGCGAATCAAAATTGTTTCCAAAAAATTTAAGACAAAGTGATCAGAAAGAGAAGTTTATGAAGCTTGATGGAAATGATTAGAAAGTTTCATGATTCGTGATTAAAATGTTCAGAAAGTGATTATGATTAACGTCTCACAAAGGGCATGAAAGTGATGTCTCTCTCTCTCTCTCTCTCTCTCTCTCTCTCTGTGTCTCTATCTGTGTTTGTCTCTCTATCTCTCTCTGTCTCTTTCTGTATTTGTCTCTCTCTCTGTCTCTTTGTGTATTTGTCTCTCTCTCTGTCTCTTTCTATGTTTGTCTCTCTCTCTCTCTCTCTCTGTCTCTCTGTGTGTGAGTGTCTCTCTCTCTCTCTCTAGTGATCTGGACAGGGACTTTTGGAACAACAACGACAGCAGCAATGTTCAGCAGCGCTGGAGCTCCTACCCTCCTAAGGAGTTTCTCTTGAACATGTCCCCTTACGCTCCGTACGGAGACCCCCGTCTAACGCCCAAGTAAGTGTCTGTCTGTCCCTCCAGGGGGCAGCGCAGGGCTGTAGCCATCCTGTAAGTGAACCTTCGTCTAATCTTCTAATCTCTTCTAATCAGCTGATTGTAACTCTGTCCTCACTGCCATTCTGCTCCAGCAGTCCGGGTCAACCACAGCTTTTAACTCAAACACTAATACAAGTTGTGTTATAGGGTGTGGGTCGCTCAGTTCTAGGCTTCTCACCTAGCATCATTATGGCTGAGATTCAATACCAGTCAGTGCCCAAACCCAGCCACAATGCAGTACCAGTCCCAAAGGGAGGGTTGCATCGGGAAGCGCATTCGGTCTAACACCTGTGCCTGGGATCAGCCAAAACAACAACATAATTAATATCTCAAATATCTCAAATGTCTCAACATTCTATATTTATCAAGATAGAATGTTGAGACAGTTTTTGATTTCTTAAGTTAAGAAAGGAAACGTGCAAGGTGAGCCAGTGCTGTTATAGGACAATAATCAGTGCCGGGGTGTTGTAATACCCAAGGATGGACAATTTACCAAAAACGGCACATCCCGGACGGGGTTATTAGAGTCTGAACATAGACTGGCTGGCTGATTGATTACTAGGCGTGGCACAACACACTTGTCATCATTAGAGGTGTTACTACTACAGGAAATCACAGGCCTATAGTACTGTAGCATGAAAAGTGAAATGTCATGCGCTCGATGGTGTACGCTGACTTTTTCCACAGTCATTTGTTTGTCATCATGTACGCACCATTTCATTAAAATTGCTAGCGCACCATTGTCACACTGCTGACTTAATCCCGCATGTCACTAGCAGGCATGACACTGATCCAGAGGAGAGCTCGAGCGTGGCCTGCACGTTCCCTCAGCCTCCTGTTTTAATTCCTTAATTGAGGTTGTTATCTGGGATGGAGCGACCTCTCTCCTCCTCTCTCTCTCGCCACACTCTTTGGGTAAATCAGTTGCTAATTGAAAGCAGCCTATAATAGATGAAGAACCCCAGCATGGGAAAGGCCGGCGCTGCCCTCTATTGGCTCCCTCGCACCTGTTTAATTCGAATCTCCCTTCCCCTAACATCTGGAGAAGAGCAAAGCGCTTGCAACCAGTGCTGCTTGAAAAAAACGGAATGGTGTCAGTACACAGTAAAGGAGGATCTGGAGGATGAGTGAACAGGGATGTGGATTATTCAACTAAGAAATAATTATCAACAAAACAGCTCTGGCAACTAGAGCACATGTTAATGCTTTATTTTTACGCAATACACCGTTGACACGCCCCGATTTAGCGCTAATGTGAGACAGCGCATGGGAAGTAAAATGTTTGGGGCCAAAAGACATACAAATGAGTACACAGTGTCAGTACGGATGAGCATGAACTGTGCACAGAGAAACACAGATAGTTTGAATCCACAAGCTAATAAAGAGGAAGGAGGCACGGGAGTGACGGTAGAGAGTCAGTAATACTCAGACAGGTGAAATATACACACTAATGAATATTCTTATAGAGTTACAATTTACTGATCAGTACAGCAGAATGGAAATCACAGCTGTGAAAAAAATTGATGTATATTTGCGATAATTATTCAGCTGATTTTTTTTTTTATCGCTTTTCTTAATCAGAATCAGCTTTCCTTCACACTCATCGTGAGCCTTATAACTAACCGCGAAACAAGCCTGCTCGGGTTATTAAGCGCTTAATGAAGTGTTCAGCTGCTTGCTAAAAATAAAACCAATTACAATCGAAATAAATAAATGAACACGTACATAAATTCATCACCACAGAAGGAGCTTTTCATTCAGCTGACTCAAGACTGTTCTGTTCGTTCAGGAGGAAATTTATGTGAAAGCCTAAATCAGCTCCTTGATCAGTTCCAGCACGAGTTTCTGTGTTACTCCTAACCCCCAAGTCCTAACCTCTAAGCCTAACCCCTAAACCCTAAGTCCTTATCCACAACTCTACCCCAACCCTAACCCTAACCCTAACCCTAACCCCTAACCGCATCCATGTTGCTGCTGTTACTAACATCCTCAATGCTGTGTTTTTTATGCAGGTTGTGTTTTTGTGTTGTGTCGTGTTGTGTTGTCCATCTGCGTGTGTTCTATCTGGGGATGTAGTTGGTGAACCCCAAATAGCCGCAACCTCTAAAGTAGTTTGACACTAACTTATCACTATGATATTTCCTTATAAGGTTTATTTATGTGTTTGTGTGTGTTTACCTACACTACGCCCCCTACCTCCTTTTGTTTTGTAGAAATATCATCACGTTAGTCCTCTTTCTAAGCCTCATGAGTCAGTGAGGAGCAGCATTTCAGGGTCGTTACAAGCTTCCAGCCCCAATTAGAGATCGTTACTGCTAAAAAAAATACCATTAATCTGTAAAGAGAGAAAAAGAAACTCTCACAGCCTCGTCGTATCTGCAGGCCACAGAGAGTGAGCTCACACAGCTGGAGGCAACGCTTACCTCGGACTCTTATGTAATCAGAAAGCTTTGGTCACCGTGCAGTAAGTTACAAGGCATCCACTTCCTGTTTTGTCAGCGTCTTTGCGTGATGTGTGTGATGTCCACGTGCTGAATCGCTGTGCACGTTCTTGTCCTGGATCTGTCGCTGCTGTTGGACGTGCTCCGCTCTCTTCCATTTTGTCTGTGTGACGTCCAGGTTTAGCTTCACACGTCATAAGACTGACATTACCACGGTTTGTTAAGAAGAACCCTTTAGCGCCACCTTATCGAGGTCATGACAATTTTAAATCTCTCGCAACACAAATCTTTTCTCACTGTCCTGTCTTTCAGTAAACATCAGTGTGTTAATCTCAAACCTTCTTAATGAGTACAGGTTAAGATCACACCACAACATCCTGACACACACACTGTAAGTTGAGGCGATGCTCTCAGGAAATCCTGTTCGTATCTGCTCATACGGCCTGTTGGAATTCCTAAAAGAGATGGGAGTGTACCCTGAATTCTTCCTTGTGTGTTTTACACCCTGACTCCATGATTCGCCTCTGGTTCGGTCGATTTTGACAAATCTCTTCTCTTGCCCTGTTTTGTTGTCCGTCTCTTTTTGTGTCCGTCCGTTTGTCCGTCCTTCCCGTTCTCCTTCTCCTGGCCATTTTGCAGTGGCTCGCTGGAGAAGTGTGAGGCGGGCGGCGGGTCAGGGGCCGGCCCCAGTCGCAGTGACAGCTCGAAGAGCATAGAGGCAGGAAGCGGCAAGGCTGGGAAGTGGCAAACCGTCAAGAGCCACATGTACTCCGGCATCTTGAGGCCAAGCAAGTGAGTGACAGCAACGAGGGAAAAGATACAAAAATAAAGGCTCTGAGATCTCGCTCTCTCAAAAAAAAAAAAAAAAACTTACACGGAATCAGCCAAGACGTGTTTAATGAAGCAGGAAATCTCAACAAATACAGAAATCTCAGCTTGCTTCAGAGTACTCCATTATGCAATCGTGTTGCAGGGAAGGTCCTGCAACAGACTCGAGCGCAAGTCATGTGACTGAGGATCCAGATTCCTAAAGCACATTGACGTGATCTTGGCTGATCAGCAACAGTTGTCTAAGGGTAACCCTTCAGTTCTGTGCATTGGAGGCGGTGGTGGTGTAGTGGTTAGCACTGTCGCCTTGCACCTCCAGGTTTTGCCCCGGGTCTGTATGTGTGGAGTTTGCATGTTCTGCCCATGGGTTTCCTCCCACAGTCTGAAGACATGTAGATTAGGATAATTGGTGTTTCCAAATAGCCTTTAGTGTGAGTGTGTATATATATCATACACCCTGAAAAAGATTGGCACCCAATCCACGGGGGTGTCCCCCGCCTCAGGCCCTTAGTCTCCTGGGATAAGCTCCAGGCCCCCGCGACCCTGTATACAGGATAAAGCGGTATAGATGATGAGTGAGTGATGTACAGTAGGCGGATCACAGGATGCAGCAGCGGAACCTTTTTCCATTAATCACATAAAGCTGAAAATGTGAAACAAGAAACCAGAGGAGAACTGAAGGGTTAACGCATCAGTGCACATGTTTACGAGATTCCTACCACAACCTGGAGCAGGTGCAAATCCTTTAAACTGAGATCGTCTTAAAGACGTCCTTGGTGAATCGTAAGGCGTTTGTCGAGTCGCGACACCTGAAATGAGGCAGAATCTTTTCTTTTTTCATTTCTCCTTCATTTGTTAATAATGATGTTAGAACGCTTAGTTCTTGTGCCACGTTATTATATTCAAGTCTTCTGTCTTTTCTTCACTCCTCCAGCACACCTGACTCTCTCTCTCTCCACTCGTCTTCAACTCCGTAATTGGCTTCTATTTTTAGGAGGATACTCTGTGAGTTCCTCTGACATAGCAGGTCTTTTATTTCAGCCGTTTGCGCTCGCTGGAAGGAAACCTGCAGCTTTCAGACATTAGATGAAGTTTGAGCTGGAGGACTGAAGGGGATGCCGAGGAAGTGTTTTTCTTTTTTTTCTTTAATCATTTAGTATGATTGCTCGTGCTCGTGCATGTGAGGGGTTTATTGTGTTTGCTCATAATCCTGCATTTAGATCAATTTATTTCTGTTAAGTTTTGTGAAGGTTACAGTCAAATAATAAAAATCATGTCTGAATCCATTACCAAGAACTGCTTTGATTTTCTTAAGCCAGTTATTATCAGTTAAAATGTCAAAGAAAGGATTAAATGCTGTTTAATGGCGTACGCTCCGATCACACAGTGTGAATCCCGCGTATGTTACACTGGTTTATTCTGGTGTTGGGATTTAAAAAAATATTTTTTGGAGTTGAGCTTGACATTTATTTTTTCAATCAATCAATGACAAAAAAAAAAAAATTCCTGGGTTTTGTATTTCATATGAGAATAAAAACCCCTAACGAGTCCAGTATTTGTTATGATATCGCTTCAAATAAATTTCTGCAGTGTTTCAAATTAGTCTGAAAGTATGTGAGCTGACACACACACGCACACACAATGCACTGCCCTATGAGCTGACACACACACACACACTGCACTGAACACGTGTCAGTTTTCCTGTTTAAAGGTCATCTTTTTAGAATGACACTTTGACATCTTGCGGTTTCTCGAGTGCCCGCTGTCGGTCACAGAGATTAAAGCCCAGAGGTGTTCTCCTTATCAATGCACCCAAGCACACCTTTAGACTCGTGTCTTTGCATACGTGTCCCTCCTGCCGCGTGGATTCACGGAGCGTACGCTCAGGATATTTATTACAGAACAACTCTGACTTGTTGAACAGATCCAGCAGCTCTTGGTGGTGCACTCAGACCCAACGGTACTCACTCACACTAACACACCTCTCCTGCAGATGCTCATTGTTAGGGTGTGAATCTGTCCAGACCCCCTGTTCACCACCACGGACAAATATAAAACAGAGAGAAAGCAGCCTGAGAGCAGAACCTGAGTTATCGCTGACATTAATTCAGTTTATAAAGACTCAGATGGGGTTCCTGCGCCTCCTGAGCCCTTTGACAGAAATACAGCACCACTTAGCCACAGGGCCCTAAATTCTCCCACAGCATTAACATCAGCACCATGGAGAGCAGCACAGAGAGCAATAATTATTTGTTTATTTACAGATAATTTTTTATATACATTTATTCAAGGCATTCATTTATGCACAACACTCACAGCTGAAATATTAAAACGTGATGCTAAAGGTGTGAATTTGTAATATGTGGACATGTCTTTGAGTCCTCGTCTAAGCAGATACCTGATGTCTGATAGAACATGACATGGTTTTTGTACCTGATGATCAGTAGAGGTTATCACTTTGTAAAGCTCCTCACTGGGACTCGAAGACATGTCCTCTAGGCTGGTGTGGCCGAGCCTCACGAGTGTGTCTCTGACTCCGTGCTGCTGTTTAACACTCTTCTCTGTCTCTTTCCTCTTCATCAATCCATCGTTGCCTGAAACGTCTGCATTCTCCCTCTCTGCCTTCTCTCCCTTTAACTCTCTAAATCAACACTTTTGTCTCTCCCGTGTCTAAACTCTGACACCCCGTGGTGTTTCCCCCTCCCTCGCCTCTTTCCCCCTGACTCTATAAACCTGTCTGCCCCTTCTCTCATTCACCCCTCTGCCTGAGTTTCCTTGCTCCTTTCCTAATCCATAACTCATTACCCTGTTACTTTACATCACTCCATCCCTTCCTGTGTCCTTCGTTCCTCTGTATGCCGCCTGCAGTTTTGGGGACGCGTCCCCGCTCTCCACAGCGTCCACGCTGGAGCACATCGCGCCTTCGGCATGCCGTCCTCGGCCCCTTGTCAGACAGCAGAGCCTCCAGCAGCCCCTGACCCCCCGGCCCCCTCCGCCGCCCAACGACCCGCCTGCCACCTCACAGAGCCTGGGGCAGTTGCACAGCAGCTCCGGGGGCGGCGGGGGGCAGCGGGGGGTTGCAAGGCCGGGGGCAAGGGGCAGCCCAGCCGCACCCGGGGCATCTCGCTACAAAGCGGGCGCAGGGGCACGGTCCCGCTCCAACCCGGGCAGCTGGGATCACATGATGGGGCAAATACGAACCAGGGGCATGGACGTCAAGTCCTTCCTGTAAGTACATGAGCTGGAATCTTATTATTTCTGTGAGTACCTGAGCACATACGACTCTAACACTGTACGGAGAGTGCATGTCATTATGGCTAGCTTTCTTCATCCTTAAGTATATACAGTAAATATGCATTTCAGTGTGTGTGTGTGTGTGTGTGTGCGCGTGTGTGTGTTGTGATGTACGCTACACACTTTCACACAGCCACAGGTGCTGTGTCGCTCTACACTGAGTGGTTCGCTCTCTCACAGCTTAGCACTAATCTCATCTAACGCACGGGTATTTAGTGCCAGATGTGTGACACATCTGTGGCCTCATCGTCCTCACAGATGCAAATGGAAAGTGTTTGCGTTTCAGTACACACTCACAGATTGTAGATTTTTCTTGCAATAAAGGAAACAATCATATGATATACAGTAAGGCTTTTAGAGGAATATTAATCATGTGTCTTTCTGGAGAGACGTCTAGTTGTCTAGTTCCTGAGCCTTTAGAGCAGAGTGCTGGAGTCGTGTGAGTTGTTCTTGCAGTTGACCTTCACACCGTTTATGAATATTACAGCAGACGGCAGAGTTTACACAAACAAGCCTGCTTCCTGACCCTTTTCGACCTTTCTTAGTACTCTTTATGTCTGGATGGCAAAAGGCATGCTGTAGGACTTATACAGCCTTCAGAGCTCCTTTGGGGGTCTATTTCATGCCTCTTTACTTCCAGATGTGAAACAACACATTACCACCTCCTTGTACTTGTCCACATGCATACCAACATCATTGTAACAGGCAGTAATGACACAGTATTGTCATTAGTGATAAATAGAGCTCTCTGAAGATTTATTGAATATAATATGTAGGTCAGAACACAGGGTCAGCCCACAATACAGCGCCCCCTGGAGCAGACAAGTGGAGCTTGGTGGAACTGGGGCTCGAACCGCCGACGTTCTGATTAGAGACCCAGAACCTTACTCCTCTGAGCTGCCACTGCCCCTAAACACTCCTTCTTCCAGCTGCAGAGCCCCTTATTTTCCTGCTTGGACCCTGGGGGGGCAACTCCCTGAAATCACCCCATACACACCCCCCTGCAACCCTACCCCTCCAGGAATACTTCACCTTCCTTACACATCTACACTTATTTTCCAGAAATGTATTATTATTAGGACCTGAGATCCTTAGATGTTAGATTTCATCCTTAAATGTTAGAGATTTCATATATATATATATATATGCCAAGGTCATATAAACCTCTGATATAAATCACTACTATGTGTGTGTGTGTGTGTGTGCGCGCGCTACTGACTCTAGTATCAGTATGTGCCGCCCCTATCAGTGGTGATCTCCTGTTTTCAGCATCATTACCCTGCCTGAGAGAAGGAAGGGCTAGACGAAGAGAGAAAGAAAATCAGTCCACGACACACATACACACATAAACACACACACACTCTCACACATCGTGATGCGCTGCAGATCTCGACAGTTCAAAGTTGGAAGTCAGGGTCCTCCACCGACTCGCAGCGATTATCTTCAGGAGAGTCCTTAAAGAAGTCTCAGATGTATTTATTAAAATTTATTTATTAATGCATTTAGTACATTTAAGTACTAAAATGCATTTTTTTTTATTTTGATCATGGAGTATGTAACACACTTGTGTGTAGCACTTTGTAACAGGGACCTTACCTGCATGATCTTAGCAATTTATAATCCTGATCTTGAGCAGCAGCAGTGTGAGCCGCTCGATCAGGCCATAAACTCTGCAGGTTTAACAAAACGCTATTAAAAATAATGACGCGTTTGTTCTGTTTGCGATTCCCCCAATCAGCAGCCGCCCCTGCAGCGAGTGCAGACATTAAATTAGCTTTTATTTTTAGCGTCACATGTGTTTCCTAAGTGTCTGTACATTACCTGTGAAACGTAAAAAACAAAGTGAAGGTGCGCAATAACGAGAGCAGTACTGAGGAAAAGAATAAGCGTTGTTTGTTTGTTTATTTATGAAGTAATGATGTCATAAGAGTGACTTGGGTGTGAGGCACTGAGTAATGATGTCATAAGAGTGACTTGGGTGTGAGGCACTGAGTAATGATGTCATAAGAGTGACTTGGGTGTGAGGCACTGAGTAATGATGTCATAAGAGTGACTTGGGTGTGAGGCACTGAGTAATGATGTCATAAGAGTGACTTGGGTGTGAGGCACTGAGTAATGATGTCATAAGAGTGATTTGGGTGTGAGGCACTGAGTAATGATGTCATAAGAGTGACTTGGGTGTGAGGCACTGAGTAATGATGTCATAAGAGTGACTTGGGTGTGAGGCACTGAGTAATGATGTCATAAGAGTGACTTGGGTGTGAGGCACTGAGTAATGATGTCATAAGAGTGACTTGGGTCGAGGCACTGAGTAATGATGTCATAAGAGTGACTTGGGTGTGAGGCACTGAGTAATGATGTCATAAGAGTGACTTGGGTGTGAGGCACTGAGTAATGATGTCATAAGAGTGATTTGGGTGTGAGGCACTGAGTAATGATGTCATAAGAGTGACTTGGGTGTGAGGCACTGAGTAATGATGTCATAAGAGTGACTTGGGTGTGAGGCACTGAGTAATGATGTCATAAGAGTGACTTGGGTCGAGGCACTGATGGCGGATCGTCTGAATGTGAACAGTAAAGGGAGGCAGTGAGAAATTTAGCACCTGTTATGAGTTTCTCGTTTTATACTTTACACTACAAAAAAGAAAGTTTTAAAGAAAGCGAAAATATCTTACATCTATTCCGATGTATCTAAAATGATTGAATTTGGGATTCAATGATCTAATTTGACGGTTTATTTCTTTCAGGAAATCAATGTTTAAACCTAGCATGTATTAGCATTAGCACTAGTATGTATTAGTTAAACTAGGCAAATGTAATTTCTTGCCGATTCAGATGCGTCTCCAGTCTTCTTCCTTGTTCTTGGATTGCAGATGTGACAGACGTGTCACACCGGTAATGAGAGATGCGATTGTTTTATAACGTGTGTATTATTATATCCAGGAACCTGTACATGAGACATCCATCATAAACACGCCTCTTCAGTCTGATGGACTTTATCCTCCATTCCTTCCACAGGAACCTCGCCAGGAAGTGACATCATCCGCTAGAAATGAACGCTGCTGCTCAAAAACCTCCCAAGTAATAAGTTAACAATAAATAAATCAGTGTTCCCTTTCCCATGGATGTATTTTATGTGCACCTAGTTTAAGTTTGCTTGAGATTTGGCGTATCCTATCAGGACCCGGATCTCTTCTCGTGCGCGTTCCTTCCAGCCCGTTTGCCAGACACTGTCTTCTTCTTGCAGAACGTTTCTGACTCCCACAGTTCCTCCTCCCACGCCTCCTACTGTACCCAGGGTTGGATTCTGTGCGGTGCGACACCACGCTATGTGCAGAGGAAGAAAGGCGCACAGCATCGAACCCCCTCCTACTGTTTCAGCGCTAATTTTATAGCCACCATTTTTAGGCGTCCTGGCATCAGAATCCACAAAACCCTGCTCTGTTTGGGGAAAGGAAACACTCGACAGTTTAGGCATGCGGCGGGTGTGAGGCAGGACGTCTCGGGTGATTGACAGGTTTGCAAATTGCCTTGGAACATTTATCTTGAGAGCAGCATCGGTGTGTCACGCTGCCTTCAAATCTGTCCAAGATAAATAAATTATTATAATAACCTTTTTATAGGGAACTGATTTGTTGCAGCCTTTCAAACAGGACTGTGTGTGTGTGTGTGTGTGTGTGTGTGTGTGTTGTATCTATCTGAAGCTGAACACAGAAACAGGTAGAATTGAAAATGCTCACAATGTTTAACTGAAACTGTATGGTGGGTGGAACGGGACAATATTCAATAAATAAACATGTAGTTAAATAAATTGTAAGTAATGAATTGTGTTTATAAATAATTAAATGTGTCACTAAGTTGAGACATAAACATATAAAAGTAATTTATATACTGTAATTGGTATTTATTTACTGTTTTTGATAATTGTGTACATCGAGCTGTATTTCAAAAAGAATTATTTATTTAATGTTATGATTTAATTTAATTATGAAAATAATTAATTTCATGATTCATTAAATTCTGGATTCCATGAGTCTATCCACCATAATGCCGCACATGAATTATTGTATAATTTATTATTAAAAGTGAGTGAAGAAAATAGCAAAAATAGAAAATAGGTTTTTAAATTGATAGAAAATACAGAAACAAATATGTAGACAGGACAACGAATCTGAGGAACGAGTGAGTCACTGCTTGAGAGACATCAGTATGTGTGTGTGTGTGTGTGTGTGTGTGTGTGTGTGTGTGTGTTTGTGTGAAGGCTGCGCATTACATATAGAATATTTTAAAGGAGTCAGTAAGGAGAACTAATTGCTGTCTGTCCCTGAGTCGCTCCTCTCACTGCTGATGGTTTTGTAATTACAGAGCGCAAAATTAAAAACGGGCCCCTCGCTGTGTGAGAGCGCCCCCGCTGGTCAATGTCTCTGAGTTCACCTCATCTACATTTTTCTGCTTTTTACAATTAAATCCAAATTATTATTATTATTATTATTATTATTATGATTATTATTATGATTATTATTATGATTATTATTATTATTATTATGAGTCACGGTTCCACTTGTGACTTACAGTACATGAAACAAAGACTTTTTCCTCCCTCAATACAACTGAGCGGAAATATTACATCCCCTTCCCCCAGCACGTTTTCTTCCAAAAAACTCTCGCCCATTGCTGTCAAATAATTGAAAGTTATATCAATTTCATTAATAGTGGAAAAATCTATCCATTTTGTACGGACCGATCTACTGGCACGCGGGATGATGCTGGAGGTCTGCAGACCAGCTTAAATGTTATTTTTGAAGATTACAATTTCTTTCCTTACAGTTGGAACAATCCTTCACTGCGACGTCTCATCAGCTCTTTTCTCTTCCGTCCATTTACGAGACGAGAGCTCAGCTACAGTGCCGCTAGCAACAGGCTTCATGATGGCATTGTGTACAGCGTTGGAAGAAAAAAATGAGGATGACGAAGATTCCAGTAGAGAAGTTTAATGCAGCATAACAGTAATGAAATACATGAAGCACATCAGATTCCTCGGAGTCAAAAGGAATATCTGGACTAATGCAATTTACACTGTTCCTGAAACAAACCCTCCTGGTCCTCATGTAAATAGGGTTAGTTCTAAACCAGTTGTAATGAACATCACCTGCTTTACTTTATGAAGACTCAACAATGTTCTCATGCTATCGATGATGTCGCACCATTTGAGTGATTCAATGTACGTGTTACTGAGATCAGGTGACCAATCAGGGCATCTTGTGAACATCTAGTACGATGGTCCTCGATGGTCCACTGTCTTACACAGCTGTACATGATAGATTAACACTCTACTAGTAAGATTTACATTTTACTGCAATATGAATGATGTCACTTATGCTCTGAGTCACTGACCAGAAGGTCAGTGATTCAGGTCCAGCTCTGCCAGGTTGCCATGGTTAGGTTTTCTTTAACCCTGTCTGCTCCAGGGACGCTGTATACTGTCTGACCCTGTGCTCAGACCCCAGACTACTAGCAAGAAGCTGTGATATGTGAGGAATTTCACTCTGCAGTAATGTATATTTGATGAATAACGGCTGAGTGGATTGTCTCTATGAGATTGAGCCATTTGGAGGATAAGCATCAAACATACTCTGAAGTGGAATTCGTGCCGGGGCAGTCTATCAATTCTTAGAGCTTACACGGAAACATTACAGTCTCCGTAGCTCTTACATAATTTTTTTTTTTTTCAAATCACGACACAGTTCTCCGCACTCAACACAAGTGAGATGTGTACTGCCTGCATCTGCAACCAGTTGAAAAGTACATTTACTGAGAATTACCTGCTTGAAAAATTATTTATTTACTCTTTTTTAAAGGAGTTCTGTGTGAATTCTATTTGGCAGATTTTCTTTTGTGTGCATGAGGTGTACAAAGGAAAGGAAACACGGAAAAGGAACACATACAAAAGAAAATACATTTTGAAATTTAACAATTTTTATTACTAAGACAAGACATCATCTTAAAACAGTCAAAGTGTGCCAATACTTTTGGCCACAACATTAAAACTCCTGGTTTCTTCTGGTACCTCGACACAAACTTTGCACAGGCTGTCAGTCAGTCTGTGTGTTACCATGGCAACATGCAACTCTCCATCCAGCTCTGATTTCTTTAGGAGTTATTTATACTGAAGGAGCAGAAAATGAAGATTTGAATCATTTGAGTGAATATTAATTTAGTGATGTATGAAATCAAAACTGTATCCAAAGAACTGGATAAATCACACGACATCACCTGTAGGTTTTCTGGAGAATGGTTATCACCTGTCTGCTCGTCACCATATTGGGATGGCGCAGACATGTTTAATCCATAATTGGGCAAGTGGGCGGAGCATACAGAGGCTGGATGCTATTTGGAACATGCCAAATTACCTCGGTTACCACAAGCTAGCTAGCTTAGCTTTAGCTTATCAAATCCTAAGGTTGCGAATGTTAATCTATATGCTGTAGGGACAATAAAATTCACTCGATCTGTTAGTACAGTTAACCTCACAGCGAGCCATATATCTCCAAAATAAGGATAATACCTCTCTGCAAGGTCTACACAGCTGAGAAGTTCGCCAATTATAGTTACCAGTTAGCTAAAGTGATGCATAGCACACAGCTAGCGGTTTGACACTCACAACACATCCATCCATCCATCCATCCATCCATCTTCAACTGCTTATCCAAAATCGGGTCGCGGGTTCCAGCAGGGAACCCCAAACTTCCCTTTCCCAAGCCACATCAGCTAACTCTGACTGGGGAGTCCCAAGGCGTTCCCAGGCCAGTGTGGAGATATAATATCTCCATCTAGTCTGTGGTGTGCCCCGTGGTCTCTTTCCAGCTGGACGTGCCAAGAACACCTCCCTAGGGTCTTGGTGACTTCCTTACTAGATGCCTGAACCACATCAACTGACACCTTTCCACGCAAAGGATTAGCAGCTCTACTTTGAGCTTTTCACGGATAACTGAGCTTCTCATCTCTAAGAGAAAAGCCAGCTACCCTTCTGAGAAAACCCATTTCAGCCGCTTGAATTCGCAAAAATGACCCAATGGTCATGACCATAGGTGAGGGTAGGAACGAAGATCGACCGGTAGATTAAGAGCTTCGCCTTTTGGCTCAACTCTCTTTTCGTCAAAACGGTGCGGTAACCACTCCCGCTGCTCCGATTCTCTGGCCAATCTCATGCTCCAATGTTCCCTCACTCGTAAACAAGATCCCGAACTCCTTCACAAGGGGTAATGACTCGCTCCCTACCTCAGTTTCCTGCTGTGAACATGGCCACATGCTGTGAACGAGGTGCTGATCCTCATTCCTGCCATTTCACACTCAGCTGCAAACCGATCCAGCAAGCGCTGCAAGTCACTGACTGATTATGACATCAGGACCACATCATCTGCAAAAAGCAGCGATGCAATCCTAAGCCCACCAAACTGGATACCCTTTTCTTCACGGCTGCACCTTGATATTTTGTCCATGAAAATCACAAACTGGATTGATGATAGAGCACAGCCCTGGCGGAGGCCAACTCCCTCTGGAAACAAGTCTGACTTACTGCCAAGAATCCGAACACAGCTCTCACTTTGGGTGTAAAGGGATTGGATGGCCCTGAGAAGTGACCCCCTCACCCCATACTCCCGCAGTATCTCCCACAGAAAATCCTGAGGGACGTGATCATATGCCTTCTCCAAATCCACTAAACACATATAGAGTAGATAGGCATATTCCCATTGTTCCTCTTCAATCTGTGGTTCAACAATCTGCCGAACCCTCCTTTCCAGCATCTTAGAGTACACTTTCCCAGGGAGGCTGAGTAGTGTAATGCCCCTGTAGGACACCCTCTGGTCCCCCCTTTTGGAAAAGGGGAACCACCACCCCAGTCTGCCACTCCTTAGGCACTGTCCCAGACCCACGCAAAGTTGAAGATGGATTCTCCGAGCTCCTCCGACACCCACTGCTTTTCCTCTGCTACCGCCGTAGCTGCAGTCCCTCAAGACCTCCGGTACCTTGCAACTGCCTCTAGATAACATACCCCTGAAGTACTCCTTTTTCAGTTGGACAGCGTTCCTAACCACAGGGGTCCACCACCTTGTTCGAGGGCCTTGAGGCACCTAGAACCTTAAGACCACGGCTCACAGCTTCAGCAACAGAAGCTTCGAACATTGACCACTCTAATTCAATGTCCCCAGCTCCTACAGGTATGCTGGAAAAGCTCTGCTGGAGGTAGGAGTTGAAAGCATCTTGGACAGGTCCTCCCCTAGGTGCTCTGGTACCTAGTACACTTATGAGCATCCCTATGCTCGAACATGGTATTTGTTATGGACAATCAATGACTAGCACAGAAATCCAATAACAAAACACCACTCGGGTTTAGACCAATTCTCGCAATCACGCCTCTCCAAGTATTTCCATCATTGCCCACATGTGCGTTGAAGTCCCCCAGCAAGACTACGGAATCCCCTACTGGGGCCTGATGCCCCATGGCCCTCAGGCGCAGGGAGGCGACCCTCTTGTCCACTGGGGTAAACTCCAACATCATGGCACTCAGCCAGGGACTCGTGAGTATCCCCACACCCGCCTGGCGCCTCACACCCTGGGCAACTCTGGAGAAGAACAACCCCTATCCAGGAGTATGGATCCAGAGCCGAGGCTATGGGTCAATGAGATCTACCAGATGTAACTGATAATGCTCCACCTCCCGCACAACTTCTGGCTCCTTCCACCACAGAGAAGTAACGTTCCATGTCCCCAGAGCCAGCTTCTGCTGCCCAGGTCTGGTCCGTCGAGGCCCTCGGCCTTCACTGCTACCCAAATAACAGCGCAGCCTACCCCTCGCAGGTGGTGTGTCCATGGCCATCAGGCGCTTGCTGACAGACCTTCTGTCCACGTCTGGCTCCAGACATGGGCCTGCCCGGGCTTCCTCAGGGCAGGGTCACTCCTCTCCCTTCTTTTTTCATGGGGTTTTTACTCGCAACGCAGCTGTCACCTTAAATTGGTCACACCCCTAATTATGCCTAATTTTATGCCTAATGTATAATTTACATTGATGTGTTACATAAAAATTCACCCCAATACAGTCAAGAATGAGAAATCTAGCTACAGCTTCAAACTCCAGCACCACCAAGTTGTCACTGTTGGACTCCTGAGCAAGGCCTTAAACTGCTCAGATGTGTAATGAGATAAAATGTAAGTCACGCCGGATAATTGTGTCTGCCCTATGCCGTAAATATATTGTAAAACATAAACATAATGGATTATACCGTATATCCACCTGCTTGTATGCTGAACCTGCTCTGCGGCCCTCAAGCAACAGTCTTCTGCTGACCTTCACCCTTTCTCCTCCTGATGGCGATAAACAAAACTCAAATGTCACTCGCACATCCCATCACGCGGTGGCAGGATAGAGTTACAGGATAGAGTTGTCGAGCTACACATGTCGTTCCTGAGCTGCCATTGATCCAGACTCCCTCTGCCCTCTGGAACGGCCTGACTCATCCTGGTGTCCCGCTTCTGGTTGGAGATCTCGTCACATGGATGTCCCGTGTGTCTTTTTGGGATGCGTCCGATGTATAGGGACGGTTTCACTCTACTAGGAAGACGGTTCTGGCCTCGCATGATGTTGACGGCCGTTCCTCTGCGGACTTGGCTACAGTTGCTCGATAGTTCAGGACTGGAATTTCCTTCAAGTCTACCTGAGCCTCCAATAACTACCTGGACTCCATATTAACATCAATTAACAACTATTATACGAACTGCCTGCCACCCAACACACAGTATGAATGCAAATCAATTCCTACTTCTATTTCACCCAAAGGAGGATGGGTTCCCTGTTGAGTCCGGTTCCTCTCAAGGTTTCTTCCTACTGCCATCTCATGGAGTTTTTCCTTGCCACTGTCGCCCTCGGCTTGCTCATCAGGGACTATCTGATCATTTTTTGATTCATACATATTCACATTTCATATAACCTTAAATAATTCTTTTGATTGTGTAAAGCTGCTTTGCGACGATGAAAATTGTTAAAAGCGCTATACAAATAAAATTGAATTGAATTGAATAGAGTTCTGTGAGTGCAGATGAGTTCTGTGAGTACAGCACGGCAGCACCAAGCACTACATGTGTGTCGGAGAGAGTTTTCACTTAAATTGCACTTGTTTCTTTGAAAACATTCCAATACCACATCTCGATTTGGTCAAAAGAATCCTCTAAAACAGGGGTCTCAAACTCAGTTCCTGGAGGGCCGCAGCCCCACAGAGTTTTGTTCCAACCCTGCTCCAACATACATACTATGTAGTTTTCAAATAAGCCATAATGACTTGTTTAGTTGGATCAGGTGTTTTTAATTATGGTTGGACAAAAACTCTGTGGGGCTGCGGCCCTCCAGGAACTGAGTTTGAGACCCCTGCTCTAAAAGCTAAAGCTTAGCAAGGGCAACATCATGTGCAACATAAAAAAAAAAGACTGAGGAGGTGTTTCTGGTCTCGGGTTTTGAAACATGGCCTACTTTCGGGAATAATATTTTATTTGTAAAATCACATATGGACCGAGCAGATCAGGCTAAGATAGCAGGCGGCTGAGACAGCAGGTGGCTGAGACAGCGCCTCACACATCACACAATACATCACATGACTTTTTAAAAGCTTCACTACCTGGTGTAGTGTGTGGGGTCGACAGCTAACAGGTAATTACCCGCGAGAGCGAAAGCACATGACCCGCAGGAGGATAATGAATGAACCTGGATTGTTTTGCTTTGAATGTTAACATGAATTGTGCATGATGTGAAACAGTGTATTACTAGATCAAGAGTCCGACTGTTAAATGGATTATTGAAACTGCTGAAAAGAACAAAACATGACTCAATATTTCCCGTTCTTTGTGTTTGATTTAAAAATCTCTAGGTTGTTGCTAACTTTGTATAAATGACTATATCAGGTCTAGAGGTACGTGTGTATGTGTGTGTGTGTGTGTGTATGTGTGTGTGTTACTCTAGGGAAGGCAAGATGGTGGTGCTGTCTCTGGCGATCGGACTGGCCGAACAGGACGACTTTGCCAACCTGCCGGACCTGCAGGAGAAGCCAGCGAACCAAGAAACGCCCCCTGGTGACAAGAGGTAGAGTTTTAGCACTCGTTCCCTGGATGGTCTAGTCTGTTACGTGCTTTGTGTTTGCTGTGTATAGAAGCTGAGATGACGTCATCATCTCACACTCCAGACTCATGACTGCTCCCTTAGCACCAGAGCAATCATTATTACACGGAAACAGTGCATAGTCACATGATTACATTTTTTTTGTTGCATATTTGTGCATCCCAGGGGTTTGTAATCCCGCACTGCTTCACAATCTCAAGCAGCACGATTAATGATAGGGAGTAGATGTTTGAGTTTTGGTTCAAATCAAGCTCCAGTGTCTTATAATCATGGTTAAATGGTGCTCTGTTCACTTCTCTATCTGGTGGATCCTCTGGACGTTTGGTTTGCATGTGTTTGAATGTTCCAGTCATCCAGTGATCATTTACTGAAGTTATCAGAATTTACTTGCACGCATATACTCAGCATTCCTGCAGAACGTAACCTAGCAACAGTCTTCTGCTGACCTTCACCCTTTCTCCTCCTGACGGCGATAAACAAAACTCAAATTTCACTCGCACATCCCATCACGCGGTGGCAGGATGGAGTTCTGTGAGTGCAGATTGGAAGAGACAGCACGGCAGCGCCCAGCACTATATGTGTGTCGGAGAGAGTTTTCACTTAAATTGCACTTGTTTCTTTGAAAACATTCTAATACCACATCTCGATTTGGTCCCGACCCAAGCCTGAAGGACATTTCCACACCTGTACCGAAACCACCAGGCTGAAGACGGCAAGACCGTGAGGCTGGAAATAACCAGAGCGAGTACTTATCCTGGAGCTCCGAAAGGAACCTCACGATGGGTTTATGAGCCGTAGCAAAGAAAACATGATGGGGTGCCAGGAAGAATGTACTGTACTGTGAAAAATCCGACTATTAGTAAGAGAAATATGGTCTTCTTTGATTTCTGCATTATAAAAATAAAAACAAACATTATTTTCCCAACAATGAGCTGAAGCCAGATGAAGGTATGAGAGATTCGCTGACAAAACCGAAGAGGTGCTAAATTCTTTAAGGAAAACCTTACCTTACCTTTGTTTTGCAGAATTTTTCCATGTCAATAGGATTGTTGGACAAACTTTACGTACTGATGCATTACTTTACCCTATTATTTAATAGGAACGGGAATCACCAGGGACCCCTGATACGATATTTTCACAGCTATATTTAGCTGCAGATTTGATTTACTGGATATTGCGATTCATGATTTTATAATTATTCTGATTAAATATCAATTTTGTTTTTCAATTTTGCTGCAATTCTAAACAAACTCAGGAAATAATGATCTCCTGCCACACAGGATGCTTGTTTTATTAGTAGAGTGTAGCATAATAGAGAAACTACAACATTTTACCACCTCAATTACAAACATTTGTACATTAAAATCGAACACAAATTCTAATATGTACCTGAATGCCCGTCTGTCTAAATTATGCATACTGGCTATCATTTATTCCTTTTTTCTTTAGACTCTGGTTTGGCCATTACATATTTCATTACCCTACTTTTTCATTGCTGTAAATGGCTTCGAGCATCGCTTTTAATTCCCTGCTACATATGTAGTTATTATTATTACCAACAATGTTGATGCTATTACATTAGATTTACACAAATGTAAAATAAATCACGCGCGACATCAGCATTCTTGTCTCCAGGTTGATATCAATACGCAGGATGCAGTGGCGAAGTCATCAACGCACTGAGTGAGAGTTGCTGGGCAACACATTTCAGACTTGGTGAAGACCTTGGAGTGTTCACTTCCTCGACTACTGAATTTCTGATTTAGAAGGAAGGACAGTGAGCATGGGAGAAGTGCAGTATGGTGATGGTCAGAAACACAGGAGGAATCTGCTCGTGTAGATGATTAGGGAGATAATGATAAAGAGACTAAATGTTAATATGTCATATGAGGAACGTTCATTTCCATCAAACAGGAGCATGTGATGAGGACAAAGGAACCACCTCAGGTGTGTGTGTGCAGTCAGAAACACAACCACAACTCTGATCTGATCTTTATCAGCTGGGAATCCTGGTGATGTTTGCTCTCAGCCTCCAGAGCGCTCGTGGTGGTGGCACCCTGTGATTAACAGCCCACTGCTGTTCCTCCTGCACAAACAGATCTGCTCTGGAATGCTGTCAGAATCACAGGCTTTTTATAGAATGCCTGTGTTTTACACCTGGCATTATTTCAGACCTATATTAACTCCCAGATATTATATAAAGTTCACACCTGTGTAGACGTGCCTGGCTGGGCTGCATCCATGCTGAGCCAGATGTTATTCCCAGTCCACCTGACCTACGGCACCGGCACGAGCACACTAACCCAGTTTTCTAGGTTTATTAATCTGTTCCTTTCCTCACGAGGCTGGTGTGTTAGGAGTTGCTGTCAGTAATAACCACTGCTGGACTTGAGAGTGAGAGTTCTACTTAAACTAGGCTTTTTCTCAGAGAAGAAGGGATAATGATTGGTGTTGTGGAAAAAGGCACAACAATTTTATGGCTGCTTAAAGGAATCTGAACACTAGCCAGATCCATCACAAATTCTTTGCAGCCAGTAAATCCCTGAAGTCTGGAGCTCATGCACGTCACCGTCACGCTGGGTTTCAGCTAGTGAGATGTAGGCAGCATGGTGGTGTATTGGTTATCTCCACTGCGTCATGCGTCAAGGGTTCGGATCTCAGCTCGGGTCTTTGTGTTCTCCCAGGCGTTCGGTGGGTTTCCTCCTGGTACTCAGGTTTCCTTCTACAGTCCACAGACATGCAGTGTAAGCTGATCGGTCTTCTTAAATTGCACATAGTGCGCAAATGTTTGTGCTTGTCCCCTGCAAAAAGGTTGGCACACCATCCACAGTGTACAGTACTCTACCTATTGCCCTGAGTCCCATGGGAGAACCTCCAGGCTCCAGGATAAGTCAGTGCTCTTGTCGGTTTCAGACTCTCAGTAGGAGTAAGAGAGCAAAGAGAGCAGGAGTAAGAAAAAGTCTCTCTCTCTCCTTCAGTTCCTTTTCCTCTGGGAGCTCAGCTCTTATTTAAACCTCAACTTCTCAGTGTTAAAATAATTATCTTCATCATTCAAGCCCCCATCCTCGTGCCCCCTTTTTCCCTCGCCCCATGGTGTGTGTGTCCCAGTTTTAAAAGAATCGTATATCTAATCTGACGCAGCTCACTTGACTGCTTTCGGTGCTGAGTGAGAGTGTAATTATGATGAAAAAGAGTGCATTATGTGTGTGTGTGTTGTTTCCATTTCGTTTCCCCGGCACAGCTGTTTGCCTGTGAATTAATGCTCACAGTTTGTTTGCAATCAAAGTGAACCCATAGCTCTCCATATCAGAGCTCTATAGAGCTAATGATGTTGTTGTGTTCCCAGCCCAGTGACGGCGCATCGTTGCACCTCCTGGAGGCTGTAAAAGGAAAAAAAAAATCATGATTGAAACTTACTCCAAAAAAATTATATGGATAGAATATGGAGGGTCCGTCGTTTAGATCATAAAAGTGATTCATGGTGTTTGAAAGCGTGATGCTATGTTACAGACGTACTGGATTCTCAGAAATCAGCAGACAGCGCGCCTTGTGTATCATGCTGTGTATGTGGAGTGTGTATAGCAGTACATGTTAGAAATAGAAGACTAATTGAAACCCCGATTGATCAGAAGTCATATGTCCGAACCGGTTGTTTTTGTTGGCACTTGGGCGTCTGTGTAACAAGTAAATGAGACCTCGCTCACTGAGACTGGTCCCTTATCTCTACAGGTGTGCTCAGTGTTGGCCGTGTGCATGGCTGTGTGGGTTTCCTCTGCATCAGCCACGCTCCGGGCGCTGCCTAGTCTGTTATATTAGCTCGGTTCATCCCTGCTGGATCGGGCTGGCCCTCGGTGTTATCTGCTCAGAGTACTCCACATCTCACCACCATCTGACCGACTGGCAGGCTTTCAGCTGCACACTGCTTGGTTGAGGGGTTGAGTGGTTTTTCCTGGACATGCCATGTGCTGTTCTGGAGCTGGAATCAGTTTTCCTCTCAGCATGACTGATCTCTCATCCTTTTCATGCTCTGAGTGTATGGTGTCTTATATACCAAATACATTCATATTTATCCTGTTTAGGGACTTGGGGGGATGGAGCCTATCCCAGCCAGCTCAGGGCACAAGCCAGGGTAAACCCTGCATGAGGTGCCATGCCAACCCATTGCAGAGCGCACACACACACACACACACACACACACACACACACACACACACACACACACACACACACACACACACACACACACACACACACACACACACACACACACACACACACACACACATCTACAGTATTCATACAATATGGCCAATTTGGATCAGCCTAGACTGGAATACGATATGAAACCAGAGTACCCTGAGAAAGATTCAAATGCCATCACTATCACTGAAGGCATGAAGTGACAGAGCTGACCACTGAGCCATCATGCACTGATTACTGATTTGCGAAAGAGAAGGTGAGAGTATGGGGCAGAGGCGTTAGGGCTCCCTGGTGAAGAGTACCGAATTCCTTTCCATTTAGTTCTTTGCTCATGGTGTTGTGGTGTAGATTGTTGAGTGATGTTCACTGCCCATGGTGATGTGGAGGAGAACAACAGAATGCTGTTTGGGTTTGTAACTGTGAAGCCTGGGACCGTTGGCATTCAGGAGAGCCAAGGGGACTGGCAGGACGGTTTCACTCTCTCTCTCTCTCTCTCTCTCTCTCTCTCTCTCTCTCACTCTCTCTATTCTTCCAGCTGAGCTGAGATGGACAGCTTAAGTCACTGTCAGAAATGTTTGCCTGTCTCTTTCATACATGCTATCTCTGTCACACACACACACACACACAGAGAGAGAGAGAGAGAGATGGACGCAGGCAATGCCCAGGGAGGGAATGCTTGGTATCTTCGTCCTTGTGATATGGAAATTAATGCAGGCCAAGCATGACAGCAGCAGCTTTAGCGAACTAAGACTCAGGCTAAGCTTTACGCTTCAGAAAGCATATATGAGAATAGCAGGCTAACCCTGCGTGGAGGATGCTAACAGGGCGTATTGTCACCCACACTGTAGCTCTCCGTTTATAAAGCTTTATCCAGGGTGAGGTACGTCTGCAACAAGGAAAACTCTTAGTATAATAAAACTCTTAGCATTCTATCTGCTTTTACTGATGCTAACAGCATGTCGTGTACTATAATGAGGCTACATTCGGTGAGGGACTTTAGGTTTTGTGAGCTTGATTTTTATAATAGTTGTAACTACTGGCTAATATACAGATACACATGGATGTGTAATTCTATACAGTAGCGTGAAATTTCTGTCATTTCCTATCACAACAGAGGGCAGTGTTCTGTAACGTGTGGTCTACACAATACACGCATACTTCATTTATTATAACATGGATGAAGAATAATAAACTTTCACATAAAATAATGTAAATGAAAAAATATGTCAACGTAAAAAAAAATACAAATAAAGTCATTGTTAGATTTGCAGCCCTTTTCCTCTGCAGCTCAGAAAAACGACAGCAGTTGCATAATCTGACACCCTTTAAGACTCTCACTGATTGTGTGTGTGTGTGTGTGTGTGTGTGTGTGTGTGTGTGTGTGTGTTAAGGTAATTGAATGGAAATGAAAATGAGGTGTGCGGTGGCAGGTGTCCAGCTCACTAACACTGATGCCTGATCAGAGGTGAAACCCAGCTGCGGCGGCGGTGGCGGCGGTGGGGGCGGTGGCGGCCGTGGGGGCGGCGGCGGCCGTGGTATTGTCAGCGGCGGCGGTGACGGTGGCGGTCGCGGCATCGCAGCCCTGAGCTGCTCTATTTTTAAACCGCTTCTCATAAAAATACCGAAAGTGCTGCAGCTCAGCCGGCGGCCTCACTGCCTTTTATAAGTCACTCAAACGTCTGAGGCAGCGCGCAGCTCAAACCAGCACTGTTTTCTGTGCTATTACTTTCTTTGTTACTTATTTGTTTTGCCTGTTTTACAGTATTCTGCTATTTTACATACATTAATATCCAACTCCACGTAGACGTTGTTTATATTTGTAATGTCTGCCCTTACAATATGTTTTAAGCACAATGACATTTGACCTCACTGTGACTTTTAGATCTATTTTAAAACCGAGTAAGCCGAATCACGGACAAACACACGAGCAGACAGATAAAATAAGCGATAAAATGGTTTATAGAAATAGTTAACAGGTTAATGCTAACAATAAACTGATCGGCATCTGGCGCATAACTGCTCATAACGTCATAACTACTCAGCATTTGCATTTAATTCATAGTGCAGATTTAACTTCAGACGAACACCAAACAACTGCTAAACGTTCATTAGATTCTGTCCAGACAGTTTTGCGTGATGCTGTGATGAAATCTGGCTGGACAGACATACAGATATACAGACAGACAGATTTTTTTCCTCCAATGTAGGAATTGTAAAGATCATTTACATCATCATTGAAAATTGTGAGTTCTGACCCATGTACAGACAAAAGCTTTCTTTTATTTATTTATACATACAGTACAGACCAAAAGTTTGGACACCCCTTCTCATTCATAGAGTTTTCTTTATTTTGTTCTTTATTGTGTTCTTTAGCGCAAACGCGTCTCTTCCGCTTGTTGCCTGTCCTTAGCAGTGGTTTCCTAGCAGATATTCTAGCATGAAGGCCTGATTCACACAGTCTCCTCTTAACAGTTGTTCTAGAGATGTGTCTGCTGCTAGAACTCTGTGTGGCATTGACCTGCTCTCTGATCTGAGCCGCTGTTAACCTGCGATTTCCGAGGCCGGTGACTCGGATGAACTTATCCTCCGCAGCAGAGGTGACTCTCGGTCTTCCTTTCCCGGGCCGCTCCGCATGTCAGCCAGTTTCTTTGTAGCGCTCGATGGTTTTTGTGACTGCCCTTGGGGACACTTTCAAAGTTTTCCCAATTTTTCGGACTGACTGACCTTCATTTCTTAAAGTAATGATGGCCGCTCATTTTTCTTCACTTAGCTGCTTTTTTCTTGCCATAATACAAATTCAACCTCTTTGAATGAGAAGGTGTGTCCAAACTTTTGGTCTGTACTGTAGATAACACTTGTGAGACTCACAGAGGGTGGTATGGTGGTGTAGCGCTTAGGACTGTGGCCTGCACACCTCCATTGTTGAGGGTTTGAGTCCCACCTCGGGTCCGTGTGCATGGGGTTTTCCTCCCTGTGCTTGGTGGGTTTCCTCCGGTGCTCCGGTTTCCTCCCACAGTCCAAAGATTAGGCTAATCAGTGTTTCCAAAGTTGCCTATAATGCATGTGTGTGTATGTCTTGTAATGGACTGGTACATGTCCATGGTGTACCTAGAACTAAGGCCTGGATATAATGAATATCCCAGCACTCTTAATTATTTAACCAAGGATGCATAAACCAGTATAAAATAACTTTTTGACTCGCAATTTTCTTTAAAACACACACACACACACACACACACACACACACACAAGCAGTAAGAGGAATATACTTGTAAATGCTTAAAGGTGATTTGTTATTAAATTAATATTCACTTTTCCAGTGTTAGTAAGTATGGGAAACAAAATTCAGACTTTTTCATTTTTGTATTTAACTGTGTTAAATACCTGAGACCTGTGTTAGCTGTGTTAAGGTGTGATGTATGAGGGAACGTTGGCGTGTACTGTACCCGGGCAGTGATACCACAGACTGGTGTGTTGGCGTTGAGCCTGAATATTTCACGTGGGTTCAGGAAGTGATGGAGTTTTTGCAGTCTTTAGAAGCCCATGGTATTAGCTCTGTGCTCCAGCTCTGTCACCAAATCTCTCCATTGTCTTCTTTCGAGTCTCTACATCCTACTCGGGAAGTAGACGCTTCAGATGTCTTGCACCAGACTCGCCGTGTGGAGGATTAAACATTCTCATCTGCTTCCTCAGTATATCCCCTCCTACATTCTGCTCTTCTTTCTTCCTTGTGCTTTTCCACCCTCTTCCCGTATTCTTGCACGCACACACACACACACACACACACACACACACACTTTAACAATCGTTCGATATTAACCTGATAGCCGTGATGTCTTCAGCGCTGGGTACTGGGATGCACTCAGAGTTACACTGCAGGATTAAACCTAAACTCCCACTCTTCTTATGCAGGTGCTTGTCCTAGATAACATTCTCACCCCTGCACGCACACACACACACACACACACACACACCTCCTCACTGCTCATAACAATGCCTATAATCACAAACTGTTTACACGTTCCTCGATTGCAGAAGCTCTTTACACTCGGTGTCTCGCGGTGAAGCGGCCCTGATGAAGAGAACAGAGTAAATGAGGAATGATGTGCGCTGCAGTTTCATATCTTTATATAAAAGATCATTGTGTGTGTGTGTGTGTGTCTGTGTGTGTGATGGAATAACGACTGATAAAACACTGCTTACACCAGACCATGTCTTGGTCCAAGAAGAAACAAATCTCAGAAGGAGAAAAGTTTTGGTGTGTTCGAGCGATATCGTTGCGTAATCACACTTTCCTCGCACTTTGACTCCCACTCTGAGTGAAGAACTACAACAATAACAACAACAACAAAGACAAAATGCGGACATTTTTTTTTTAGCACGGAACTCTTTGAAGTGTCCTCATCCACACAAGCGCAGAAGGAATGTTTACGTTGAGAAGAGCAGATCTCCACTCGTTCTTCCTCTCGCTCTGTCTTGCACGCGGTGTGTAAAGCCCGTCGCTGCGTGTTTCATAATTAATATCTCCAAAGCTACCTCATTACCAGGCTCCGCGGGGATCTGTCGAGCTCAAACAAATAGTCTATACCGTGCAGTCGGAGTCATTTATGTTCATACTGTTATCTCAAAGAGATTGTTTAAGCAAATGTGCTACAACGGCTAATAGCGACTGAACATAAATCCTATTAGCATGAGCTCGTTCAGTGAATGCTAAATGCGTCGATACGTGCTGCTTAGGGGTTTTCTTTTTGCATTTTTTAACATTTAGTTCAAGCAGGAAGCACTCTGAATAAGAGTCGCTCACCTACATGCACTTTAAGCTGTAGTGTTTCTGGCCGTGGTGGAATCTTAATATTATAGATGACATAATTTATTATTTCTGTGTCAAGGAAGGAGCAGAAGGAGCGGATAGCGCTGTCCTCCGTGTGTGTAACTCCGCCCCCAGCGGTGCATACACAGATATTGTCATGCACACTCGTAACACGACCGGCACTAGGACCCGGAAGTAGTACGGTCGGGTTTCCAGGAAGCATAAAAGGAGACAAAATGGCTCAGTCATTCTGTCACGTGCAACCGAAGGATAAACTGAAAAGCCTTAGCAGTTAGCCCGTGTAGCGTGGATGGTAAACCCAAACGCGGAAGCAGCACGAATAGGCAGGATAACCACGCGATTAGTCTAAGAACTCTCTCACGCAAAGAGCAAGGATCTACACAAATAAACCCGCGTTCTAGCAACACACACTCAATCAAAGAAGCAACCCGAATCGGTGAGTACTCACAGAATAGTCGGTGTAGCGTCAGCAAAGGCATGGGCGAACTCAATGACTCAGCAATGTGAAGCGCCATTTTGTCTCCTTTTATGCTTCCTGGAAACCCGACCGTACTACTTCCGGGTCCTAGTGCCGGTCGTGTTACGAGTGTGCATGACACGTATACAGTATATTATATCATATGTATATTATAGCATAATTATAATAATTATATATGCAAACATTGCAACATTGAATGAAACAGCTAAACTTACCGCGACGTGTTTCCTCAGGTTAGAAGTCGAGTTTTTATCTGCTGAACTGTCTTTCTGTTTTGGCAGATAGAAGAAACACCCGGCTGTACGAAGCTGTTCTTTTGCACTTTGTGTAAACGAAACATACTTTGTATATGATGCCAGGGATGCTGGCTGAAGATTTTTTTTTTCCAAGCTATGCCGCCAGTTTGTGTGTGGTCATGTGATTACATGTGATTATTGTTACTGCGGCTGATTGGTTAAACAGAGTCATGTGGTGGAGCTACCGGCTGTATGTGTAGAATATGTCTAGAATAAATGGTTAGAAACGTAACGAGTCGAGTGGAGCCGAATGTAGCGGAGTAACAGTAGCGTTTCTTCTTCACTAGAAATCTACTCAAGTAAAAGTACAAACTCGATCCCAAAAAAGTTGGAACAACATAAAAATTTTCAGTCTTTAGATGTGGCTGTTACCAGTGTTGGGTGTAAAGTGTTACAAAGTAACACGTTAGAGTACTCGGATTACTGTTTTGATATAACGAGTAAACTAACGTGTTCGCTCCGCCATTCAAGTCCTCAGTTACTTAGTCACATTTTCAAAAATGTAATCCATTATTCAGACAATTTATGTAATCCGTGAGCCAGACAGCAGTCATTCCCAATCCATTAGTGTGTGTGTGTGTGTGTGTGTGTTTGTGTGTGTGTATGAAAAAATCATCCTACAAGCCTCGCCCACGATAACCCGCCCTCTTTGTTATTCCTGCTGTTATACCCCTATCTCACCCATGCGGTTTGACTGTGTGAGGACCGACGCGCGGAAAGATGGAAACCTGATCACAGCGCCGAAACTGGCGGTGAATCATGATGAACCGTACTTACGGCCACCGCGCGAAACCGCGTAGGTGAGATAGGGGTATTAGTAGTTAACAGATTATGGGCCAAACTTGGCTGAGTGATGATGGTAGAATAATTATGAAGGTCTTGACTAAAACAACATGCATGAGGGAGCACAAAGGAGTTTTCATTTTCTGCAATGGAAAAGTACTCGTAAACTAGTTACTTTTATCAGAAAGTAAAGCAAAAGACAGTAATTTTCTAATGTAATTAGTTACTTTAAAAAGTAACATCCCCCAACACTGGCTGTTACACATATGTACTGTACATTTGATCCGTGTCACGTCTCTGCACCTGGCTCTGAGCTCCTGAATCAGTAATTGTTTCAATTATGCTCGTTCTGTATGATTGCCAATAACTCTGATAGAAGCTCTTCGTCATCAGTTTAGCAGCAATTACACTTTCTATCGCTCAGGGTTTGTACATACGCAAGCTCGAGCGGTGTGTACAGGTTGTTTATGTAGAATTGGTAACGAGACCTCTGATCTGTTTGAAGAGACTGAAACACTAAACCTCTGCTGCAGCATGTATGATTATATTATGCAGAAAAAACATTACCCGATGTAACACCAGACCAAAAGAAAGAGATTTAACTCAAAATCCAATCACAGATTTAATCAGAAAATGTAACTGATGATGAATTTGCAGGTCAGTCTTTACGTCTTTACTTTTAAGTCTTTAACAGACGCTCTGACTCCCTGAGTTGTGTATTACTGTAGATCAGTGTGTGTGTGTGTGTGTGTGTGTGTGTGTGTGTGAACATGAACTACTATGTAATCATGTGACAGAATACAAAGAAAATATTTAATCAAGTTAACATAACTACCACTTTCAGACTTTACCCTGAGTGTTCATTGTGTCCTTCTAGCTCTAAGTTTACATTACCTTTTATGGAGTTTGTGGGTGTCGCTATATGCAAATGAGCTGAGACTGGGCTGAGTCATTTACAAGCAGGATTCATAAATTGAGCTCATTTGTTGGGCTTTTCTCTCGACATCGACTCTAATGCGATATTATTAGTTAGAAACGATGCTCAAAGGGAGCAAACACATTTAATTTCTTTCACACAATTAATACTCAGTTATACTAAAAGTACAAATGCTGTTAGAAAAAAAAACTCCATTAGTTTGTGATGAGATTTTAATTTGTTCCTTTTACACTATAATACTTTAGAATGCTCAAAAATAATTCAATGCATAAAAATGGGGGAGAAAAAAAAAATCACCAGACTACCAAAGCAATTAAAAATGTTCAAGATAGTGATCAGATCCAGCACATCGTCATCTTCATTATCACCATCATCATCATCATCATGATGCTCAGATACGTGAAGGCCACCTGTGGAGCTGAAGGTACTTTTACAGCCTCCATTTCCTCTGAGAATAAGTCTGGAAAAAGGGAGAGAGATACTTTTTGGTATTTTGACCCAGCTGAGGCTGGTCACACTGACAGAACGAGTCATCATCATCATCATCATCATCATCATCATCCCCAGAGGAAAATGACACTCTAATGTAACTTCTGATGGATAACTGAATGGAATTGGATAAGCCATGTCCCAGGACATCCCTAACTCGAAGGTGACCAACCTTTACTTGTCTCTCTCCTCCCTCACTCCTGACAGATTTCCAGAAGAACAGACATGTGTTGAAACCAGACAATTGACCCAACAATTGACTTTTAACAATTGACATTGTCGCAAAGCAGCTTTACACAATCAAAAGAATTAAGTTTGTATGAAATGTGAATGTGTATGAATCAAAATGATAAGATTGTCCCTGACGAGCAAGCCGAGGGCGACGGTGGCAAGGAAAAACTCCCTGAGATGGTAATAGGAAGAAACCTTGAGAGGAACCAGACTCAGCAGGGAACCCATCCTCATCTGGGTGAAAACAGATAGCAGGGATTGATCTGCATAATAATGTGTAAGACTGGAAGTTCAGTATAACAGGAGATGTGTTTAAATTAAATGGAGTCCAGTTTGTTCCTGGAGGCTCAGGTACACTGTAGGAAATTCCAGTCCTGAGCTATCGAGCAACTGAAGTCACAGGTCCCCAGAGAACAGCTGTCTGCATCAGTCGAGGACAGGACCATCTTCATGGTAAAGTGGAAACCATCCCCAGCCACCACACACATGCCAGACAGACCATACGAGGCTCCATGTGACGAGATCTCCAACCAGAAGAGGGACACCAGGATGAGTCAGACAGGTCCAGAGGGCAGCCTCTAAACATACCAGTTCACCAGAATACTCTACCTCCATGAGTCCCCCAGATCTGCTCCTTTACCTAAGGCTAATCTATTTACAAAAATGCTTGGCTAAATAAATAGGTTTTTAGCCTAGACTTAAACACTGAGACTGTGTCTGAGTCCCGAACATTAATAGGAAGACTATTCCATAACTTTGGGGCTTTGTAAGAAAAAGCTGCTTTAGCCCCCTGCTTTAGTTTTAATAATACGTGGTACTGACAAGCAGCCTGCATCCTTTGATCGAAGTAGGTGTGGCGGATCGTAAGAATCTAGCAGTTCACTCAGATACTGCGGCACCAGACCATTTAATGCTTTATACGTCAAAAGTAGTATCTTCAAATCGATGCGAAATTCACAGGGAGCCAATGCAGTGTAGATAAGATAGGGGTGATGTGCTCGTATCTTCTGGTTCTAGTGAGGACTCTTGCTGCTGCATTCTGTACTAACTGAAGCTTGTTTATACACCTAGTTGAACAACCAGACAGTAAGGCGTTACAATAGTCTAACCAATAGGTGATAAAAGCATGAACTAGTTTTTCTGCATAATTTAGTGACAATATATGTTTTATCTTGGCAATATTTCTGAAGTGAAAGAAAGCTATCCTGGTATTATCTACATGAGCTTCAAATGAAAGGCTGGAATCTATAATCACTCCAAGGTCTTTTACTGTTGCATTTGATAGAACAGAAAGGCCATCAAAAGTGAGCAGAAAGTTTACTTCTAGCTGCTTGTGGTCCTATGACTAAAACTTCTGTCTTATCAGGATTAAGCAGAAGAAAATTAATTGGGCCATGGGTGAAGTAGTGAAGGGTTTGAGTTGGGATGTATGGAATACCGGATGGATGCGGAGCGCTGCAGGCAGCTGGAGCCAATAGGTGACAGGGTTAATCCGGAGGTTGATGCAGTATGGTCCGATGAATCTTGGTGACAACTTTCTTGATTCAGTCTGCAGGTGTGGGTTTTTTATTGATAGCCATACTTTGTCACCTACTTGGTACATTCGTCCTGGTGGGTGTCGACGGCGATGTTGTAGAGGGTAACGGCTGTTAGCCTGTTGAATGGCGTCGTTTGGTTGTCTCCATAGCCGTCGACACCGGCGAACCAACTGTTGGGCCGACAGTACTTCCACCTCCGGTTCTTGATGGTCGAACCAGGAGCTCTGGCGATCAGCAATGAAGCATCTCAGGTAGCGCTCCAGTTGTTGGTTGGTTCGCTCCTTCTGACCGTTCTGTCTGTGGATGGTAACCGGAGGACAGACTGCAGGTGGAATTGATCAGACGGCAGAAGGCCTTCCAGAACCGGGACGTGAACTGGGGCCCCCTGTCCTAGACGATGTCCTTTGGGAACCCATGCAGGGGGACTACGTGCTCTAATATCAGCTCGGCTGTCCTTTTAGCTGACGGGAGACCGGAGATGGCCACCAGGTGAACAGCTTTGGAGAACCGGTCGACGAAGGTGAGGATGGTGTCTTTTCCTACGGAAACCGGCAGGCCCGTGATGAAGTCAACGGCAATGTGTGTCCAGGGCCGGTGGGGAACCGGGACTGGTTGGAGTTCCCCTGGCGAAGGTGCTGTCCTTGGACCTGGCACACACTGGGCATGCCTGGATGAACTTGTCCTTTCTCATATTGGGCCACCAGAAGGCACATTGGATAAAAAGTAGGGTGCGCCATTTTCCGGGGTGTCCAGAAAGTGGGGAGGAGTGTCCCTACTGGGGTACTTCGGCCCTGATGGCGTCGGGTACATAGAGTCGGCCAGGCGGCACACCTGCCGGTTCGGTCTCCGTAGTTTGTGCCTGGCGAACCCTCATTTCCAAGTTCCAACTGAGTGGTGCGAGGATCTTGGTGGGTGGCAGGACAGGCGGAAAATATAATTCTCAAAAAACAGTTCCCACCGCGCCTGTCTGGGGTTAAGTTGTTTTAAGGTGCGGATAGTGATGAGGTTTTGATGGTCGGTCCAGACGATGAACGGCTCTCTGGTGCCCTGGAGTTAGTGTCGCCATTCCTCCAAGGCCGACTTTATGGCCAGCAGCTCGCGGCCCCCTACTCTGTATTGCTGCTGAGTGGGGTCAAATTTCTTGGAGAAAAAACTGCAGGGGTGCAGTTTTTGGTCTGGACCTCGCTGGGAGAGAACAGCCCCGGCGCCCACATCTGAAGCGTCCACCTCCACAACGAATGGTTTGTCAGCATCCGGGTGAAGGAAGATAGGAGCATTGGTGAAGCGGCGACAGAGTTCATGGAAGGCTGAGACGGCAGTTGAGGTGAGTTTGAAGGGGTGAGATGATGGGCGAGCCAGAGCGGTTAGTGGAGCTGCAACGGTACTGTAGTCCCGGATAAAGCGGCGATAGAAATTGGCAAACCCGAGAAATCGCTGGAGTTGTTTAAGAGTCTTGGGTAGGAGCCAATGACTCAGAACTTCCAGTTTCTGCGGGTCCTTGGCCACACCATGGGACGAGATGACAAAACCCAGGAATGTAGTGGAGCGCTCGTGAAAAGCGCACTTCTCCAACTTAAAGTAAAGCTGGTGGGCGAGCAATCTCTTTAGAACCGCGCTGACGTGCTGGATATGTTCGTTGACGGTTCGGGAGTAGATGAGGATGTCGTCGAGGTAGATGAACACCCAGCGGCCTAACATGTCTCTGAGGACATCATTGATGAAATGCAGCAGGTGCGTTGCAGAGACCAAAGGGGATGACCCGACTCTCGTAGTGTCCTGTAGGGGTGATGAAGGCCGTCTTCCACTCATCGCCCTCTCTGATGCGCACCAAGTTGTAGGCGCTCCGGAGGTCCAACTTAGTGAAGATGGTGGCACCAGAGAGGGCGTCCAGTTGGTAAGAGGCAGCGGGTGTCGGTTTTTTATGGTGATGATATTGAGCCCCAATATCACAATGGACACAGGGGCGTAGACTACCATTGCGTTTTTTCACGAAGAAGAACCCCGTGGCGGCAGGTGAGAGGAGGGCCGGATGGTACCATGGTGAAGTCCGCTGGAAACATACTCCTCCATCGCCTGCATCTCGGTGTTAGATAGTGAATAGAGGTGGCCGCGGGGTGGCGTGGCACCTGGCTGAAGATCGATTGCCAGGTCGTATGAGCGATGAGGAGGTAGGTGGGTGGCACGTCTCTTACAGAAAACTTCAGCCAGGTCCCGGTAGTTGTCTGTGTCGACATTGGGGGCCTCAGACTCCCTAGAGCACGTCCCAGCCTCGGCCCGTAGGCAGAGCTCGGTGCAGGTCGGCCCCCACTGTAGAATCCGATTTTGGGTCCATGATATGAGTGGGTCATGACGCAGCAGCCAAGGGTGTCCGAGGATGATAGGTGGTGATGAAATGGTGGTGGTGTAAAACTGAATCTGTTCCTGATGCTGGTTGATGATGAGAGTGATGGGCTGAGTTTGAAAGGTGATGGGGCTGGAGGAAAGGGGTCGACCGTCGACTGATGTAATTGTTACGGGCTGGGATAACGCCTCGATTTTTACCCCCAGTTTTTTGGCGTATGGGTGGCAGAGTACGGGGAGCTGGCTTGGGGCGAGCCAGCAGACGTTGGTCGATCCGGAGGGCGAGTTGGATTAAGCCCTCCAAGGTCGCTGGGAGCTCTCGTCCGGCGACCTCGTCCTTTATGCGTGAAGCCAGTCCCTCGTAGTAGGCCGTCTGGAGGGCGGAGTCTCCCCAGTCGGTCTGCATGGCGAGAGTGCGAAACTTCGCGGTGTAGCGGCTCACGGACGACCCTCCCTGCTGTAGATGATATAGCTTAGAGTCGGTCTCCACCTCAGCAGCCGGATGCTCAAAGGTGAGTTTAAGCTGACGAGTGAATTCTGTGTAGGAGTAGGCGACATCTGAATCTGAACAAAGAACCGTTGTCTCCTACTCAGCTGCCTGCCCAGATAGCAACGAGACGAGAAGAGCAATGAGGAGTCGGTCTGTGGAGTATCTGGTGGAATTAAACTCAAACACGAGATCCAACGCGGTTAGAAAAACACTGCACTTCCCATCCGTGCCGTCCCATTTGGCCGGTAAAGCTAGAAAAACATCAGAAGATGGGGAGGGGGTTGGCGGCGCAGCAGCCGCTGCGATGGGCGTGGCAACAGCCAGCTGAGCGGCCGCCCCGCGGAGGGTCGCGTTCTCCTTTCGCAGCTCCACCACCTCGCGGCGCAAGACCACGACGTCTTGGAGCTCCTTGCGGAGAGACGCGACTTCACCAAGGAGCTGATCGATCAACTTAGCATGCTGGTCAACCACATCGCAGAGGTGAACAAACTCCGCTGGGTTTACTGCTGATGGATCAATCATTCTGTCACAAACTAACCGGAGATGAACCAGAAGACTAGCAGTTAGCCCTGTAGCGTGGATGGTAAACCCAAACGCGGAAGTAGCGTGAGCAGGCAGGATAACCACGCTGGTTATTATTAGAACTCTCCCGAAGCAAGAGCAAGAGTTTACACAAATAAACCCGCGTTCTAAATACACACACCCAAACGATAACCCAAGAAAGTGAGTTCTCATGTTTAGATGAGTGAAGCGTCGGCGATAGCATGGGCAAAACTCAATGACTGAGCGAGTGTAAAGCGGCATCTTGTTTCCTTTTATGCTTCCTAAGACGCGACCGTAGTACTTCTGGGTCCTCGTGCCGGTCGCGTTAGGAGTGCGCATGACATAGGAGGTCATTTACTACTTTACCAAGTGCTGTCTCTGTGCTGTGATGAGGCCTAAATCCTGACTGATACAGTTCATTTATGCTATTTCTGTGTAAATGTGAACATAGCTGCTGTGATACTACCTTTTCCAAAATCTTGGAGATAAAGGGAAGGTTTGATATCGGCCTGTAATTGGACAGCTGACAGGGGTCAAGGTCAGGTTTCTTGATTAGTGGTTTAATAACTGCTAATTGAAAGGATTTGGGAACATACCCATTACTGAGTGAACAGTTAATTACTTTCAACAGGGGTTCTATTATTGCTGGTACTATCTGCTTGAGAAAATGTGTCGGTATAGGATCTAATATACAGGTTGACGATTTTGAAGAAGAGATGAGTGAAATTAGTTCCCTCGCTTCAAGGGGAGTAAAGTGTTCTAAGTTCTGATGTGATGTGGTTAGTTCATCTGTATTACTTAAACTGTCTGGTTTCAAAGCCTGAATTTTTTGCCTAATATTTATGATTTTGTTATTGAAAAGGTTCATGAAAAAGGTTCATGAAATCCTCACTACTGCATGATGATGGAGATTTCTGCAGTGGTTTTGTTTTTAGTTAATTTAGCTACAGTGTCAAATAAAAATCTAGATTGTTTTTGTTATTTTCTATAAGAGTGGAGAGATACGTTGATCTAGCATCACTGAGAGCTTTTCTATAGTTCACGATGCTCTCCTTCCAAGCTATTTGAAATACTAACAATTTAGTTTTTACGCCATTTACGTTAAAATTTTCGAGCGGTTTGTTTTAAAGCACGTGTGTGGTCATTATACCAAGGAGCGAGTTTCTTATCTCTAATCATTTTCCTTTTAACTGGAGCTACATTATCTAAGCTATAACGAAGTGCTGACTCTAGATATTCATTCGCCTGTTCGAGTTATGTGAAGTCAGATGGCGATCCAATCAAAGTTGATAACTATGGAAGATTATTGATAAAGCTCTGTGTTGTATTTGATTTAAATGTACATTTAAGGTGGAAGCGCGGTGCTGTGCGTACATTATTACTATGACACGCTTTAATCGAGACAAGATAGTGATCTGAGTTAACTTCAGACTGTGGAATTGTACTTATATTTCCTATACTTAATCCGAAGGACAATATTAAATCTAAAGTGTGACCTGCTTTATGAGTGGGTCCTACTACACACTGATTTACTCCTACTGAGTCCAGTAAGGACATAAATGCTGTTCTCAGAGGGTCTTCTGGATTCTCAAAATGAATATTAAAGTCTCCAGCAATATCTACACTTTACTGGAGTAGTTGTATCAGTGGCTGCTTTTTATGTTTACTCCACTATATACTACAACAAATATAAGTACTTTTACTTCACTACATTACTGCTTGCCGTTGTGTTACAGAACCTCACGGTGTGTAGTATTTGAGGCAGGATTATCGCCACCTGCTTATTATTATATATAATTGCATGCTTTGCCTTTTTCTCATAAATTGTGCAATCCTGTAGCAGGGGTGTGACATCAGAAACGGTGATGGTTGCAAACCGTGATTAGGACGAGAAGGAGAGAAAGAGAGAGAGTGTGAGATAGGCCTGTACCATGACATTTACTCAAATTGACATGTAAATTCAGGACTTCTACTTTTACTTAAGTACTTTACTTTTTTCTCTCCCGTTTTTTTTCTCTCCCGTGTCCATGACTGCTTAGATTAGATGCACCTTTTCCCATTCACTATATGATCTCAGCTCTCTGAGTGTCCAAGAACCAATACTGTCCCCAGTACCAGTATTCAATAACATACTGGTGGATTTCTGGATTTAAGTCCATGGTGTATTTGTAATCTGACATCATGTTAGTTTAGGTGGAAAAAAATGTGGGATATGTGCTCGGATTAGCTTTTGCATGTGATGCCTGTTCTGTATCCGGCCCATCATGTGGTGAAGCTGCGCACACACTGGCACTGAAATGTATTAGCTGTGTCAGTTGTTGCTGCTTATGAGACACAATTACATAACGTATGTGAATACAGCAGGGTCAACATAACCCAGTGTCAGGGAATGTACCTAGTGCCTGGAGTACTAGTAAGATCATAGATACTGTATAACACGATCATCTTTATAAAAAAAAAAACACACACACACACACACACACACAAGCACACACACATTTTTATTTGGATCATGATTCACTGGCACACACTTGAGTGTTCCAATAATAGTGTTAAAATGTGTGTGTGCGTGTGTGTGTTTCTATCTAAATGTTGCCTTGCCAACAACCTGGGTATCTCAGAGGAATAACACACACACACACACACACACACACACACACAAACACACACACACACACACACACGAGTGCGCATGCTGCAGATGTGTGTCGCCCCCCTATGCCAGTTCTGTGTTACTGCAGATTACAACTTCATTATAAAAAATCTCAAAATACTCTTAGAAATGTAAAAAACAATATATATTGTATTTAAAAATTAAACATTTTAACAAGCATTGTTCCATGTACGGGCGGCATGATGGTGTAGTGGTTAGCACTGTCGCCATGCACCTCCAGGGTCTGGGTTCGATTCCCGTCTCTGTGTGCGTGGAGTCTGCATGTTCTTGCTGTGCTCAGGGGGTTTCCTCCAAGTACTCTGGTTTCCTCTCACAGTTCAAAGACCTGCAGATTAGGATAATTGGTGTTCCTAAATTGCCCTTAGTGTGTGTGTGTGTGTGTGTGTGTGTGTGCCCCGTGATAGATTGGCCCCCTCTCCAGGGTGTACCCCGCCTCATGCCCTGAGTCTCCTGGAATCGGCTCCAGGCCCCCTGTGACCCTGAATACAGAATAAAGCGGTATAGATGATGAGTGAGTGAGTGTGTGTTACGGTGTCTCTGTAGTGTACAGAGAACTAAACACACTGAGTTGAGTAAAAATATTGATACTGTCGCAATAATTCATTTTAATAATTATTTTTTATAATTTAAGAAAATAACTTAAATAGGAAAATAAGATTAATAGGAAATAAAATATTTTCAAACAAATCACAAGTCTACAGCTGACACAGATGAAAATGACTTCTGTATATCAACTGTATCGAGAAACAAGGAACACGAGCTGGCTAGCTAACTTAGCCTTAGGGTTTAATCTTGCTAGGTCTGTGAGTGAGTTAGCTTGTTCACGTTAATCTGCACATGTTGTTAGCTATGTTGTGATCTAGTACAGTCTCTATGTGCTTCTTAAGATTTAACATTGTACAGAGCTTTAGTACTGGCTAGCTAGTCCAGCTCACTCCACTAGCTAAATTCTTAGCCTTATACGTTTCTGTGCTGTGAAATGTCGATCTCTTCACAGCTTATAGTTCAGTTTAAAATCTAATGTAAGAATTGCTTGAAGTGCAGAAAGAAAAGGAAGCCTGGCAAATTTACCCCATCCAGGAGAAATATAAGAAGACCCTAATATACACCAAGTGCAAGTCATACACACACTATTTTCTGAGTGTCAGGGATCCTGGAGCTGGATACGTGTTTACACTCAACTGTTCGTCTTTGTCCGCAGAGCCATCGGTAACAAAGCCAACAGCAGTCCTAAAGGCCAGACCCCAGATGAGAGCAACCGCCGCACAGACGCTAACTCCTCTGTCTCAGATCTCGCCAACTCCGTCACCAGTGACATGCTCATGGTAAGTGTGAAAGAACAACAGTATATTTTATGGAACACGTGCTTCCACTCCATCCATCCTTACACAACATGTGCTTTTGAGTTGAATGTAAATGCATGATGTGCTAAGTATGGGGTGTACGTAGTGCGCGCACACACACACACACACACACACACACACACACACACACACACACACACACAGCTGTTTCCTGGGGAGAGCCTAGTAATTAAAATAGGATCACATCACCATGGGGGCAGTCAAGAAACATGTTTACCAGGTCTGCCTGGCATTCTGTAGGTGGCATGGTGTTTTCTTTTTTGTTGTTGTTATCATCATGTCTAATAATGGTGTTTTCACTTGTAGCAGGGAACTTTCCCAAGACTTTGATTCTAGCCTCGGCTAATTTCCCAAGTCTCTATTTCTTTCTTTATTAATTATATCTGCTAAAAAAAAAAAAAAAAAAAAAAAAACGAATTCCTGAGTCAGGGAATCCCTGAGGAGTGTGTTAGTCTGGTCCTCATTTCTCAGGGTGTTTCTCTAAACTCTAATGGGAGAAGCATTAAACCCTGCTCTAATATCTCTCTGGCAGTTGTCTCCAGGCTCTGAAGAGGAAGAACACGAAGGTCCGGTGTGTGAGAAGCTTGGACGAATACAGTTCAGCGTGGGATACAGCTTCCAGGACTCCACACTTACCGTGAAGATCCTTAAAGGCCAGGATTTACCAGCCAAGGATTTCTCTGGAACCTCAGACCCGTTTGTTAAGATCTATCTGCTACCGGACAAGAAGCACAAACTGGAGACCAAAGTGAAGAGAAAGAACCTGAACCCTCACTGGAACGAAACCTTCCTTTTTGAGGGTAAAGAATCCCCCCCCTCCCCCCCCCCCCCCCCTCTCTCTCTCTCTCTCTCTCTCTCTCAATGCAATTAAATTCACTACAAATTACACAGGGCGAGTTCAAGTCAAAGTGGAACTTTGATTGTCAGTTCTGAGAGTAAACACTCCCTTTATTTCTTTTTATAATCTCCTGCTACACTAATACATTTATCCCCGTGGTTCACTAGGGCTTGGAAACCATTAAGATAGAAAGTTTTCTCAGTATGCTGAAACTTCACATCTGAAACACTGTCCTACCAGGAACTCCTTTAATGGCCCAAACAGGGAAATGTCTTGGAGCGCAGTCAGGACGGTACAGGGGACGTGGCAATAACTCCCTGCGGAGTTCCTGTAATGGTGTTGGTGAGTGTGTGTGTACAGTCGTGGCCAAAAGTTTTGAGAATGACACAAATACTAATTTTCTCAAAGTTTGCTGCTAAACTGCTTTTAGATCTTTGTTTCAGTTGTTTCTGTGATGTACTGAAATATAATTACAAGCACTTCATATGTTTCAAAGAATTTTATCGACAATTACATGACATTTATGCAAAGAGTTAGTATTTGCAGTGTTTTTTTCAGGACCTCTGCAATTCGACTGGGCTGCTCTCAATCAACTTCTCGGCCAAATCCTGACTGATAGCAACCCATTCTTTCATAATCACTTCTTGGAGTTTGTCAGAATTAGTGGTTTTTTGTTTGTCCACCTGCCTCTTGAGGATTGACCACAAGTTCTCAATGGGATTAAGATCTGGGGAGTTTCCAGGCCATGGACCCAAAATTCAAAAACTCAAAAACCCCGAGCCACTTAGTTATCACTTTTGCTGGAAGATGCATTGTTCTTCACCAAACTGTTCTTGGATTGTTGGAAGAAGTTGCTGTTGGAGGGTGTTTTGGTACCATTCTTTATTCATGGCTGTGTTTTTGGGCAAAATTGTGAGTGAGCCCACTCCCTTGGATGAGAAGCAACCCCACACATGAATGGTCTCAGGATGCTTTACTGTTGGCATGACACAGGACTGATGGTAGCGCTCACCTTTTCTTCACCCGACAAGCCTTTTTCCAGATGCCCCAAACAATCGGAAAGAGGCTTCATCCGAGAATATGACTTTGCCCCAGTCCTCAGCAGTCCATTCGCCATACTTTTTGCAGAAGATCAATCTGTCCCTGATGTTTTTTTTAAGAAAAGTGGCTTCTTTGCTGCCCTTCTTGACACCAGGCCATCTTCCAAAAGTCTTCGCCTCACTGTGCGTGCAGATGCGCTCACACCTGCCTGCTGCCATTCCTGAGCAAGCTCTGCACTGGTGGCACTCCGATCCCGCAGCTGAATCCTCTTTAGGAGACGATCCTGGAGACTTTCTTGGACGCCCTGAAGCCTTCTTAACAAGAATTGAACCTCTTTCCTTGAAGTTCTTGATGATCCTATAAATTGTTGATTTAGGTGCAATCTTAGTAGCCACAATATCCTTGCCTGTGAAGCCATTTTTATGCAACGCAATGATGGCTGCACGCGTTTCTTTGCAGGTCACCATGGTTAACAATGAAAGAACAATGGTTTCAAGCATCACCCTCCTTTTAACATGTCAAGTCTGCCACTCTAACCCAATCAGCCTGACATAATGATCTCCAGCCTTGTGCTCGTCAACATTCTCACCTGAGTTAACAAGACGATTACTGAAATGATCTCAGCAGGTACTTTAATGACAGCAATGAAATGCAGTGGAAAGTTTTTTTTTTTTCGGGATTAAGTAAATTTTCTTGGCAAAGAAGGACTATGCAATTCATCTGATCACTCTTCATAACATTCTGGAGTATATGCAAATTGCTATTATAAAAACTTAAGCAGCAACTTTTCCAATTTCAAATATTTATGTAATTCTCAAAACTTTTGGCCACGACTGTACACTTCCTGCAGACAGATCATTGCAAATTGGCAACAAGTTATCTGTTGATTTTCAAGGTTCCACTCATTGAATGTTCATGAAAACGACTGCAGTGGGCTCCAAGCCACCTCGGCTGGGATCATCATTCACGGCCTTCTTTAAAGTGTTTGCACCATTCAAATGTTTCTCTGCAGCTAAGAGTCTCATCACCATATAAACTTTGAAGTTTTCTGTAAATGTCAATCACTTTTACACCTTCATTCACAAAATTTAAAAGTCCCGGTTTGACTTGAACCCCATTTGTGGCTTTATTGCAAAATGCTACCACACTGCTATTATTAGATTAATATAATCTTAGTTTTTATTAGTCACATCTACTGTTTATTTCTCAATTTCTCAGTTAAAGGTGGTTCAGGTCTGAAATTGATTCAGAAATCAAGAGCTTGGAATTAAACTGGGTTCCATCTGACTTCTGTCAGAACTGAATTAATGTGCCACAGATGGTGCCACAGCCGTCCACGGCCAGGAATCCAGACAGCAAAAATTGCCTTTGGGGGAGGGGGGGGTGGGGGGCGGGTGAGGGGGAAGGGGGTTTGGTTGTTGGATGAGACACATATTCTGACTCCTCTGTCAGTCAGTGTGATGTTAGTCACTAGCTGTTCATCCGTTAGCAGTTATTGCTTTCCTATGATGTTTGAAAAAGTGTGAGTTGTTGACTCTTATGTAATAGCAAGGCTTTGGATGGGTAAAGAAAGAGTTAATGCCATATTGTTATTGATAAAGCGATATCAGACACCAACACTATATACTGAAGTGTGTCTGTCTGACTGTGATAGTAATTTTGGAGTGGTGTTCCAATATTTATGGTACTTTGCTACTGACGCCTAAAATGAAAAGCTTCAGTGTTTCAACAATTCAATTCTTGTAGTTTCCAAATTGGATCCAAATTTCAAAGACCTTGCTAGGAGATATGTTGTTAAGGGTCTTAAATGACATTTATTGTATTACAGATTCCGGTGATTCTGTGATTCTTCTGCTGCTTGATTTAACAGCTGCCTTTGATACAGTAGACCATGACATCTTTCTGTCACGCTTAGAACACTGGGTGGGAATTACGGGGACAGCTTTAGACTGGTTTAGGTTCTATTTTACTGATTTTTACATTTTTGGTTAGTCTTGGAGATCTGGGCCCGTATTCACAAAGCTTCTTAAGCCTACAAGTTGCTCCTAGTGAGAAAATTCTAAGAAAAATCTTAGAATTAGGGCATTTTCTTAGAATTTCTCCTTAAATTTAGGATTAAATCTTAGTAAAGATAAAAATGATTCACAGAACATCTTAGCCCTAAAAACAGCTCCTAAGGTAAAATTTGTTAAGAGTAGAGAGGAGGACTTTTAAGAGGCTTAAGAGTTTCTATAGCAGAGGACAAAATGGCAGAAGGAAGAAATATTCTCCAAACACTGAACACAAAGCTAAAAGTAAACACTGCTCTTCTGTCCAGTTTGGTTTTCTTGATGTTTTACTTCCTTCCATCTCTCTTGGATTGAAATTAAATAAACTGTCCCACAATCATGTAAATTGTAAAAGCTGAAACATTTTGCTCCCACCAATCTGTAATCAAAATGGATTACAAGTAATAAAATCAGTACGGTAAATAAATGTGGGAACTTAAATATAGTAACTACTGTGTGGAAATTGGTTCCTGCAAAAGCATTTTCAACATTTGGCTGTTTAATTATCTTTAAGACATTTAGCCTAGAAACTTTGCATAAAGTATCCTGTACTCATGATTATACAATTTCTTCATATACAAAAATTATGATTCACTGTTTCTTCTACCATCATGTATTCTGTCTTCACAAAGAGCTCATTTCAAAACCTTTGCAAAGGTCAGAGGTTATTTTTTATTAACCAATCACAGTCCTTGAATTGCTGCATCATCCCTAGCAACGGGGTCGACCACACCCCCTCACTAAGATAAGAGTTTTTCTACTTTCCTTACTCAGAGTTGCTCTAAAAGGTTTCCTAAATTACTTTTAGTCTAGGACGGCCAGCTAGGACTTTTTCTCTGAGAGAATTCTAAGAAGCTTTGTGAATACGGGCCCTGGGAGTCCTCATCAGCTCCTCTGACATATGGGGTCCCACAGGGTTCTATCCTTGGACCCCTTCTTTTCTCGTTATATTTGTTGCCGCTCGGTTATATCCTAAGAAAACATGGCATCTCCTTTCATTGCTATGCAGACGACAGTCAAATCTATCTCCCGTTAAAGCAGAAGGAAGGCTACTCTGTCAACATGTCTAGATGACATAAAGGCATGGTTAGCCCAAAAGTTTTTTTTAATTTTAATGATAAAAAACAGAGGTTTTGGTATTTGGTCCTGGTGCCAGAGGTAGTGTTCCACCTCTGAATTTAGGAGCTTTGAAGCAGTATGTTAAACCCACAGCATCACATTTAGGTGTTATTTTTGACCATGGCCTTAAATTTGATAAACAGATCTTTCAGTTAAAGCAATTGGCAAAGCTTAAACCTGTTTTGTCCTTTAGGCTTTTCGAAATAGCCATCCACGCCTTCATCACCACTCGTATTGATTACCGCAATGCCCTGTATTTTGGGGTTTCTCAAGCAGCATTACATCGGCTACAGCTGATCCAAAATTCTGCTGCTCGACTATTAACGTCTACACGTAAAAGAGAACATATCTCACCAGTTCTGGCTTCTCTTCATGCTCCTAATATACAATATAAGGAAAATGTAAGAAAATCCAGGTGTACAATATAGAAAAATATAGAATATATATGGAATTTGGAATTTTTGTGTGGGAAGGAGTAGAGTATAAATAGAAATGTTCAGTGGGTGTGCAAGTATGCTGTAAAGTGTTTAAAGTGACTAAACAGTGACTAAAATTAGTTCCTTATTTTATTTGATTTTATTTTATTATATTACTATATTATTTTATTATTTATTTGAAGCACTTTGGGGCATTCTTGTTGTTAAAGTGCAATACAGTACCAATAAAGGTGAGTTGAGTTGTCTAGATATTTTAATCCCATGCTCACTGATCTAGGTGCACATCACAGAAGATTTCACTTTGAAAATGTAAACTTGCTCAGAGTATACAGTACGTTGTATCTGTTTCTGCCCTCATATGTACAGCATATATCTTGCAGGTTTCCCGTATGAGAAGGTGGTCCAGCGCACCCTGTACCTGCAGGTGCTGGATTACGACCGATTCAGCAGGAACGACCCCATCGGCGAGGTGTCCATTCCACTCAACAAGATCAATCTAGCTCACATGGAGCCAGTCTGGAAAGAGCTGAAACCGTGCAGCGATGGCAGCGTGAGTCCCAATCCAGCGTGTCTGTGTGTGAATGTTGGTCTATTTCTGCGTTCGAGGGGAAGAAAATTGGACAGAATAGGATTGACAGAGCTTGAAGGGAATTGAAGATAATTGCTTAATCGTGTTTTGGCTCGCACGAGTAGGTGGTGCTCTACGTTCATCACGTAAGAGGCTTCAAGCTGTAGCTCTGTCACAAACCCAAGCCTGCAACGCATACAATCAAGCCATCAGCCTGTCCACTTACACACAGTTGACCTTCAGGCTGCATAGTAGGCCTCATTCAGGGAGCGGTGAAGATCTGAAGATCTGAAGAGTATTTACCTTCGTCCTCTACCGCAAAGTACATCGGCTCTGAGACACTGAGGTTACAATTACCTTCAGTTAAACTTCAAAACATTTTGTAGGAGGGAGCTGAGACTGAAAGTGATACACTCCTGAATATAGCAGTGACGAATGAAAATATCATCATTTCAGGTGTCATACATTAGACGAGACATGACTGCTGTCTGAATCTGCTTTCCTGAGCAAGTACACATACTGTATAGCTCATTTGTTTTTCAGTGTTCTACACATAACATATCTGGGATTCATTTTCACCCTTCATTCCTTTTCAGTTTATATCTTGTATTAAAGAGCATTTTCATGGGTAAATCTAGCTTTACTGAAAGATACTCCAGTTCATACCACCATTATCTTAGTGCTGGCGCAAATGGTTAAGGCTCTGAGTTACTGTTAGGGGTTCAAGCTTAGTCACCGGCAACCTGCGAGCTCTGAGCTGTGAGCTACAGTATATGTGTTAAGCCCTGGAGCAAGCCCCTTAACCCTCTCTGCTCCAGGGGCCACTGTATCAAACTTCCTAACAACAACCTAGAATATGTGAGGAAAAGGATGTCACTGTGCTGTAGAGTATAAAGGACAAATAAATTATTTTAATTGTAGCTAATGTAATGCTGGACGGCTCAGCAGGGAGCATGTTCTGCTTCTCAGCTCCAGGGTCTCGGGTTTGGTCATGAGCTCATGATATTTTCTGTGCATTCTCTCGTTATGTCCATTTGGCTTTCCTAATGTTTCAGCTCCCTCTTTCTTCCCCAAATCATCCAGATACATGGAATGGCTGCTTGACATTACCCCAGTGTGTGCATGGTGCCCTGTGATAGACTCCCATACCTGGGTTCCTGAGTGGATGCTGCTTTGCATGGACTTGGAATCTTAACGTGAAAATAAATGAACCCTGTACAGCTGTGTAAATTGTGCACTGACAAACATTAATATCACATTTGCTGACTAAATGAACAGCATGGTTAATCACCTCACTCTTTAATATGACAGATTGCAAATGCCAAAAAAAACGCTGAAGGTCTTCCTCAGCTGGAGCTGCACTTCAGCCTGCTGTCGATTTGTTTCTTTTTCCAGTCCGTATTATGGGATGTGATTCACTTTGATTGCCAGAGCTGATGCTAATTAAAATCCTGCCTCCTTATGAAACAGCCCTGGTGTTGTGTGTGTGTGTGTGTGTGTGTGTGTGTTTAGGGAAGTCGAGGTGACCTGTTGGTGTCATTGTGTTACAATCCCACGACTAACACAATCACTGTGAACATCATAAAGGCACGCAATCTCAAAGCCATGGACATCGGCGGCACCTCAGGTAGGCCTGTACACCTTCATCCGGCTCAGCCGCGGCTCGAGTACGCTCTGGTTTAGTGGTATATAAAGGTCCTTTATGTGACTCCAAAGAGATTTTAAACTAAAACAGCTGGCAGTAGGCCAGCACCAGAACGAAGGAGATTTGTTTTTTAATACATCAGTGTTGAGAGTAAGACTGCATTAGGTTTCCAGTTCATACAGAGACTTGAGTTGATTAAATAAACTGTGTAACGTTTTTTGCACTATAGACCCGTATGTGAAAGTGTGGCTGATGCACAAAGACAAACGGGTGGAAAAGAAGAAGACGGTGGTAATGAAGAGGTGTCTGAATCCTGTCTTTAACGAGTCCTTTCCTTTCGACGTTCCCGCTCACGTGCTGAGAGAGACCACCATCGTCATCACAGTCATGGATAAGGACAGACTCAGTCGAAATGATGTCATAGGCAAGGTACAGTTGTTAGGTCGCACTCGCTCACACTCATACACACAAATTCCTCAATAACTATCTACCATTATTCAGGAATGTGTAAAATATTTATTACACCAGCATCCCTCTGCCCCAGGACAGAACCATCGTTAACTACAATAACGGCTTCATCATTTTTTATCCTTAAGCTCTGTCGGATTGAAAGGAGACTAATGATAAGCAGCAGTTTGTATATCTTCCCAGCAAGTCTCAGCTCTGGGCTTCGACTGGGTTGTTATAAACCAGTGGGATTCGAAACACCTCCAGTGGAGCTTTGTCAGCGTGCTTATGGTCTGGCTGTGGATCACCTGAGTCACAAATCTCTTGCAGACTTGCTCTGCTGTTCTTCCAGGTTTTCCCCAGAAATTAAGCTCTTTCCACCTTTCCCTTTAACCCGGACCATTTTTCTAATCCCTACTGATATAAAAGCATACTGGCACCGTAATGCTTCCACCACCATGCTTGACTTTGAGGACGGTGTTTTCAGGGTGATGAGCGACATGGGGTTACCATCAGAAAGATCAAACACTCTTCATGATTGCTTTGAATAAGGATTCAATAGAAGATAGGAAGCCAGTATAAAAATGAAATCAGATATGAATACAGTGGAATCTCGGATTGCGAGTAACGCTGTTTGCGAGTGTTCCGCAAGACGAGCAAAGACTTTTAATAAATTTTAACCGAGCAAGTAATTTGACACCGACACACACACACACACACACACACACACACCGACACACACACTCTCTCGGCTTCACACACGCACACCCAGACACTCTCTGCTTTACACAGAAAACTCAGTTCTGTTGCGATTCTTTTCAAAGGTAAGGTGGTGGTTCATTTGTTGTTGTTTTTTAAACCTTACAGCAGTGATTCCATTAGTATTGTAAGACGAGGCGAGGGAAGGGGCTAATTCCACACACACACACACACACACACACACACACACACACACACACACACACACACACACACACACACACACACACACAAATGGAAACACTTATCTGTCGGGATTTTTATTTTTTTTTAAAGGTAAAGTGCAGGTTAATTTGTTGTATTTTTACTTTATATATTGTATTAATTATTTTTATGTATTTATTTTCTGGGGCTGTGGAACGAATAATTTGAGTTTTGATTGTTTTTTATGGAAAATTTTGATTTGGTTTACGAGTGTTTTGGAATACGAGCCCACTTCCGGAATGAATTATGCTCGTAATGCAGATACATGTAATGGCGTTGTGTTTTATAAACTTACTTTATTAAACATGAAAAAGGATAAGAAATTGCTAGTTTCTGATCTCTCCCTCTATATCTTGGTTATTTAGATCTATCTCTCGTGGAAGAGCGGTCCTGCAGAGGTGAAACACTGGAAGGACATGATGGGCCACCCTCGCACTGCCGTTGCCCAGTGGCATTCCCTCAAAGCTTAATGGACCCACCCACTATCCCCAACCCAGTTGAAACCGACACCCACAAGCCCCTGTTATTATGCACAAGCTTGAACACGGGTACCAAAAGCCATCCAGCATTTGCTTCTTTTCTCTCCTTACTTCTATATGGACTACAGAGATCCTCCTTTTTTCTCTTTTTCTCCTTCATTCTTCTTCATGTACTTCTTACCTGTTTTTTTCCTGTGATTTGGACCTGCTAAGATCCCTTCTTTCACTTTTTTGGCCAAAAAAGAGGCTAAGCACTGCCATGAAGAGTGTAAAAGTCCTGTATTATGGAATGGAGCGCAGGCTTGTCTTCCTTGAGATTATTTATTTTGACTGTTCCGTTGTCCAGGGGAAACATCTCAATGTCTAAGCGAGACAATAGGACTTCCGAGCAGTTGACAAAAACGTCCTACCCTGTACTATACTGCCGTGTTTTGATATTGCTTTTCCCATTCTTCCACTCATCTCCCTTCCCATGAAGATCCATGAGGATCGAGTCGCAGTGCAATACCTGATGGACGGAGAGAAGAACTCTTCACTTGAAGAACTCTTCACTCTTCGCCATCTCTCGCCGGGTTTCCTGGCACCAAGTGTAGAAACCCATTTTTGCTGGAGTTCCTTGTCAGATGTTTGTACTGTGGGTGCTGTGATGTGACAAAAATTGTTGTTTCAAGAAAAAAAAAGACACTTTTTTGTTTTTCAATCAAAGGGCCTAAGCATTTGCAGACCTGTTTTTTTGTTGTTGTTTGTTTTGGGTTGAAAAAAAAAATTAACACAATTTTCAGATGAAGTTTATCATGAAGTTTAACTAAGTCGAGTGTAAAGAATGCTGAAGTTGTTGTTTTTTTCTGTACATCCTCTTTCACACAAGCTGCCTCAGTTTGTCATGTGTTATACACTGCTTTAGATTTTTTCCCCAAAGGGCCTTTGAGCATTCGGCATGTCCTGATCATGATGTGAATAGAAGCGCTACCTAGTGGACTGTTAGTGGTGTTAATTATGTAGCTTGCTGTGATTTTTTTTTTTGGACATTTTCAACAAATTTCCATCCAGAGCTGCTCTCCTTGTGTTCTGGAGGAAATCCTGATGTGTCTCACGAGTGGGACAGTGGGACGTGTCATGACATTATACAGAACATCACATAGCTTTCAGGCTCAAACCATCCGTCATGATTTCTACTTCTAACGATGACTAAAAGAACCAAATAAAGAAGGGGCGAAGGCGCTCGGTGCAAAAATGCAACCGGAAAGGATGTTAAACATTCCAATAATACATGAAACAGGGCAAGGCAATGTTGTTGCTTTTAAAGATAAGTTAAAATGCTTCCACGGCAGGGAGGTTATATGGTGGGTGGCAGCAGATGTGTTTATGTGTGTGTCTATATATATGTGTGTGTGTGTGTGTGTGTGTGAGAGAGAGAGAGAGCGACAAAGACATTAGACCAGTAGAAATGCACTATTATTAGAAGCTGCAAACCTGATGCAGTGTTCGTTCTGCATCACCCGTGTTATTTTCTTAACCAGATCACTGCCAGTGTTCCGACTTCTTAGTAGAGTTTATTTTTAAGAGCCAAAGTAGTGCTTAAAACTATATATATATTAATAAATCTATATAAATATATCACAATTGCTGAGCAAAGAATGAGCTGAAAGGGACGTAGCAATTGAAAAGCATGTATCTCGTGCGGGTGTGTGTTGGTGACGAGGCCGAGAGCGATTCAGGAGGAACTCAGCTCATCCCTTTATTAGCGCTCGTAGCTCGAGTCCTGTAGATTATTGTGTTTTCTGGACTGTAACACTGACATTCTGCCATAAAAATCACTGCATTCACTCTGAGAAACGCTAACTTGCTAGCACTAGCCTGGGCTAACAATGCAAACTGGATGAGCTGATCATTGTACTAAAAAACGAACCAAAAATCAATGCACTGTAAGCTGTAGCAAAATTAGCAGAGTGCTATAAACGGCAGAAATGTCAGTGCTCCTGGATTCGTGTGTGTGTGAAGGTACGATGTGTGTGAAACCAGGCGCTACCGTTAGCTTGGTGCTAATATAGCATTAAAAATGTTGTATAATTAGCTCAATGCTGTGATTGGAGATCTGTGTGTGTGTGTGTGTGTGTGTGTGTGAGAGAGAGAGAGAGAAACACAGATGTACTGTCCAGAAAATACAGTATCTTTTGTTGCTTTTTAATTCAAGAAACATCATCTTAGTAGAAAACTTTGTGTGTGTGTGTGTGTGTGTGTGTGTACGCTTTAATTATAGAACCTCTGAGTAGTGTTACAGTCTCCACGGTAGGCATGTGCCAACAATACTTTTTTGGATTTCTAACCTTTTATATTTTTATTTTTTATCAAGTTGTATGTTCTAGATTGTAGACCCCCGCCTCCTTCCCCCCCCGCCCCCCCCCTGAACAAAATCAATCACACATTCCTTGAACTTTTCCTCCCTCGTCCTCAATAAGACTTTGTCTCAGAAGTGTTATCCAGTGGGCGGAGCTCCTCCGATATTAAATGCAGATTAATTTGGTGATTTAAAGTGCCTACATTAACACATGCTAAACATTGTATTTATTACATTTTTGGCACCGCTTTACTGTAAAAGCTCCAGATTTGGCAACGTGAGCGGACATGTGAAAGAAACAAGCTGCTGGTGTAATTTTCCTACGATTAAAGCAAAACTAGTCAACATGTAGGACACAGAAGATAGAGAGGGAACTAATTTAGCTCAAGAAATGGTTCAATCGTATGCTGACTTTAAGATATTTCAAATAAATAAATGTATAAAATACACCGTCTTCCCAAGAGTAAAGTCTCTTTCAGAATGAAGCTGTCCAACACATTATTAAACCCGGAGGTTGACGTTGCTGAACCTCAGCCTCACAGAGGGAAATGTGATAGGAAGCTGTGTGTCCATAAGAAAACCCCTAAGTTAGTGAGACTCATCAGAAAAAAAAGGCTTCAGTTCGTTAGGGAGCATAAACGTGGAAAAAGGTCATGTGACCTGATGAGTCCAGACTGAGCTTATTCCAGAGTGATGGGCGTGTCAGGGTCAGAAGGGGAGCGCATGAAGCGATGCTCCCATCATGCATAGTGTCCACTGTACAAGCCTCTGGAATCAGGAATTAGTGTTATGATCTGGGGTCGCTCAGTTCGAGACTCAGCAACGTTATGTGGCAAGTCAGCTGACCACCTGAATGTGCTGAATCACCAGTACAGCACATCTGTGGAGTTTTTCTTCCCTTATGGCACAGACATACGTATTCATTTACATTTAAGGCATTTGGCAGACGCCATTATCGAGACCAACTTATGTTTTTGTCCGATTATACATCTGAGCAGTTAAGGGCCCAACAGGGACAGCTTGTTGGTGATGGGATCTGGTCGAGCTGTGCGCTGTGTCTATGTCTTGCCTACATTTGCTGCTTGTGGAAATTTGTTTAAGGTTTATTTTGGATACTTTCAGGAGAACTAATTCCTGATTTTGACTTGTGACAGTGAAACAGTTTAATCTAAGCAATACTAAACCAAGATTGTGACTCCTGACGAGAAGACAAGACAGAGCGAGGTAGGCAGTGGTTAAAGCGCTCGCCCTATCATCCGGAGGTCGCTAGTTCGAATCCCGGGTGGTGCTGTAACCTCTCGCAGCCGGAGGTCTAGAGAGAGCTGATTGGCCGAGCTCTCTCAGAGGGGAGGGATGAGAGGTACTTAGTGCTCCCACATTAATCACGGCTCTACAGCCAGTCAGGGGCGTCTGTGAGCTCGCGCAACGGAGGGAGCGGATAGCGCCGTCCTCCGAGTGTGTTACGCCGCCCCCAACGGTGCGCGAGCGAGCAGTTCGAAAAGATGCGGTCGGCTGGCGTCACGTGGTTCGGAGGAAACACGTGATAGTCTTCGGCCCTCCCGGCTGAGTGGTAGTAGTAGCCTTAATGTGGGAGCCCCCTAGTGACGGGGAGGAATTGGACACGACTAAATTAGGGAGAAAATCGGGGAAAAATCCCAAAAAAAAAAAAGACAGAGCGAGGTAGCCCCTTCACACCGCCGTGCAGCGGTGATCACACACTCTGGAGCATCCGTAACATTGCACTGACATTTCGTCCTCTGTGTTCTGACTGGATGTGTCAGGCAGGAAGGGTGCGAGACATCGGCCGTGAGAATCTCTGGCAGAAATCTCTTTTTCTTTTTATCCAGCTTGTGCATAACGAGCTGTGACAAGCGTGACCTTCGCCGTACATGGAGCGAGAGCTGAGCGTGTTAAGGACAAATCCTGACTGAAGTAAAAGTGAGGGCTCGGTAGGGAGGAGCTGTCGCTGGCAGTTTTTTTAAATGTGTGAAAGGAAACCGATAAACAGCCAAGGTCGAACGTTTACACACCCCTAGGCTTATTCTTCACAGTACCACACATTTCATACAGATGTTTGTACAGATGCTCAAGGTGGTTTCACGTTGTTTGGAAAACGCTGCTAGGGACGAATCAGACTTCTGTGAGTCCACAATTTTCATTTCTCGCCCCTGAGGCTCACCCAATAAACCCTTTAGTCTTACAGCTGTCCAGTCAGACGCTTCAGAAACATCTGGAATCGTTGGCAATGTTTAAACCCACTGGAATTCTGAAATAAGTAAAAACCATAACCAAAAAATAGCAGTACTGTGCAAAAGTCTTGACGCCCTCCATTTCTTCATATTAACTGAAATTAAATGGGAACACATGTTTTACTGTGACAGTATACTGCAGAGTGCCTAAAGATACAATTTAAAAACTAGTTGTGTACGTAACAGCCTCAGCAGCAGCGACCTCATTTCCCCTCTCGTCTGTTCCAACCCCTCAGCATTCAGCATCATCAGTAAACTAATCACCTCCTGATCATCTCTCATCATCTGCACCTGTTTCTCACTGGGTCAGGACTGAAGTTAGATGTTTTTAATGTGTGAATAATTCACAGGTCACTGCGTGGCTTAACAAACACAAAACATTCCTCTGAAACTACTCAGTTACAGGGACTGGAGTGAACATAACGAGGGCCTGCAGGAGGCCTGGAGAACTGTTCCTCAACACGACATTAAACAATACAAGCAAGTCTGAAGTAATGGAGGCAAAATATGATGAAATGAGGGGTGTCAAGACTTTTGCACAGAACAATAGTAAACAATTTAAGTATTATAATATTAAATGAAACTCAGCATTGGGAACCTATACAGGAAATGGGTGTTCCACTTCCTCTTTCCACTTCCTGGTGTAACCTCAGGGTGGCGCTGGTGTCATGGGGAACACAGTGTGTACAGTGTGCTATGGAGCGCTGCCATTCATAAGCATTTACAGAACAATAAACAAATACATGTGTGGCTGAGTTTTTGAGTTTGTGTGTTATTTTATCATACTTTGGTGCTTTGGTGTGTCCTCGGTTTAGTGTTTCTACGTACATTTAGGTGCTTCATGAAGGAATCTGAAGCCTGTATGAATTTAGTGGGATGTAACTCTAAATCTACACGCGAGGAAAAAATCGTGTCATTGTGACCATCCTAAATAACATACAGTTATTTTATAAGAACATACTGTATAAACGCCTCCTGCGTCAGTCAGCGGCGTCTGAGGTTTATATAATTGCGCTCATTATAATATCACACGTTCTAGAGATGAGCCACCAGGGGGCGCCTGTTCCAGTGATTTGATCATGCTAAAATCAGATTTATGAACGTTCGATCAGAAACATATTACTGTAATGCACTGTGGCGCACTGCTTTTATAAAACAGTGATGAGACGTGTGATGATTGAATTAAATAATTATTGATATTAATCTTAATAACAGTTTCACTGCGTCACAATGTCACAGGAAGCTTCGGTTGTGCAGCGACATGACTGTCACGGAAAAGATGAGGGAACGCAGAAAGAGAAACAGAATCCGTTCACAGGGAAGTCCATGGCGGATAGTTCACAGAATGTGTTTATTTCAAGTACGAACAAGTTCTTTAAGAACTGAAAGCATCTGCTTGATATCAGGAGGCCTGAAATGCTCTTCTAAGATGTACAGTACAGGACGAGCCTCGGGTACCTTTATAACGCAGCTTAGGCCCTTTCATTCGGATCTCTGCGCGTTCTCCTTTAATTATAAAAAAATGTCATTCTTGGCATGGTAGAAGAGGAATAAAACATGTCAGATCATGCTGCTGGAGGAAAATAATCAGCGTCCGGGTGCTCATGGAAATGTTTCTAATTTCTGTCCCAGAACAGCGCCCTCTATTGTGCTTTATTTCTTACACAAGACATTAGTCGTGCTTATGTGTGTATGATACATTTCTCATGTAGTTCATCTTCAACTGAAGTCATATGAAGTACGGAGACTTTAAAATCGCCTTGCTGTGAAATAAACTTACAGAAGTGAAATCGGAGGTGTGTTTTGGATAAACGAGACTTTACACTGAGACTCAGTCTGAAGTGAGCGAGTCCGAGGCGCCGCCTCTCTCGTGTGGTCGAGTCGACGCTCACAGCGCTGACGCAGCTAACGTGAGCTCTGATCTGTTTGTCGGGTCTGGTTTTTCCCCTTATTTGTGTTTGAGAGTTTGAGTTTAAGACTTTCTTCATGTAATACTTTACAGCTACTTTGTGTGTTGTGTTTAAAACCTTTCTGAAGATGAACTCAGCGTTTGAGAAGGCGTTTATGTGTCACATGTCTGAGCTTAATGATGAAACAGAAGAACTATAAGATTTTGATGGACATGGCATTGGCCATGCTGCAAAACGTGTGTGTGTGTGTGTGTGTGTGTGTGTGTGTGCGCGCAGATTGCAGTACAATTAATGTTGTGTGTTTGGATAATGAATCCCACCCTCTCTTCCTTCATTTGATCAAACGTACAGTATGTGATGTGCGCAATATAAGTTCACATTTTGATTTATTTTGGCGTAATTGTACAGTGTACATACGTATACATGTGTATATAAAAAGAGGAAACAAAACCTGTGGCTTCTTGTCTTTATTGTGAACTCATATGTGAACTTCATACAGCAGTCACACCAGCGTGATAGTGCGCGTGTGTGTGCGCGCGCGCATCTGTGTGTGTGGACAGAAATACATCCGTTCCATTAACGTCCTGGTGTTTTATACGTCCCTGTTAAAGTCCAAACGCTCACAGCATCACAGCACCCACTGAGTCTTTCCTTTTATTTTAATCATATTTTTTTGTTTGTTTTCAGAGCTACAGTTTTATACAGTAAATAGTGAAATAATTGAATGCCATTTTCTGTCAAATAAAACGCACACACTCACACACAAAGCACTCTGGAGGATGAGAGGAATGTGTCAGAGGAAAATGAGAGCAGTGTGTGTGAGCTAAGCCGAGCATGGGTTAGTGGAGTGTATCCTGGCTGAATAGCGGAGAGTCACGCTGTGCAACATCCCAAATATGAGCTAAAGTGACGGGTCAGACCCGAAAAACCTGTTTAGGATGAAGATGATGTTTCATTTTGGGAGGGGGGAGGTGTGGTGGGGGTCAACAGAGCAGCCCCCATAGCCCCTTTCTGTCCCAGCCCCATGTGGAGGTCTACACAGCCATGCCCCTTCCCTCACATTCTCCTGCGGAGGTCTACATGCTGAACAACGGTATTCTGAGGAAGTTTAAAACAGCAGCCGTATCCCTCCAATTCCATCCATCCATTTAGGAACCCCTGTAGTCCATCTAGTGTCCGTGGAGGCCAATGATGATTAACGTTGTATTTATTCCCATTTTTATGACTGCGGTGGGACATCTCTTTAATTACTTCAATAATAATAATAATAATTATTATTATTATAATGAATTCATTAATTAATTTAATAATAATAAAACTGTTTAGACCAGGGTTCCAAAATCTTGGAAAGATCAGATGAAATTAGAAAGCATGTTTTACAGACCTGGAAAAGTCGTGGAAAATAAAAAATATATAAACATTTTTGAAAAGTCTCAGGACTTTTTAAAGAAATCGATCATTTAAGGTGTGCATGGAGTTTGCATGTTCTCCCCGTGCTTGGTGGGTTTCCTCTTGGTGGGTACTCCGGTTTCCTCCCACAGTACAAAGACATGTAGGTTAGGTTAATTAGCGTTCCCAAATTGGTCTTAGCGTGTGAATGAGTGTATGAGTGTGTGTGTTTGTGTGTGTGTGTGTGTGTGTGTGTGTGTGTGTGTCCGTGCCCTGCCTCTGTCCAGGGTGTACCCTGCCTAGTGCCCCAAGTCTCCTGGGATAGGCTCCGCCCCCGTGACCCTGAATACAGGATTAAGCGGCATAGATGATGAGTGATAATTTAAGGTAATTTTTTGTTTTAACAATGACAAACACACGAGTGGCACGAACGCATCCGTGTGTCTAACAGTAAGTTGGTGTTAAGCTTTCATCAGACAGTTTGGTGAAATCTGTTCAGTGTGAGGGTTTTGTTTGATGGATATGTTGTAGACTTGTGTGTTCTGGCGTCTCTCTACACTCAAGCTTGTGAGTAAATATTTTTCATGGATGCGTAAAGAGAAACAGTGTGCGATCCCCCAGACTGTGTTTAAACCTCAAGTTTCCTCTGATCAGATTAATCCAAAGCCAAATGGGTTTTAGATTTTAGGCACGTGACTAAATACTTAACAGCATATACGAATAACAGAGTGAGTGTCTGCAAACTACACAGCATAGCAAGTGAACGTTTTTTTTTTTTTTTACGAAACAATAATCTGAAATAGATTATTAACAAAACCAACCCTGTCCGGTCACAAGCCCGTACTCCGTCCCAGTTGCTCTTGCCAGAGGCTGAACAGGTGGCCTCTGATACCAAGAGATCACCTTGTTTTTCCAGCCGTACCCAGCCCTATCCAATCAACTTCTCGCCAGAGGTCAAAGTGCCCAAGGAAGATTCCAACTCAGCTACGACACATAAGTCCAGACCAGCCCTGCTCCAGACACTATTGCTTTGGAGGCTGATGATGCACCACTTAGCAGCCTTCTCAGAGATGTTCTACCTAGAGCACCAAACGAAGATCCTGCCAAAGACAGCAGCCACCCACTCCACTGAACTCCTGCACTTCTGAGAGTGCCACTTTGTTTATGCCCCATGGGGATCGCTGTCTCCTCATACGTCCCTTGTCCTGTTTCTTCAGTTCATCTTCTATTAACATGTCTCCAAATAAAGTCACTTTATCCTCGCACTTGCATCCTTGATTCCATCACACTCTGAACACTCTCCTCTGAACCTGCCCCGGATTAACCAGGTGTTCAAAATCACGATCTTACTTTAACTATTTCCGACACAAATCTATTCTGCTGGAATACATCTCCTCTGAATATTTATAAGAAACCGGATTAAATATGAATTGAATTAAATAATTAAATAACTGGAGTAAATATAAGTGCTGAAGTGAAAATCAAGACTAATGTGGGCCACGTGGTAACCATAGCAACACATGAAGCAGTTCTAGGTAGAATGAGCCAACTAACCTGGCCGGCCCTGTAGATGAGAATGCTAGACATGGTGATGAGGAGCGCTCACTGCGCTGATGAGGAGGCTGCTCTTCTTCACTGTGGCTCTGCAGGCAGAATGTCAGGAGTACAGGAGCTGAGGAACAGTGAACGGTGTAAAAATAGCCGAGATGTTATTTATAGTCGTGTGAAAGGGGGATTTATTATGAAATGCACACCACTTCACCAGCTTTTTGTGAAAATCAATAGGAAGTAGACATTTCTTTTTGCTGGACACGAGAGTCTGTCTGACTGCCGTATCTATGATTAAAGACTGTATACTGTAATGAAAAATACATACAGAATATAATTAGCATATATACTGATTTGTACAACCCCCGGTGTGACATCATATACATTACGTTGCCTTGATTCCTATCGAGCTGAAAGCGGTTCTGTAATATCTCTAACAATAAAATCTGTTTATTGATATTCGACAGAATGACTTTTTACAGGAATCAGCCACAGCACCATCAAGGACATCACAGGTCTGGGTTGGGATGGAGTGCACTTCCAGCAAGTGGATTAGTGTGTGCGTGTGTGTGTGTTGTGGGGGGCGTAGTCATGTGACGCAGCATTTCCACTGAGACAGATGGCGTAGAGGTCAGAATGATCACACAGCACGATTTCTGCTATTTAAAGCCACGTCTCACCTGCAAGCCAGGTATCGCACACCAAACCCCACCGAGGAGAGGAATCGGGGCTCGAGTCTGTGTGCATACAGTATGTGTACAGAATATTTGGCGACGTTAGCATTATAGGTTTTATCTCCTATAAAGACAGAAGGTTGAAGAGGCAATGTAATAGTTTAGTTATGAGTTAATCTTCGATTCAGGGTGTGTTTATTTTTATGTCCAGTGACTATCCCATTATAGTGTACAACAACAAGACCACAACTTTTTTGTCACGTTATAATTTTCGCAATTTCTTCATCATGGTATATCTTTAACATCATTATACCAGGTAAGACTTGACAGAAGTGACACAGCAGGTTGTACATTTTTTTTTTTTTACCCTCGCTATATTAAAAAAAATCTGATTTTGGATTTTCTTAAGTAAATTTCAAGCAGAAAGAATTTTCTCATGTTGTGGTCAACTGTCTTCCAGCAGCGCTCTGCCTCTCTCTAGTGGACGCTCTACACTACTGCAAGCTCAACACAAAGCCACGTGACTATTAAGCCGAGACAAAGTGCGGAACATGGAAGGCTTACAGTTGACTTTAGGGACGGTTATGGTTTCATCAGGATTTACGCTCAAATCTCAAATAGTTGTGCGGCCATTTATCTGTTACACAACAGACTGAGAGACTGAGTGAGTGTAAATGTCACTGAGCATTTTGGGGGTCATGGGTCAGAGGAAGTTAGATGGTTGGGCCCTTGAGGAAGACCTTTAACCCTCAGCTTGGATGCATAATCGTTATAATATATTATGTTTAATTATTTGTCACGTGTACCTTACAGCACAGTGAAGTAATTTTTTTTTTTTTTTCACATATCCCAGTTAGGAAGTTGGGGTCAGAGTGCAGGGGTCAGGATACAGCACCCTTTGAGCAGACAGGGTTAAAGGTCTTGTTCAAGAGCTCAACAGTGGTGACTTGGCAGTGGAGAGGCTCAAACCCCCGACCTTCTGATCACAAAATCCAGTAACCCACAGCCTTAACCATTTGATTAGAACCATGGATCTCTCACACCATAAGCGAGAATCATAACCCCTAGACCAATGAGTCACTCAACCCTAGACAAGCCACTCTATGAGTCTGCTGAATGCTGTGGATGCAACACGCCGTGGTTTCGCTGTCTATCAGACCCACATCCTCAGAGTTGTTTAAATCAGTCAGAGATTCCACAATTAGTTTAGTCAGAAGACGGACTGTTATTAACAATATATTTGCTTTGTTGGAGTCTGTACCCCCAAAACAACCATAATATGAAGCAATGCTGCATGAACACAAAATTAAACTATATTTGCACAGTTTGTGTGTGTGTGTGTGTGTGTGTGTGTGTGTCCAAATGTGTGTGATATAACAGATATAATCAACATGTGTTAGATTTAAATCTGGGTTACCATTAACGCATAAGACTCAACCGGCCAATCACAGCAGAGCAGCAGAGTATGAAGAGACAGGAATGAGCAACACGTCATGCCCAAGCTTTGTGTGTGTGCGTGCGTGTGTGTGTGTGTGCGTGGGTCAAGTTCGTTACTTATACAGTATCTACAGACGTGATAACAGGCAGGGCTTTCAATTCTGTTGTATAATCGCTTCTCTTCCTAACACCAGGACTACAGACAACACATTCTCGACTATCCCCCCCCCCCCCTTACGTGATTGCAAGTATTATATTCCTCATTCTGCCTTAATGTGTAACACGAGCTCTGATCAGCCGCATTAACCACATGAACAATTACTGTGCAGCTCATGTGGATAAGCACAACAACGTAATAATAAACCAGCAGTTAAATATCTTTAAACAATTTCTCGGCCTTGGTTAGCGAACATACTAACATGCTAAGCTACTGTAGCTAACATGGAGAAGTTGAACAGTAAACTTGACCTCTGTGCGAGATCAGAGCTGACAGTGGGATAAACACTCCGTGTGCTTGAGATCTCTCCTGTTGAGGTTTCCTCATGTTGAGAGTAACTGTTTTTCAGCAGCGCTCTGCCTCCCTCTAGTGGACGCTCTACTGTACTACAGGAAACAGCATCAGATCATATCTCACTGCTGCAAGGAATTTCTTTAGCGAGCCATGTTTTCACTGCTTTAGCCAGTCGGTCATCTAGAGGCGTCAACAGCATCGTCGTCTCAGCTGCACATGAGCATAGCAGAGAACTTAGGAGAAGAAGGACCACTTTGTTTATTGTTTGTTTGTTTGTTTGTTTGTTTACAACAGTGTTCTACACAACATTTTATTGTATGGAATCGTACATAGTCCATCGTCTACACACAGGCATCCATGAACGTAAATAGACACCCATAGTTTTATACTGTATGAACCAATAACTGTTCATAGGTTGAGTGAGTGAGGTTTTAGTAATGAATCCATAATTAACACTTTGCTGACTTTCCTTCAGCAGCTTTAGGAGCCACACCTGACCCTGGGGAATTAAGCCAGCCAGTGTTGATACGGGGGTTTGATGTTGGAGTGAAGTGAATGTGTGGAGACATGACCTCTAACATGAGAGTCTGGGAAACAGGACTTAGAGAAAGACGAGAGAGGCGTTACTTTTACATTCACCAGCAATAAACACACACCGTCTATAGCAACAACAAAATTCCTGAGCTTGAATCACTGGAATCTTTTGAGATTGTTGACGAGGATCAGCTACTGGATGTGATAGATGCACATGACTGCCACTCCCCTGCCGGTGAAGAGACGATTTTACTGAAAAACTGAAAGTTAGGATGTAAAACCCTAATCCAGACTCCAGTGTTGGATATCTTTCCTTCTCTTCTACTCAGGACAAGATATCTTGTTTGGACAACCCTTCACAGTTCACAGTTTATTGAGATCTCTGCTTAACAGTGTCGACCTCAGGTACATACGTATTGGTGCTGTGTGATGTTACCTGTGAACAAAATATATATATTTTTTTCCCCAAATGTCACCAGAGGGGTTCTTTACTCAAGATGCAAAAAATCTGTGAGATTTAATAGAGAAGCTCCTGCTGGACAAACTTGTACCCTAGAGATACTGAGGTACACACACATGCACACACACACATACAGAGACATCATACATTCTGCATTCTTCTCTTATTTACATTTAAACAGTTATATAGAAAAACACTATAAACACAGTGGTCAGACTTTTACTCATTTTCAAATTATTCTCAGAATATATATATATATATATAACATCCTTTTTTTAGGATCTGGAGCTGAAACAAGTGCGTTGTGTAACAGCAATAACAGCCATTCGTACTGTGTTGTTTAGAATGGACAGATTCGAGTTCGTCGGCGGATTCGATTTGCCGGTGTGACGAACGACAGAGATCAATACCCGAGGTCTTCCCGAACATGTGCACAAGCACCCTCGCACACTCCTATTTCGCATTCCTCATTTTCAGGCCTGCGTGAAGGCTCTTACGCTCATGATTACATCTGGTGGCGTGCTGATCAAACCCCTGCCACATAACATTATTATTTATACTGGGTCAGTGATATGGGATTATTATATATGGGATATGGCTTCTTAGAATTTTATGGATGTACGTGACCATTTACTGAAGTCATAAAAAAAACACATGAAAATGATGAGGATAGCAACGTTCACTAAGAATCACTAATGAGATTAGACCAGACTAAAGACTCAAATGAATCATGTGAATCAGTTTCTTATGTGTATAAAGAGGAGTTTAGGAAGACCTGGACTTTATCTAAGATCACTGCACTGGTTCCACATATACTTTAGACTATTTATACTATAGTCTACTGTATATAATTTATTTAATCGTCTCCTTAGTCTGTTTTTATTTTTATTTTGTACATACATACTTTTTTAAAAATTATTTTATTTGCACAGTCTGGAGTTTGTCGCATTACATTTCACTACCGTTGTACTTGTACGACCGTGTATGTGACAAATACAATTCTTGAATCTTGACTCAAACTTGCACCACACCATTTTTTACCATGTTCACGTCCATGACTAATGCAAATCTAATTAACTCTCAGAACCAGTGTCACGGCACATCATGGTGAATACTGTAGGGGGAAATAGTGTTAGGCTGCTTGTTTGAACTAATTCTTACTTCTTCTTTGTAAAATCGTATTCTCCTTTTACTTTGACTTTTTATTCTTCTTTCTCTTCTTCTTCTTCTTCTTCTTCTTCTTCTTCTTCTTCTTATTATTATGGAATAGAAAGAACAATTATAGAACACATGGTATGTCTTTGCCTATATCACCCCGGTGTGTAAACTCTAAGAGACATTGTTCATTCATGAGACATGGTCGACACTGCAAAACCTGTTTGAATTAGATTTCATTGCTTTGTTTTAGTATATTTTAGGTTTCATTTCTCTCACTCTGTGACTCACTCGCTGTCCGTGTTGTACTTTCAGTGAGTATGGTGACACACCCTTCCCCGGATATGAAGGAAGTCTTGTCCATTGACTGATGACACTTACTGTAGTTATGAACCTAGTAACCCAGTGTATTAATTATTTATTAAAATAAATAATTATTATGTATCTATGCAGTGATGTAAACTTCCAAGCACTTTTTGTAAGTCGCTCTGGATGAGTCTGCCAAACGCCTAAATGTAAATCAGGCTTCATTTTGTGATGAGGTTCAACGAGAACTTTGTCTATATTGATTCAGATTCAGAGTTTGGCGTGGGACACATCCGGAGTGTGTCTGGAAAACGGGACTTGAGGAAAGACGAGAGGTGAGTCACTTTTACATTCACCGTCTCTCCATACCGCACCACATAACACAGATCTGTCTCTCTAAACACTCACTAGTTAACAGAGGAACTGCACTTTCGTTTCAGGTGTTTAATAGCGGCGAATATACCACTGATCTGAGGACAGTTTAGAGAAATCATCGACTGAGAGAAGAGTGAAAAAAAAAAACTGTGTAATGTTACAGTGTATTACATCACACGGCGTGGCATCCGGTGGTATAAAGGCACCTGCCCTGGAGGGTACACCGGCTAAACCGGAAAGGTCTGGACGCTGAGTTAAGAGATATCTAGCTGTAGATTGTACACTCACCAGGGTCAGGTGTCATTTTTTTTTTTTTTTTGGTCAGTATTTTGTTTTATAGAGACATTTTGTAATCTTCCACCTCCAGTGAGTTGTACGGACAGATTCCTTGGGCGTGGACGATAGCATAACTCTGCATAGACACACTAGGTCTGAGGTGAGTATCGACATCTAACTGGCTGAATGTAACACAGGTTTTGATTTAAGACACCGATGTTGGAGTGAAGTAAACGTGTCTCCTGCTGTAATTTAGGGAAGGAGACACGACCTCCAATATGTATTATCAACTGTATCAACACAAAGTTCATTTACCGGAGTCAGGTTGTGGCTCTTAAAGCTGCCGAAGGAAAGTCAACAAAGTGTTGATTATGGATTCAACACTCAACATATGAACAATTACTGGTTCATGCAGTATAAAACAGTAAAGTGTCTATTTACTTTCATGGACGTCTGTGTGGAGACGATGTGGAGACAATGTACGATTCCTTATGTGGCAGATTGAGGCCCCTTGCCTGCGTGTCATAACTACGTCGTCCATGTACTGTATGTGAAATGAGGCTGGTTAGGTTGCTTGTGGTATACTGCAGCTTATGGTAGTGTGTTTCCCCTTAGAACGACTCATCTAACGAAGCCCCGTTGCTGGGATTGGCCCGAGGTTAGCCCTCTACGGGTAAGAGAGTTGGTTGTGAGTTGCTGTAGTTCTCTGAATTGGTTCACATGTTTGGCTGTATTTATATCTATATTTATTCAGATTCAGAGTTTGGCGTGGGACAGATGTGAAGTGCGTCTGGAAAACAGGACTTGAAGAAAGACGAGAGGTGAGTCACTTTCACGTTCACCAGCAACACAACAGATTGTGATGACTCCTCATACCGCACCACATAACACAGATCTGTGTCTCTAAACACTCACTCTGAGAGTCAGTGAACTCTACAGGCTTTAAGACCCAGCTGAGTCAGTTAGCTGTGATTGGGACTCCTGACATCAGGGTAATTCCAGAGGTGTGAGGTGTGTGTGTCCTGTTTGAAGAAGAGTGCAGACTGATGGAACAGATGGAATTATTGGTGTTAAATGATGATTTAACAATGCGGAGACAGCAAAGTATTCATTATTACTGATGTTTCTATTGTAATTCTAGAATGGTGAAGCGAAAGAGATCAGACCCACCAGAACTCAGCTGTGTGTCCCTGGAGAGTGACGAGTTAGAGGGACGTCCATCCCACTTCAGAGATGAGACAGAACTGGACCCGAGACACAAAAAACTGTGCGATTCAAGAGTGAAGCTTTCTGTTGGACTGGAGAATCCACACTGTATGTGTGAGATACCGAGGTACACACACACACACACACACACACACACACACACATGCACAGGCATAATACATTTCAAAACCAAAATACATTCTGATCCATTCCCTTACAAATATTCTCCTCTCACATACATGACTAAAACAATGTGTCACATACACAACCATATACGATATGACATAGAGTGAAATTCTTATACATCCATTACCTGAAAAAGAAAACTTATAATGCATGTGAGAATTCTTTGCTAGAAAATACAATTTAGGATTTACAATAAAATAAAATACAGGAAAAAAAAAAAAAAAAAAAATTCAAGTCTCACCATTGGTCCCCACGATGAGTAATTGTAATATGACCAAATGTACATTTTGCAAGGTTTAGAGTTAAAGAGATTATCGAGAGGTGAGCAAACACATGGTGAAAGGTACAAAATATGCATAATGGAAAATATCTGAAAACAGGATCGCATCACTGAGGTCACACACAATTAGACTCACAGACCTCACCAAGGACCCGAGTCAATAAGCACCGAAAGACTGCAGGTGCATTTCTGAGGCCAAACGCCCTGAGAGGATGCTGGAGGAAACTGTCTGTGGTAGCGCAATCAGAGATTTCAGATGCATGTGGCATGAACGGAAAATAAAAGATCTGGATTTGGAGCGATCTTTGTGCTGCCGTATGCCTGGTGACTTTTTAATGTTCTTCCTTTATCATGACCCTAGAGAGTCCAAGAAACTCGGGTCACGATCACTCGCATCATTAACCCATGTTCCATCACACTGGTCCTGCTATCATCCTGTCTTTCGTGTTTTCTATTTAACATGCACTCAGACAACTCCAACATATTGTGTGCTTCCCATGCCCAGTGTTCCACCGTTTTTTTTTTCTTTTCTTCTACTTTGACCAGGCTTTGTTTTACTGACAATGTCTTTGTCTCACGACCACAAGCTTTTATACTAGACCTTCACAACTCTCTGTTTTTCATGTTATGACTTTATGCTGGGATGTTTTATACAGAATCACTTTGTTTTGCAGGACTGGACACGCAGAAGCACCATCACAGCAAGAAGATTTTTTAGGTGTTTATTTGAGAAATATTCTTAGGTATCCAAATCTGAACAGCAAAGAAAACTCTACTAAAATAGTTTTATGTAGAAGTAACAGAGAGAAGATATGCTCAGACTTTTACTCTGTACAACACATTTCCCATACGGTTACAGATCATATAAAAAATATTTTTTGGGACTTAGTCTTAAAAAATAAAGATAAACAATTTGCAATAGCAGGTCTTAGAAAAAAAGATGGGTCATTTGACATATTCGGTCCATTTTATCCAAAGAATTTGAACGGAATAATAATTCATAGTGAACAACAAATTATTCAAATGATTGAAAGAAAAATACGACAAAATAAAATGCAAGATTACAACGGCCTGCTGATTTATTCGAAAAAAAGCCCTTGTTTAGGTAGAGAGGGAATGAAAACACTTTATGGAAACATTCCCATAAACCCCGGTCTCCTAAGAAACATCCTCATGAGAAATAAATCATACAAAAAAAGACATTCAGGAAAAAGGAAGCTTTGTAGAAAAAGGAAGCTTTGTAGAAAAAGGAAGCGTTGCATTAAAAAAAGCCAAGTAAAAAAACACAAGCTGCCCTGTATGTTTGCTTTAACCCGATTATCATTTATACTGGGTCAGCGGTATGGGATTAAAGTGCACATTGGCTTCTCTGAATTTTACGGATGTACAGGACCCATTACTAAAGTTATAAAAAAACATAAAATTGTTGATAAGGATAGTAAACTTCACCAAGAATTACTAATGGCTAGAGAAAGAATTGTCAATGATTCTGATCTTCCATTCAGTTTATTAAAGGAAATGATTAATCATTCTATGAGAAAAGTATTTAATCAGGTTAAAGAAAATATTCCTACGACTAAACGGTCTAAAATTTTACGTGCATTCAATAAAATAATGAGGGAAATTGTCTCTGGAATTTCAGACGCTTCACATACCCATGAATATTGGGAAGGGTTTGGAACAAAAACAGCCAGTGAATTAAATAATCGAATGATAGACGTGATGATGACACACACTAATGAATCGTGTAATTCCGTTTGTGATGTGTACAAAGAAGAGTTTCTTAAAACCTGGAGTGAAACTTTAAAGGAATCGTATGAGAAATGTTGTGATGAAAGACTCAGTGATGGCATTAACAGAGAGGCGGTTTTGCTCTTTATGAAAGATGTTAAAGTTTTTAAACATCACCCTGTTTTCTTCCAATTCTTGATCTGATGGATACTGTGGGAAAAAAAAACAATGCTATTTCATCCATTATTATTATTATTATTACACCTTTTATGTTTGATTTAATAAATTTTACCATCATTTCAAAAGTGCATTTTGTATTTACTCAGTTTATCTTTGTGTAATATTAAAATCAGTTTGATGATATGAGTCATTTAAGTGTGACAAATATGCGTAAATGGGGCAAACACTTTTTCACGGCACTGTATATCAGATTAGTGCTTATAATATTTTACTCCCCTACAAGAGACTAAGCTAATTTCGCTAACTTTTTCAGGAAAGCCATCAGTGTGAAGTTTGGTGTTCCACATGATTCTGTTTTAGGCCCACTGTTATCTCTCTCTAAATGCTTCCTCTGGGCATACAGAGGCAGCCATTTAGAACAGCTTTCGTCAGCTCAATGCCTTTCAGGTCCCACCCAAACGCCGTGCAGGTGCACTGTTCATGCACTGCCCCTCCTTCTTCCTCTAAGATATACTGTAATATATAAAGTGTAAGAATGAAATAACAACATATGCTCTTAATATAACTGAAAAAAGAAACCACAAAAAAATCCCATATGGAACTGAAATGTGGAAAGTGCACATTTACAAAACAATTTGTAGACCTTTGTAGTATTCAAACTATTTTTATCCATCATTTTTCCCCCAGCCAAAAAACTTTATAAGCCAATTAAACAAAATGTGCATCTGATTTGTTTGGATAGTTACAGTGAGAGAAGTCTGATTTAGCCAAGTCAAAACAAGAAGGACTGAATGCAACTGCTTTAAGATATACTTTATATTAACCCTGTGAGAATGTTAAAAAAAATTAAGAAGTTCAGTCAAAGATATGCAGAAGATACGTGCTGTTAGACCATGGTGAAAGAAAAAGGAAAAGCAAGATCAAAAGTTCATTGTTAATAAACGTGTATAGTGTCACTTCAGCCATACATAAGAAGAAACACAGACATTAAGTGGCCTGTTAAGTGTAAGCGCATCAGTGTTGTCTTGTAATGGATGATTAACCTCAACACAATGATCTTCACTGCTTTACCTTATGTCAATGGTATGGAAAGTTCTGAAGCAGTGTATTGTATGCATGCAAGGTCTGACCATTAAAACATACTGTAATTAATGGCTGGTGTTCAGACGCCAACACTGCAGATAACTGAGGCAGGCACTGCTCCCCCTAGCAGAAATATACAGCAGTGCAACCCGGCTTCCCAGCACAGTGCATATGGGTGTTAACTGGGCGGAGCTAAATTCATGCATCATTGATGGTGATCAAGCAAGTTCCGAGTATTGGTCAACCAGGGACCCATCAGGAATCCGCCATGGTCCAGTAACGGATTCCCAGCCGTTTAAATGGGCTACCTGTGTACGATGCTTATGAGTTTCCACTATTGAGCTCATTGTTGCTAACAGGTACACGTCTCAGCAAAGCCAGATGAGAGACACTATGTTAGGAGCCTCCACCAGAGGTCACTGTTTGTGTCTGTCTGTCTGGTGTAGTTCTTGTTGGTTGACTCAGTTTCCCAGAAGGCACCTCAGTCAGGTGATGAGTGCTCACCTGGACTGAGGTGCCTCATTAAAGTTTCTATAAATAGCAGTTTGTTCTGGGAAACTGGGTCGAGCATTGTTTGTCTGTATGTTTGTCTGTTTGTTTTTGTAACTACTGTCATGTGGGCTTTCCTTTTGTTTGGTTCTTGTTTCTTTAAGTTTATATTTTGGTTTGTTTTGTAACTTGTTTTTAAAGAGGGCTCTAGTTGTGTTTTCCTTAAGTTCCTTGTGTTGATGGATTCATGGAGCTGTCCTGTTTCATGTTTAGCTAGGCTGTGTCTCCTCATGTGTACAGTGTAAGTACCGTTCTGTGTCTTCCCAGTGTTTGTCTTCCAGTCTAGTTCTTTGTCTGTTTAGTTTTGTGTAGCCACATGAGGGCCTAGCCGCTAGCAGGGTTAGCCGCTAGTAGGCCTTAATTGCTAGTAGGGTTAGCCCTTAGTAGGGTTAGCCTCCTGTAGGCTAGCCTCTAGGGGGATTGACTGCTAGTGGTTCTGGTCGCTAGTAGGTTAGCCGCTAGTTTGGAGTAGCCTCATGTGTGCTTTGCCTTTTGTGTTCAGTTCCCCACTCTTAGGTCAGTACTAACCTGGTTAGCCACTAACCCCATTAGATACTAACCTGGTTAGGTCAGCATCCAGTGTCCCCAGCATTCCATGTAGCTACTAACCCAACTAACCACTAAGCCAGCCAGTCTAGTCTCCTGTCTCTCCTGTCTCCAGTCTCCAGTCCTATCTAGCCCTGTCTCTCCAGTCTCTAGTTCCCCTATGTGTCTTAGTTAGCTTCAGCTCCATGTTTCCTCATCCCCAGTTCTCTCTGTCGGTTCCCTGTGTCAGCTCCTGGTTCCCATGTCAGTTCCTAGCTCCCATGTCAGCTCCTGGTTCCCTGTGTCCAGTTAATGTCCCTGTGTCCAGTTAATGTCCCTGTGTCCAGTTAATGTCCCGGTGTTAGCGCGCCGTCCCCTGTGTTAGCGCGCCGTCCCCTGTGTTAGCGCGCCGTCCCCTGTGTTAGCGCGCCGTCCCCTGTGTTAGCGCGCCGTCCCCTGTGTTTTTCCTGAGCCCTAGTTTTAGTTTACGTTTGTTTTTCACGTTTGTTTTGATTCCTTTGTTGGTTTGTTTCTTTGTTTTTGTGTCTGTTTGTTAATAAAAGGACTTTCTGTTTAACAACCCCTCTGCCTTCATGCCTACCTTCATGCCCATGGCAACATCAGCCGGGTCTAGCCAGCACCACCAGCTAGACCCATGACACACTATAATAATAATAACTTTTACTAGAGTTTCCTTTCTGAGCACATCACCTGTATCTTCTCCACACTGCATGAGCTCCTAGTGAAATTTCACATAGAATTTAAAATACTACTATTGACCTATAAAAAAACAACCAAACAATTGATCAAAAGGTGAAGGCTTTTCTTGGTTGCATTTTTTTAAATAAATAATGGCACAGTGAAACAAGTTATATAGTTTCTGTTTGTCTGCGGTCGTACAGTATATCCCTAATACGCAGACCCGCTACGATCAGATAATATGATCACATGTTTTTGCCCAGAAAACATAGAATTAAAAGAATGGATACTAACTGTTACACATGACTGTACCAGGGACTGATTTATGGTTGCACTGATCACTCACTCACTTACTCATCTTCTATACCGCTTTATCCTGTATTCAGGGTCGCGGGGGTCCCTGGAGACTATGCCAGGAGACTTAGCGCATATGGCAGGGTACACACTGGACAGGGTGCCAATCCATCGCAGGGCACACACACACACACACATACAATCACTCATTCACACACTACGGGCAATTTGGGAACGCCAATTTACCTATGTCCAAATGTCTTTGGACTGTGGGAGGAAACCGGAGTACCTGGAGGAAATCCACCAAGCACGGGGAAAATATGCAAACTCCATGCACACAGAGACGAGAATCGAGCCTGGCCGGGAATCGAATCCCCCTGGAGCTGCAAGGCGACAGTGCTAACCACTACACCACCGTGCCGCCCTGGTTGTACTGATAATCACCCTAATAATGACGGGTTCCCTTTTGAGTCTGGTTCCTCTCAAGCTTTCTCCCGCTTGTCTCAGGGAGTTTCTCTTTACCACTGTCACTGCCAGCTTACAAACTGATCGTTACAAGTTACGCTTGTTTCATTTCCTTGCTGCTATAAGATGTCTGTAAAGCGTTTGAAAAGTGCGATACAAATAGAATTTACTTGAATTTAATTGAATCGTTGCGATCATTTGGTCCCTGGATCTACTGGAAGTGCTGTCTGATAGTAATGCATATTTATGGGTACATGTGCTTAGGTGTGTTTTTATTACTGCCCTTTGCTCTCTGCAAAATAATCAGGTGGACAGTGACAGAGAAACTCCTGGTGAAACAGCAGCTCCATTTTCTGTAGAGGGAAAATATAAAACATTTCAGGAGTAAAAACGCAGTGAGTAAGGTGAAGGCTACGGGGCCTTAAGGCTCAGAATGACCTGCACTATAGTATTATGTTGCGTTAAAATATGCAGAATTTTGTCTCTGTGGATTTTTTTTTATTTTTTTATGTAAACCAAATGTGCCAAAACAAAATAAGAATTGTTAATAAAAGTTAAGTTAAGAATCCCTTGTTGCTGTCTGGAATGTGATACATTATTTTAAATCAGTGAATCAAGAATCCAACGGTGTTTCTCAATATGCTTTAATCTGTAAATGCAGTTGTCCTGCAATTCCACATTAAAACACAGCATAAGAAAACATTAGTTAATACATTTCTATATTATCTGTAGTGCTGAACGGCTACGGGAAGATTTTAAGGTGGACTGTTATCCTGCATGTTAGCTGTAAATGAATAAAAATTATCGCATTTCAATACAGAAAGCATTCAATATATTTTTTTCTTTGGCCTTTCTTGCATAAAATAAACTTGGGTCATTTTGAAATACAAGTTGATTTAATTTATCATATATTTCATTAATAAAACTGTTTTGTCCGCAACCCCCCCAAACCAAAGAAAATAATACTTGACCACCCCATCCCCCTTGAAGTCTTCACACAGCTGTAAATTATGCAAATCTTATTATCCAACAAGAGAAATACACATCAGCATTTACAGTTTGAGCTTAACATGTTCATGAGCTTTATAAGCGTGCGGTCAACGGGCACCTGAGAGAGATAACACATTATCAGCTTCAGTAGACACGACTGCCCCCTACAGGTAATGTACGTCATGTGCCTTAAAAGTTCACTGCCACGGCACCTTGTAAGATCTCTCTCCTCATGACGCGCATTCTCAGTGGCCACATCTGTAAACGTATACTGATGTGTCAACTTACCTTTGAATGTTCCGTTTCATGATCTACTTTCTGTTTGCTTGGAGTAAGCCATGCTGTGTCACACTTTCGGTTCAGTTTCTTTCCTACATTCTATATACTGTACGATAGATATACACGGTGACAGACACGATAGATATACTGTCTATACACTGTAAACTGTTGCACTGATCGGTTCTGTTGGTGATGCACGTAGCCGCGCACAGAAAAAAACATTAGATTATTGGTATATTAGTTATTCTCATTTATTAACAAAGCATCAGGGTTCCCATAGACTTGTCACTCGGCCTGTGTCTGGATTGCGGTTTCATCACGGTGCTTGATTGGTTTTGAAAATGACAACTTACTTGTTGTTGCTGTTATTTAAAACCCTTAGAGGTCTGAGGCCTTTCTGAAGTGATTCAGCACTTTTCATGAATTTGTGTCAATTTCAAATCTTTACAAATATAGTAGCTAATACTAATACATTTTCCATATAAATAATACATATGTAGAGCACAAACTGGCCTTTCATAATGTGGCTGATGTAAATATGTCAGATATTTTAAAGTGTCAGATACTTTTAAACTTATGTCAAATTGCGCTCACACACACACACACACACTCTCACACACACACTCACACACACACTCACACACACACTCACACACACACTCACACACACACTCACACACACACTCACACACACACACACTCACACACACACACACTCTCACACACACACACTCTCACACACACACACTCTCACACACACACACTCTCACACACACACACTCTCACACACACACACTCTCACACACACACACTCTCACACACACACACTCTCACACACACACACTCTCACACACACACACTCTCACACACACACACTCTCACACACACACACTCTCACACACACTCTCACACACACTCTCACACACACTCTCACACACACTCTCACACACACTCTCACACACACTCTCACACACACTCTCACACACACTCTCACACACACTCTCACACACACTCACACACACACACACACACACACACACACACACTCACACACACACACTCACACACACACACTCACACACACACACTCACACACACACACACACACACACACACAAAACACAATTTCAAACTAAAAGATGAGAAAAGGAGAATAAACAAACCTGGCAGGTTGTTTTGAACACAGAACGGAGTTCATGAAAGTGTTGGTGTGTGTCCATAACAAAACAGCTAAATTATCAAACTCAGAAAGACCTTTTATTGGGGGTAAAGTGACTGATGTGCCTAACCTTTTTTCAGCAGAGCTTCTGTGTCACTGAATAATCTCTGACTTTTCATGAATATACACGACTCATTCACACCTGGCTGAAGGTAACATCAGGTTTCACCAGGACTCTTATTGTCTCAGCTGTTCACACCTGTACACACTCAGATTCCTCACACCAACAGGAGGAATATTAACAAAAATAAATAGTTGACAAAAATACAATTCTTACGCACACACACACAAAAAAACTACACAGCAAAAATATCTTCATATATGAGGGTTGAATTAAAGCGCTCATATCTCGCACGTTTCACACAGCGCCTCAAAGGCAGCGTTTATTTGGGGAGTATGAATCTGTGTTTGATGTATTTCTGGGGGATTATGGTAAGAGAAACTGCATTAAAAATAAATAGATCAATCTCTTATAAATACATATTGTAATATAACAAACATTTATTTGGCAATAAACTTTTTTGGAAAGAAAACCATCTACTGTTTGTGTACATATTTGTTCTGGGTTTCTACAATATCATTTCATTCACAAAAACCTTGCAAAGAGGAAAAAGTGATTGGCATCACATATGTTATTTTATAGTTTTGAAATCTCCAGTATTGTTTTAGAATGTAGAAAATAATTCACAAAACAAAACAAACAAACAAACAAAAAAAAAAAAACATTAAATTAGGTGTGTCCAAACATGTATTTGATACTGTGAGTTAATACCAGGGTGAGTCAAAAATTATCCGCACTCGTTATATTAAAACAAGGGCGTGGTGATCGTGCATGACAATGTACTTCCATTTAAATAACAAACATGATCAAACTGGAATATTTACAAGATGATACCGAACTGAATAGGAAAAAGGGGCACATCAGAAGTAAGGAACCAACATCAGCTTTGTGACTGGCCGGAAAGCCCCACCCACTGCAACCAAATTCCACTTTTTCCTTCTTAGTGATTAAAACACAAGGTTTTGCCTCAGAAAACTTAAAAAAAAAAAAAAAAAAAAGACTTGAAGGTTGCTGCAGCCCTAACTTGATCTATATAATATAGAGTACACCTGTGTGTAATTTAATCTGAGTATAAATACAGCTGTTCTGTGAAGCCCTCGGAGGTTTTTTAGAGAACATTATTGAACAGACAGCATCATGAAGCCCAGGGAACACACCAGGTCAGGGATAAAGTTGTTCACTGGATCTTAGTTAGGGGTATCAGAGTAGAGGGGCTGAATACAAACGATTGCCACACTTTTGAGATTTTTATTTGTAAAAAAAAAAAAAAAAAAAAAAAAAAAACTATTATAATTTTCCTTTACATTACAATTATATGCCACTTTGCGTTGGTCTATCCAATTAATTCCGTTACAATACAGAGCACAACACTGGAATAAGCTGTCCATACTATCCAGACAGTCCATTCTCTTAAGCGTTATACCCCATTTAGCTACCCTAATTAGATTAACCTTTTTATATGCGAGATTTTATAATAAAAAAATCTGAACAGTAAAGGCCTTTAAAATTTTCTGCCTTTCATTCATTCTTTGCATTTAGTTCTTTTATTTAAATTTTATATGCTGGTCACAATCTGGTGGTTGGGTGGATTCTGAAAAGTTACGGTTGTATATCATTTAAAAGCCATTCAAAAATACAAATAGAGATAGGTAGCCCAACCCCTAAAAATTAAACACTGAAGGATTTTTCTTCACTACCCCAACATTTTCTGTAATCCCCTACATCCGTAAAACCCATGCGCTTCAGCTCACTTATGCAAAAACTGAAAGTAGACAGTTTCTTGTGATTAGCTGCTGGTCAGGCTAGAAATGTAACAATATTTAATGCAACAGATTCCAAAAATCAACATAAAATCTTAAATAATATATATTAGCATGGCTTTTCCAAATAAATGTTTAAATCTAATCATATCTGTGTTTTAGAATAATGAAGAGACTGAAACCTGACTCACCAGAACCCAGCTGTGTGTCCATGAAGAGTGACATGTCAATGGATCTTCCACTGCTCTTCAGAGACAGAGACAGTTCTACTGATGTGAGGTCAGTACAGAGAGGGATGCTGTATACAGCAGTGTTCCACCTGATCAAACTCATTATGAAACCCTTCATGAGCTTACCAGGTGTTAAACATTAAACTCTGTAGTGCTTGCAGTGAGGAAAACTGCTTTGAGAGTTCAGTTCACCTGGGAAAATTGAACAATTTCATTCATTAATCAAATCCTGACATCCTGCAATCACTGGATCACTATTACGATAGTGTTAAAGGTAAAATATTCTATTTTTACATACACACATCTGGACCTGTATTTACTAAGTAGCTTAGAATTATGACTCATGGTCAATCATATCATGCTCAAAGTTAATTTAGGCCTAAAAAAATATTCCTAGTTCAGAGTAGGACCCTTAAGTCATTTATGAAGCTTCTTTCAAGGAAGGATGATTTTAGGGGAGCACGTGGCATCTCTGTTTATGACACTGTGAATTAGGCCGCAAATTAGGCTTTGCATTATAGTGGGTGTTTTAGTTTAGACAGTTCTTTGTAGTTTTTAAATGTCCAAAATTGATATGGTGAAATCAGTAGCAGTTGTGTGACAGCTTTATGCACATATAGATGCATGACTTACAGATGCATGACAATTCTTTAAGCCCCTATAATAGGTTTTGTAGGACTTTAAAGTCTGGTCAAAATTACTAAAGCAAAACTGTAGAGAAAATGAGGGGGAGAGAGAAATAACTAAATGAAGATTCTGCCCTACTCTTTCCTCTAAAGACAAAAAGTGTGTCACAAAGTGAGTGAATTTGTATTTAAGAGCATTAATGTCAGTTTGCCGCTCATCACTTGAGGAGTGAGAAAAATGTTGGTATGTCACGTTAATGAAGTAATGAAATGTGGCTTATAACGGAGAATCTCAAAAACTGTTGTGTGCACTTAAATAGTATAGTATAAGTATATAAAAACTAAATTAAAATTATCTAATCTCTCACTCACTCGTCGTTTATACTGCTTTATCCTGTATACAAGATTGCGAGGGGCCAGGAGTCTCCGTGAATGGGAGACTCACGAGGCAGGGTGTACCGTGAATGGGGTGCCAATCCATCGTAGGGCACACACACACACACACACACACACACACACACACACACACACACACACACACGCTCATCCACACCACAGGCAATTGGGAATCCCCAATTAACCTAATCTGTATGTCTTTGAACTGTGGGAGGAAAGCGGAGTATCCAGAGGCAACTCCTCATGCATGGGGAGCTTATGGCTAATGAAAACCCAAAATTCAGTATCTCAGAAAATTTTTCATGTTGTCTTTAAATTGTCATGTCCCGTCAAGCCACAGACCCCACCATGATCACCTTAGCAGTCCGGTTCCATGACCCGCCCCGCTGCTTGCTTTCCAAAGCCTCATTCTCCACTCTGCACACCTGTGCGCAGTCTATAATTACCGCTCCTCCCTACTTACCTCACACTCAGACTACACCTCCTTGCCAGATTATTGTGTACTCATCATGTCGTCCAATATTCCAACTCTCTTTCTCATCTTGCCTTCTCGTTTTCGACCTCGTCTTGTTTCAATGACCACGTCTTCGCCTCACAACACGGATCTTTTGCCATCTCTGATTCCTCCGGTACTGACCTTTGGAACTGTTTCTCGACCACAAGCCTGGATTATGACCTTTCCTCTACTCTCCGGCTTTGACCTCTGGGTTTCCCGACAATGAGTAATCCTCATGCATCAGCGTCACCTATGAGCTCAAGTTACACTTATTAGTGTGTTATAAATGGTTGTGCTTTTGTCTTTAACTTGGAGAGAGCATGTTAAAAATGTAGGTAAGAATAGCAAGAAAGTAATAAATGTCACACAGTGCTTAGCAGGGTTAAACTGGGAAGCCAGCTTTGGCACACTGGAGCAAATACTGTATATATGGTACTAATACGGTCAAAGTTTGATTATGAATGTATTGTCTGTAGATCAGCAGCAAAAACTGTTCCAGCAGAGCTGGATACAGTTCAAGCCCAGGCACAAAGAACATGTACAGGTGCAGTCAAAACCTCACCAAGGTGGACAAGTAGATGCAGGTGAAATGCCATTAGAGTTGCAAAGCAAGCAGTTGATGACCAACTACTGGGATAATTTATGGGGACATGAAGAGAATCATCCAACAAAAATGGTACTGAAAGCATGCTGGGAAAGAGAGAGTGAGAAAAGACTTTCTCTGAGAAGGTGGCCAACAAGTGAAGGAAATGGAGGTATATGACAAAGATTTTGGTGCAACTGTGGTATGACTGGGTACACTAAACTCCAAGAACAGATCTAGAGTTGCTCAAGATTAAAAAACAGGAAGAAGACAATAGAGTTAGTACATGCTTATTTCACTCATGAGAATAGTATAAATATAAACTATACTATAAAACTATAAATAATGGCCAGATATTTTTACAGATGGATCAATGGATTCAACAAGAGCAACAAGAGCAGTGGCCATAGATCAAGAAAGTTCAAATTGAAATTGATAACAAAACTGTCATGAACTGGTATGACAGGCAGTTCGGGCGGATGTTATTGCCGTGGGCAGAGAAGGCAAGCACAGGCGCAGAGGGGTTGTAGCAACATAAAGTTTTTAATAGTGCACAAAACAAATAAACATAAAAACATATGACTCTGGACAAACATACACATACCCAGTCTCTTTTAACATTTACAGACTTCTCTAAACATTTCAGACCCATAGCTCCTTGATGGTGGTAGGAGTTGGCCAGGTGGAAATGGTGGAATCCTTCTCTTCATCCATCCTCACTCCATCCTTGTAAATGATGTAACCTAGGAACATGACTGATGACTGGTGGAATGAACATTTTTCAGCTTTGAGGAAGAGCTGGGATTCCCGTAGTCGGTGGAGTACTGTTGTGACATGTTGTCGGTGTTCAGCCTCAGATTTGGAGAATATTGAAATGTCATCAATGTAGATCATTACAAACCTCTGAAGTCTCTGAAGGTCTCATGCATGAAATTTTGGAAAATGGCAGGGGCGTTGTGTAACAGGTGGTTACCTGGTTACGGGCTCCTGGCCAGCGGGGGCGCTGTGGGAGCTGTTAGTGTAAAGTCAATAAAAGCAGAAGAGAGTTTGGGCCAGGTAACAGCAGCCATTACATTTATGTTAAATGCTAATGCCAAAAAGCTACAGTATTGTAAACCCGAATGCGGGACCTAGTACGTCCAAAAGCGCATGTAAGTGTGTGGGTTTTATATGTTTACGTGTGTGAAGCCCGCCGAGGCATTTATAGCACATTATATAGCCTACTGTGCATTCACGGCTATTCCTATATGCAGGAAGGTTTTTTTTGTTTTGTGTTTTGTGTGTGTGTGTCCTGTGAGTCGGCGTGAGTGACGGCGGTTCCTCCAGGATTAACTACAGTCGTGGCCAAATGTTTTGAGAATGACACAAATATTAGTTTTCACAAAGTTTGCTGCTAAACCCCTTTTAGATCTTTGTTTCAGTTGTTTCTGTGATGTACTGAAATATAATTACAAGCACTTTTATCGATAATTACATGACATTTATGCAAAGAGTCAGTATTTGCAGTGGTGGCCCTTCTTTTTCAGGACCTCTGCAATTCGACTGGGCTGCTCTCAATCAACGTCTGGGCCAAATCCTGACTGATAGCAACCCATTCTTTCATAATCACTTCTTGGAGTTTGTCAGAATTAGTGGGTTTTTGTTTGTCCACCCGCCTCTTGAGGATTGACCACAAGTTCTCAATGGGATTAAGTTCTGGGGAGTTTCCAGGCCATGGACCCAAAATTTCAACGTTTTGGTCCCCGAGCCGCTTTGTTATCACTTTTGCCTTATGGCACGGTGCTCCATCATGCTGGAAATTCATTGTTCTTCACCAAACTGTTGTTGAATTGTTGGAAGAAGTTGCTGTTGGAGAGTGTTTTGGTACCATTCTTTATTCATGGCTGTGTTTTTGGGAAAAAATTGTGAGTGAGCCCACTCCTTTGGATGAGAAGCAACCCCACACATGAATGGTCTCAGGATGCTTTACTGTTGGCATGACACAGGACTGATGGTAGCGCTCACCTTTTCTTCTCCGGACAAGCCTTTTTCCAGATGCCCCAAACAATCGGAAAGAGGCTTCATCTGAGAAAATGACTTTGCCCCAGTCCTCAGCAGTCCATTCGCCGTACTTTTAACAGATCAATCTGTCCCTGATGTTTTTTTTGGAGAGAAGTGGCTTCTTTGCTGCCCTTCTTGACACCAGGCCATCTTCCAAAAGTCTTCGCCTCACTGTGCATGCAGATGCGCTCACACCTGCCTGCTGCCATTCCTGAGCAAGCTCTGCACTGGTGGCACGCAGATCCCACAGCTGAATCCTCTTTAGGAGACGATCCTGGTACTTGCTGGACTGTCTTGAACGCCCTGAAGCTTTCTTAACAAGAAGCCATTTTTATGCAACACAATGATGGCTGGTCATCATGGTTAACAATGAAAGAACAATGATTTCAAGCATCACCCTCCTTTTAACATGTCAAGTCTGCCATTCTAACCCAATCAGCCTGACATAATGATCTCCAGCCTTGTGCTCATCAACATTCTCACCTGAGTTAACAAGACGATTACTGAAATGATCTCAGCTGGTCCTTTAATGACAGCAATGAAATGCAGTGGAAAGTTTTTTTCGGGATTAGGTTAATTTTCATAGCAAAGAAGGACTATGCAATTCATCTGATCACTCTTCATAACATTCTGGAGTATATGCAAATTGCTATCATAAAAACGTAAGCAGCAACTTTTCAAATTTCCAATATTTGTGTAATTCTCAAAACTTTTGGCCATGACTGTACACCAGTGGCAGTGTGCGTGGGACCGGTAAGTCGTTGATCACCGCGTCGCCCTTAAAGGAGACGTCGCTCGCGGAGGACATCGGAACTTAGAACACTTTACTCCCCTTGAAGCGAGGGAACTAATTTCACTCATCTCTTCTTCAAAATCGTCAACCTGTATATTAGATCCTATACCGACACATTTTCTCAAACAGATAGTACCAGCAATAATAGAACCCCTGTTGAAAGTAATTAACTGTTCACTCAGTAGTGGGTATGTCCCCAAATCCTTTAAATTAGCCGTTATTAAACCGCTAATCAAGAAACCTGACCTTGACCCCTGTCAGCTTTCTAATTACAGGCCGATATCAAACCTTCCCTTTATCTCCAAGATTCTGGAAAAGGTAGTATCACAGCAGCTATGTTCACATCTACACAGAAATAGCATAAATGAACTGTATCAGTCAGGATTTAGGCCTCATCACAGCACAGAGACAGCACTTGTTAAAGTAGTAAACGACCTCCTATGGGCCTCTGATCAGGGTTGCGTCACTATACTTGTGTTACTGGACCTCAGTGCAGCTTTTGACACCATTGATCATAGTATTCTCCTTCACAGATTAGAAAAGGTAGTAGGAATTAAGGGAACTGCCCTCTTGTGGCTCAGATCCTATTTGACTGATCGTTATCAGTTTGTAGATTTAGATGGTGACCATTCCTCATGTTCTCAAGTGGAGTTTGGTGTTCCACAGGGCTCAGTTTTAGGCCCACTGCTTTTTTCCCTTTACATGCTTCCTCTGGGCAACATAATTCGTAAACATGGTATTAGTTTTCATTGTTATGCTGATGACACACAATTATATGTCTCAGCAAAACCAGATGAGAAAAACCAGTTTGCTAAAATCGAGCAGTGTGTGCAGGATATACGAGATTGGATGTTAATTAATTTTCTTCTGCTTAATCCTGATAAGACAGAAGTTCTGGTCATAGGACCACAAGTAGCTAGAACTAAGCTTTCTGATCACACTGTAACTTTAGATGGCCTTTCTGTTCCATCAAGTGCAACAGTAAAAGACCTCGGTGTGATTATAGATTCCAGCCTTTCGTTTGAAGCTCATGTAGATAATATCACCAGGATAGCTTTCTTTCACCTTAGAAATATTGCCAAGATAAGAAACATATTGTCACTAAATGATGCAGAAAAACTAGTTCATGCTTTTATCACGTCTAGGTTGGACTATTGTAACGCCTTACTGTCTGGTTGTTCAATTAGGTGTATAAACAAGCTTCAGTTAGTACAGAATGCAGCAGCGAGAGTCCTCACTAGAACCAGAAAATACGAGCACATCACCCCTATCTTATCTACACTGCATTGGCTCCCTGTGAAATTTCGCATCGATTTTAAGATCCTACTTTTGACATTTAAAGCACTAAATGGTCTCGCGCCACAGTATTTGAGTGAACTGTTAGTGTCTTACGATCCGCCACGCCTACTTCGATCAAAGAATGCAGGCTGCCTGTCAGTACCACGTATTATTAAAACTACAGCAGGGGGCAGAGCTTTTTCTTACAAAGCCCCAAAGTTATGGAATAGTCTTCCTATTAATGTTCGGGACTCAGACACAGTCTCAGTGTTTAAGTCTAGGCTAAAAACCTATTTATTTAGCCAAGCATTTTTGTAAATAGATTAACCTTAGGTAAAGGAGCAGATCTGGGGGACTCATAGACGTAGAGTATTCTGGTGAACTGGTATGTTTAGATGCTGTCCTCCCCACTCTCATTGTTCACTCAGGTTTGTTGACGGTGAGGTGATTGGTTGCTTTACATCTCAGGGAGCCCTCATGTTTGTGTTTCCTTCTGGCTCTCCCTTTTAGTTATGCTGTTATAGTTAGTCCTGCCGGAGTCTCTGCTTGCACTTTGCACTAAATATACATTCACCTATACATGCTGACTGTGACCATACCTAACTGCCATCTCTCCTTATTTTCTGTTCTCTCCTTTTCTGCTCTCTTCTCTCTCTCTCTCTCCCCCTCTTCTTTCCCTCTCTCTGTCTCTCTGTCGAGCTATACATGTTTCGCTCCTGAGTTGCCAGTGATCCAGACCCCTCTGCCCTCTGGAGCCGTCTAACCCATCCTGGAGTCCTGCTTCTGGTTGGAGATCTCGTCGCATGGATGCCCCGTGTGGTCTGCCTGGATTCGTATGGTGGCTGGGGATGGTTTCCATGAAGACTCTCCTGTCATCGAGTGATGCTCTGGGGACCTGTGACTTCAGTTGTTCGATAACTCAGGACCGGAATCCCCTACAGTCTACCTGAGCCTCCGGGAACAAACTGGACTCCTTTTAATTTTAAAACATCTCTTGTTATACTGAACTTCCAGTCTTACACATTATTATGCTGAGCAATTCCTGCTATCCGTTATCACCCAGATGAGGATGGGTTCCCTGTTGAGTCTGGTTCCTCTCAAGGTTTCTTCCTATTACCATCTCAGGGAGTTTTTCCTTGCCACCGTCGCCCTCGGCTTGCTCATCGGGGACAATCTTGTCATTTTGATTCATATACATTGCATAAAAACTTACTTCTTTTTATTGTGTAAAGCTGCTTTGCGACAATGTCAATTGTTAAAAGCGCTATATAAATAAAATTGACTTGACTTGACTTGACATCGGGCGCGGAACGGGACGTTCTCTGGTTTTTGTTTATTGTTAATGGACTTGTGTGCAAAGGAGAGGACTCTAAATCTTTGGCAACATTGCGGACTTACTGCGGAGTTACTATTGCAAGAATAGTAGGTGGTTTGTTACAGTTGACCAGGCCATAGGGCATCACTAGGTATTTGTAATGCCCCATAGGTGTTACGAAAGCCATTTGATATGTTCTGATGCGAATCAAGTTGTATGCACTGCGGAGATCCAGCTTGGTGAAGATGGTAGCTTCACGGAGACATTCCAGGTTTGCTGGTACCAGGGGTATAACGGAACGTTATTGTGGCTTTATTTAGTGTACGATAATCTATACAAGGCCTTAATCCACCATCTTTTTTTCCACAAAGAAAAAGCTGGATGCAGCGGGGGAAGTTGACGGGCGGATTTAACCATGTTGTAGAGCTTCACCAATGTATTCCTCCATGGCCTTTCTTTCAGGGATCGAGAATACGTAATACGTAAATACGTCCGTGAGGTAGCGGCTCGCCGGGAACTAAGTTAATCGCACAGTGCCCTTGTCGATGTGGTGGTAACTGACAGATGTACCTGTTTTACATGGAAATTTACAGGCGTGTCACTGAATGATTTACCCTGACAAAGAGCCGTATAAGAACAGTGGCAGCTGGCACACCTAAAAATAGATGCAGAATTATTTTTTAAAGTCTTTTTTAAAAGCATAAAAATGCTTTTCTAAACTTGTTGTATTGTTGTTTACTTACACTATTTGTTAATTTTATTTAAATGAGGTTTGGGCTCCGGGATGTTGCGTCAGCATTGTGATCCTCCTCTTTAATTTCTTATGTAGTCTAATCAGCGGTCAACCACACGCATAAAGTTTTCCAGAGCGTACCGGCAGAAGTAGACTAATGATTATGAATGCGTCGGGAAAAACAGCAAGAAGACTGACTCTGAGCATTTTAATAATTCCTTGATAAATGAGTGATTTCTTTGTTTTCGTCTGTAAAATAAAAGTAGAGTCTTATAAAAGTTATGAAGCTTATATAGTTTTATTATAATGTTTTTGCACATTAATCTGATAATAACTGTGGTACACCCACTTTTTCTGACGCACACCCAGAATCTAAAGACTCACTGTGTTAACATTTACTTTGCTTGAATTTGATGCAAATAAGAAATGCCTGCATTTAATTTAAATTTTAAATTTGTATTAAAATTTAAATGTTATTACTGTGATTGTAAATTCGTTTAATGTTTCACTTGTATTTCACAAGGTTTTGTCAGCTGTGTTACAGAGCAACGGGGATGCTACTAGGATGTAAAAATGTAATTTGTTAAAATCTTTTCATTATTTATTAATGAAAATTATGATGATCATAACAGCCTACTGCATTTCATCCTTATAATAACTCTAAATCATAAACGCTGCTAAATGACATCAACATCTGCTGACACAGTAGCATGTCCTGACAATGTTTGAATTTTATAGTCATTTAGTTAGATTTATTTCAGTTAATGAATCTACTACAAATTTAAATAACATAAAATATAAGATGACAAAACCCTACAAGCGTAGCTTTTCTAGTTACAATTCTAATTTTCTAATTCTAAAGGCTCAGTGTGTTAACATTTAGTTTGCTTAAATTCGATCATAATAAGATTTTGTTTAATTTCAATTCTAAATTTGTACTGTAATTTTAGTACTATGATAAGTTCATTAAATTACAATGTTTCACTTGATTTTACCTGCTACTACTTGCTACTACCGGTAAAAACCAGCAAACGCACAAACCCAACTGTTGTCACTGGAAAGAAAAGGGTAGACAAACTGGCGAGGAAGCAGTGAAAAGAAAAGTCATAGATGTTAACATAAAGCTATTAAAGTCAGAGGGGAAAAGTATAGTAATAGGAAAGCACAAAGCACCAATGGCAGCAGCAGTGGGACAATGCAGTTAAAGGGAGACACCTATATTCAATCCAAAACACAGTAGACTTGGTGTGGAATAGGGGAACAATATGTAAAGAGCAATCAAATATTAGCAGAATGCAAATAGGTCACAGTAAACCTAAGAGCACACTCCTTTTTACAGAAAAACACCCAACTGGTGTCATGAAAAAGAGATGAAAAAGAGACTAAGGAACATACACTAATCAAGTGCAGGAAATGCATGAAAGAAAGAGATGAGATGATGGCTCTATAAGAACATTTGGAAAGGTTAAGGTTGTAGGATTACACATTTATAAAATGTTAAATCTAGGTTACAACAAAATAGTAAAAATATATAAACTGAAACGTTATGTACATTGGGTTTTACATTTTGAGGCAAAGATTATGACATTCTAAGAACATCAAGTCTGGTAACCCAGGAGTCTGTGTCATAACCACACGGAGACGGACCAGAAGACTAGCAGTTAGCCCTGTAGAGTGGATGGTAAACCCAAACGCGGAAGTAGCGCGAGCAGGCAGGATAACCACGCTGTTATTTTTAGAACTCTCCCGAAGCGAGAGCAAGAGTCTACACAAATAAACTCGCGTTCTAATAACACACACTCAATCGAAAGCAAAACCCAAGAAAGTGAGTACTCACGATTAGACGGACACAGCGTCGACGATAGCATGGGCAAACTCAATGACTGAGCGATGTGTGGAGCCATCTTGTTTCCTTTTATGCTTCCTGAGTCGCGACCGCATTACTTCCAGGTCCTAGTGCCGGTCGCGTTAGGAGTGTGCATGACAGTCTGAGACATTAACCTTTTGTCTTTATGTATTTCCCAAGGTAAATGTGAATGCTAATCTCAAGGCTAGGCTGTGCCTTACTCTCTATGATAATGTGAAGGTCTGGGTGATACTGTCAGGCTGATTAGATTAGCACCTATGCATTTGAAAGGCCCTGTTATGCTGATGAGATCAGGGCTGGGGAACTTCCGTTCCTGTACTACACTATGCTTTGTTTAGATTGTCTCCACCTCTTTGTATCCCTCCCCCTTGTAAAGTATAAACTCTCCAGAGCTGAGTTTTAATATTAGACTTGGATGACTACAGCGACGCATGGCGGGTTCTCAATAAAAAGTAACTTCTGCTTGAAAGATATCCCAACGTGCCCTGGTCTCTGATTCAACAAAGGAAAAAAAGTTCCCAACAGTTTGGTTCCGTGACCCGGATTGAACTCCTCACCTGAATCCAAAAAAGTTTCCAAAAAGGTCAAAGTGAAAGATATTCTAGAGAACGGCGGAAGAGGTCAAGGAAGAAAGTATTTGATGGGTTTCTTAAGGGTGATGGGACTGGAAAAGAGGATATAGACCACCTATAAGACCAAAAAAACACAAAAAAGAAGAAGAGGGGCTTTTGTCTTACCTGTTACTTTACCTGGTTGAGCATTAAATTGGTTTTATACCACTGTGAGGATTATTTTGGTTCATGTGTGTTTTTTTTATATATAGAGAGAGATTTTTTTCTATTATAAAAAGTCTTCAGATATGCAAGCCATTCCTGACAGAGTGCAAGACTGAGACCATTGTGGGAATGTGGGAAATCATGGAGCATGCGGAAGAGAGAGGAGCAAGATCCTCCCAGAGCACAGAGACTGGGAGAGGTGAGCACAGCCAAGCTGGGAAGGCCCCTTCAAGACACAGCGTGATGGTGCTCAGGGTGGTTGGACAGTGATGGGGAGCAGGGAGGACTACTTGTTAAAGGTGGCTCAAGACCAGGGGATTTGGAGTCTCCTGGCAAGAACCAGATTTATGAAGTTGTCCACCAGAATCTGAAAGAAAGGGAGGTAGAGAGAGAGAGAGAGAGAGAGAGAGAGAGAGAGAGAGTGAGAGAACCCGAACTAGAGAAGAAGTGAGGTTAAAGTAGGTACTATCACAGTCATCACTACCCTGGAACTGACTTGGAATTTCCTGGTAAATGGACCTGAAGTGACCAGCTTTCCCACAGTAGAGGCACTTTTCTGTCTTCTGTTTGGTATGGGAGAATCATTACCCTTCCAGCTGTATGAATGAGAGACTCTGGGGTATATGTGCAGGCAAAGCCCAGGACCTAATCTCAGAAACTGCTCTGCTCAGGTCCATCTTGATGACCCAGTACTGCTGTAACAGTTAGTGAATGGGAATTAAAGGCCATGTGATAACCTACAGTAGCAATCACCTAGACCAGTGCTCCACAGTCTGAAGTGAAATCAACTGCATAGAGACATAAGTAGATATAAGAAGCTAGATGAAAAAAAAATACCTTAAAGGACAGCAATAAAAAGAGCAATCAGAGACACCAAAAAGCAACCAACCAATCCACAAAGGCAGGTGAAGCCAATAAGAACGATTAAAAAATGTCTTTTGTTTGTTCACAGATCACAAAAAAAGAAATCAAACAAAGGCAGAAAGCAGTTGGAGACCATATTCAAGGTATGTATTTTTTTTATTGTGTGTTACAATAGTGTGTGAGTATCTTGATTTTATATTAAGATGACAATGCACAGATTTATCAATTTACAATTTACATTTGTGTTAAGTTTCTTTCAGTGTATCACATTATAATATGTAGACCTTTTCCCATGTGGTTCTAACCAGGAGCTGGAACACAAAGTCATCACTCTGATAAAGAATGAGATGAAGAGGTTTAGGGAGCTTCTGAGTCCAGATTACCCAGCATGCACTGAGAGGGCGGATGAGGAGGATCTGCACAGTGTAAGAGAGGGAGCGCTGAAGATCACACTGCATGTCCTGAAGAACATGAACCACACAGATCTCGCTAACACACTGCAGAACAGTAAGAGCACTGCATCATGGTTTTATTCCATCAGGTTCACTTTAGAGAGGGGAAAATTATTTATGTTAACACTTTTAAAGATTTAGTTTGAGGTTAATATTATACATGTTGCTGCTCATCATCCAGCTAGGGGTTACAATGGTCCTGTTTTTTTTTTAGTAATACGCAGTACATGACTCGAATGATTTAAAATATATATTTAAAATATATTTACATTTTATATTGTGCTTATTGACTTAGCATTAAAACATGTTACGACTTTGTTTATTAGAGTCTGTGGCCCCTGTGTATCAGCAAAAGTTTAAATCTAACCTGAGAGAGAAGGTAAAAAAAATTAATGAAGGAATCTCACAGCATGGAAGCTCAGCACTTCTGAATGAGATCTACACAGAGCTCTACATCACAGAGGGCTGGAGTGGAGATGTCAATAATGAACATGAGGTGAGACAGATTGAGACAGCTTCCAGGAGACCAGTAACACAGGAGACACCCATCAAATGTAATGATCTCTTCAAAGACAAGTCAGTCAAAATTGTGATGACTAAAGGAGTAGCTGGAATTGGAAAAACAGTCTCTGTGCAGAAGTTCATTCTGGACTGGGCTGAGGGAAAAGCAAATCAGGACGTCACCTTCATGCTTCCACTTCCATTTAGAGAGCTGAATCTGATGAAGCAGAAAAATCTCAGTCTGATGAAACGTCTTCATCACTTTTTCCCAGGAATGAGAGAACTAGAATTCATAGACTGTGACTCCTACAAAGTGGTGTTCATCTTTGATGGTCTGGAAGAGTGTAGATTTCCTCTAAATTTCCAGAAGAATGAGAGAGTGCGTGGTGTGAGAGAGTCAGCCTCAGTGGATGTGCTGCTGACAAACCTCATCAAGGGGAACCTGCTTCCCTCTGCTCTCCTCTGGATCACCTCTCGACCAGGAGCAGCCAGTCAGATCCCTCCTGAGTGTGTAGACCTGGTAACAGAGGTGCAAGGGTTCAGTGATCCTCAGAAAGAGGAGTACTTTAGAAAGAAGATCAGTGATCAGACTCTGACCAATAAAATCATCTCAAACATAAAGTCTTCAAGAAGCCTCTACATCATGTGCCACATCCCAGTCTTCTGCTGGATCTCAGCCACTGTTCTAGAGAGAATGTTGGGTGAAGCAGAGAGTGGAGAGATCCCCAAGACTCTGACTCAAATGTTCACACACTTCCTGATCTTTCAAATCATACACAAGGACCAAAAGTACCATCAGAATTGTGACCCGGAACCTCAGCAGATCAGAGAGAGTATCCTGGCACTGGGAAAACTGGCTTTCCAACAGCTGGAGAAAGGAAACCTGATCTTCTATGAGGAAGACCTGAGAGAGTGTAGTATTGATGTCAGAGAAGCATCAGTGTACTCAGGAGTGTGTACCCAAATCTTCAGAGAGGAGCTCGGGCTTCACCTGGGGAAGGTGTTCAGCTTTGTACATCTGAGTGTTCAGGAGTTTCTCGCTGCTTTATATGTTTTTCTGTCTTTTGTCTTTAAAAAAAATAATCTTTTAACTGGGCAAAACTCTAGCATTTTAAATTTCTTCAGAAATCCAAACATGTCTGATGTCCTCAGGAGTGCAGTGGACAAGGCCTTACAGAGTGAGAATGGACACCTGGACCTGTTCCTCCGCTTCCTCCTGGGGCTCTCACTGGAGTCCAATCAGACTCTCTTACGAGGCTTAATGCCACAGATAGGAAGCAGCTCTCACAACAAACAGGAAACAGTCGAATACATCAAGGAGAAGATCAGGGAGAATCCATCTCCAGAGAAATCCATCAACCTGTTCCACTGTCTGAATGAACTTAATGATCAGTCTCTAGTGCAGGAAGTACAAACTTACCTGTACAGTGGAGGTTACAGCCGTGTCAGTGGAACCAGACTCTCTCCTGCTCAGTGGTCAGCTCTGGTGTTTGTGTTACTGAACTCAGAACAAGAGCTGGATGAGTTTAATTTGATGAAATATGATCCATCAAATGAATGTCTGCTGAGGCTGCTGCCAGTGGTCAAAGCCTCCAGAAAAGCTCTGTGAGTATTTTTTATTTATTTTTTTGATAAATGTATTATTGCAGGGTTTGAAAATGTTACTTGCAGCTCACTAACTACAAAAACTCTCAGTGTTTCATTTGCAATCTTGCTATAACTCTGAAACGATGTTAGATAAATCCCTGGTAAAGATGTACTGATGTGGCAATCATGGAAAAGAATATAACCCACAAACAGTATGCCAAAATCTGTTGGGTTTTAAGATAATTCAATCTTATTTCACACTATCATTTATTTACATGGCAGGAACATTCAATCCTAAATTATGAAGGCCTCAACAAAACCCTCTAAAATCAAATAACCACTTGTTTTTCTCTGCAAAAACAGAAAAAAAAAAAAATCTGATTGGAAAAGTTTTATTTCGCACTCCCAGCCCATAGTGGTACAGACCAATAGGAAAAAAAAGTAAAACTTTGCAGTAAAAGAAATGTTTAAAGTGTGAGAAGAATTTAGGGAAAAAATATATTATGCAGATAATATTTAATTTGGAAAAATATAGTAGTTTTACTAAAGGCATTAAAGGCTTTAATGGGTTCTCACTTTTCCAATCAGATATTTATGTACAGTACATGACTTAATGGCCTTATAATAAACTGTAGCTGAGAGATTGTGGAGTGCAGAAAGACGTCCCTGCTCCTGTAAATGTGCTGATGTGGCGTCCTGTCCTCTGATTTCTGTGTGTGAGAGAAACACACTCACATTTCTCTTTTTGCTGTATTATGTGTGTGTGTGTGTGTGAGAGAGAGATGTTCTGATATTTAATCATTGGTTTTTCAGACTGCGCTTGTGTAATCTGACAGATGAAAGCTGTAGAGTTCTGTCCTCAGTTCTCAGATCAAACTCCTCCAGTCTGAGAGAACTGGACCTGAGTAAGAATTATAAACTGCAGGACTCAGGAGTGAAGCTGCTCTCTGCTGGACTGGAGAAACCACACTGTAAACTGGAGAAACTGGAGTAAAATTCTCTCTCTCTCTCTCATCACAGTTTTCATCTGTGGTCACTTTAATGGTCATGCTTTGATATATTTTCATTGTGAACTGAAAATGAATCTTCTGTGTATAAAGATTTTCTATGGTTCTTAAATCAATGTAAAAAAGAAGGTTTTCTTTCTTGCAGGATGAGTGACTGCAGTATTACAGATGAAGGTTGTGCTGCTCTGGCTTCAGCTCTGAGGTCAAACTCCTCATCACACCTGAGAGAACTGAATCTAAACAACAATCAACCAGGAGAATCAGGAGTGAAGCTGCTCTCTGATCTTCTGAAGGATCCACACTGTAAACTGGAGACACTACAGTGAGTTACTGACTTACTGTCACTACTACACACATACACATTTATAAATTTTAGGGTTTTCTTACTTAATTTGAGTAATTAAAGTAAATGAGCTTAAAGTGTCTGAAATTAAATTGAATGAGTTTAAATTGTCTGGCTAACTTCAATATGACTGATTTACCCATTTACACATTGTAATTTATTTCATTTATTACACCCATTTGTTCACACATTTTATCTTTGATTCGTAGAAGAACCACAGACATGAGAAAAGTAGTAGTTTTAATGAGAAACAGGGAAAAGAAGGGATTTAAACTGGAATTTAAGTCTGGAACCCATGCCCAGCTGGCAAGCAGGCATTTGACTGGCGAGCAATAGCAGTGGCTCTTACAGGCTCAGCAGCACATTTTACAATCAACCGCAACAATCTGGCAAGCTTTCCTGAGTGGCTTTATCCCTCTCAGTGGCTGTGTTGCGATTCTCAGATTAAACTGAAAGCAGAAAGACAGCTTGTTCGGTCCTTCAGTGCTGGTCCCTCATTAGGTATTGTGGTGGAAATTCTGTAAATATTATAAAGACAATTAATTCATACACTGGGTAAGAGCAAAGTCACAAAGGCTTTATTTTAAACTTCTGCAGAAGGACCAGTCTCACACAGCAAACAATTGCAGCATGGAGAAAGGTGATCTCTTTCTCTCCGCTGTCCCATTTTATACACGAACATCTCTGCTAACGTAATCAACGCCCTGTACATGAAGTTCCTACATTCAAACTCACAACTCTTTATCTGAGCAAGACCAGATGTCCATACCTTATCATTTATTCAGGGACAATTACAATCAGGTTGTTTCTGTACGATTCTCGGCCTTGTGTTTCTAAGCTTCGGCAAACAAGTTTAAAGCGTCTATAGTCTACATGGCACAATTACAAATTAATACATCATTAAAATGTTATATTTCCATTACAGCGGTTAAACGGTGTTGTATAATTCCCACACCTTAAAAAGCCCCTGGGGCACATGGCATCTCTCCTTTCACATGTTCATTTTTTCTGCTGGCGAGACATGACAGCAGCATAGTGGCAAAGTTGACTTGCTTAGACAGTAGCTCTCACAGGCTCCTCAACAGTGCGGTTGCAGTTGTGGCCATCCGTCCCCAGCCAGTCCTCTTTAGGCATGAAAAAAAAAAAGATGTGGCACGTGCCAGTCACTGATGCATTCATGCCATTATCCCTCTCTCAGCTCCAAGCTCAAAGTTGTTGCTGGAACTGTGTGTGCATGGATAAGATCTCAGCCACATTAGGGACACAACTTTGGGTCTGTGCCGGGCACCACCATACCTGCATTCCCCACCAGTGTAAGATTTTTGAAAAGAAGGAGAGGAAAAGGAGTGAGGTTGTCCATTTGCATGACCGGAAGCCATGGTAGGTATGTGGCTAGCGAACAATAGCGGCGGCAGAGTGGCAAAATGGGCTTTCACAAACAGCAGCTCATGCAGGCTCCTTAGCAGCACATTTTACAGTTGTGGCCAGCCGGCCCCACACAGCCCTCTTTTGGTGCATCCACAGATGTGAGTCAATATGACTATCATCAGGGCGGATTTTCAGACTGAGAATGGAACCTTACGTCAAGGAAGGTGTCATGATGGATGGATTTTAAATAAAACTTAGAAGTGATGGGGCAGCTTGTGCAGTCCTTCTGGCGCTTGTCCTTTGGTAGGCAAACAGTGTTGTATAATTCCACACACTTTGAGAGACCATGGGGCATGTGGCATGACCAGTCGCGGGGTTGCAGTCGCGGCCAGCCAGCCCCATCCAGCCCTCTTTTGGCATGGCCACAGGCATGAGTCAAACGTGACCATCCAATGTTTACGCATCTCTCCTGACTGGGAATGGAGACCTTTAATGTGTCCTTTTCCTTTTTGGTGGCCGTGTCACGATGGCTTGCTCTCAGTGAAACTGGAAGCACTCGGGGAGCTCATGCGCTCTTTCAGCAGCTGTCTTCTTCGCGGTGATCAAACCACAGTGTACAGTCTGCCCACTGTAACTCACATACCAGACTCTAATTAAAGTGCACACTTTCTCCAGACTTCCGAACACTAAACTCCATGCCTTCTTTTTAAAACCGGAGCAAGACCAAAAGTCCATTGATGAGTATTTGCCACAAGCCGTGCAAGATTTACCGGCCCTGCCCCTTCACACGTCTGCAGAAGGTCCGCATCCATGACAACAACAGACAGTGGAAAGAAAAAGTATGTGGACCCCTGGAATTAACTGGTTTTCTGCATAAATTTGCCACAACATGTTCATCTTCATCTAAGTCACAATAGACAAAGACAATGTGTTTTTTCACACTCTGGACAAACTAAATGACTTAAATGATAAACTGATAACACACAAACAGTTATAATTCCTTGTGTCTTTATTGAACACACTCATTAAACAGTCACAGTGCTGCAGGAAAAAAGTACACCTCAAGGTGTAATATGTGCACTTATCTAAGTATACACTCACCTAAAGGATTATTAGGAACACCTGTTCAATTTCTCATTAATGCAATTGTCTAATAAACCAATCACATGGCAGTTGCTTCAATGCATTTAGGGGTGTGGTCCTGGTCAAGACAACTTTAACTGAAATAACCACTCGTTACAACCGAGGTATGCAGCAAAGCATTTGTGAAGCCACAACATGCACAACCTTGAGGCGGATGGGCTACAACAGCAGAAGACCCCACCGGGTACCACTCATCTCCACTACAAATAGGAAAAAGAGGCTACAATTTGCACCAGCTCACCAAAAAGACTGGAAAAATGTTGCCTGGTCTGATGAGTCTCGATTTCTATTGAGACATTCAAATGGTAGAGTCAGAATTTGGCGTAAACAGAATGAGACCATGGATCCATCATGCCTTGTTACCATTGTGCAGTCTGGTGGTGGTGGTTTAATGGTGTGGGGGATCTTTTCTTGGCACAGTTGAGGCCCTTTAGTGCCAATTGGGCATCGTTTAAATGCCACGGCCTACCTGAGCATTGTTTCTGACCATGTCCATCCCTTTATGACCACCATGTACCCATCCTCTGATGGCTACTTCCAGCACGATAATGCACCATGTCACAAAGCTCGAATCATTTCAAATTGGTTTCTTGAACATGACAATGAGTTCACTGTACTAAAATGGCCCCCACAGTCACCAGGTCTCTTTGGGATCTTTGGGATGTGGTGGAACGGGAGCTTAGTGCCCTGGATGTGCATCCCACAAATCACCATCAACTGCAAGATGCTATCCTATCAATATGGGCCAACGTTTCTAAAGAATGCTTTCAGCACCTTGTTGAATCAATGCCACGTAGAATTAAGGCAGTTCTGAAGGCGAAAGGGGGGTCAAACACCGTATTAGTATGGTGTTCCTAATAATCCTTTAGGTGAGTGTATTTGGTACTAATATTTTCATTACTGTCTGTTTTGCTTGTTGCTTGTAACTGCACTTGTGTTTTTACTGTTCGATATTTCTCTTTAAAAAGTGTGCCAAACCATCATATGCATACCCTTTTTATCCTGTTGGTTGAGGGAGGAACTCCACTGTCTCCTCCCTAGGTTTTTCCCTTTTTTCTTAATTCCGGGGACCAACTTTGGTCATTGTTCTGGTTACTTGGTTTCTATTTTTTCGTACTTCCTTTGACCAAATTTGGTCCGCCTGGTCTTTTTATTTTTTCTTACTTCCGAGCATTAAGGTCACCCATTATCTCTTATTTTACTCCAGAAATTTTCCCCATTGTAATCTAACTCTTCTGCCACCCCGTATTACATTATTGTTCCTGTCATTAAATGGCGTATGAGGTTTCTATCAATTTTCCATTATAATCCTTTTTACCTTATTTTTTATTTTTATTATCTTTTAACTGTCTTTGATGATTCAATAAAAAAATAGTTGGGAGGTGCTTAATGTTTTCATACAGCCCCCTGTTTCATGTCATCAGTCACTCAAAGACAGACCATGGGTGAGCATCTGCCTTTCTGTCAAAATCAACATTTATAACTTGCTCATGTCTCTTATCTAATCTTACTTCCTGTCCTGCCTTCCCCCTAGCTAAGCGCACCTGCAAGCGTAACCATAGCAACAGCCTGGATAGCATGGACAGCGCGGATCCTCCTTCCCCTCCACCACTCGTTGATCGCATTGCTCTCTGCAAAGTTAAGGCCAAGTGCCAAACATCCTTGAATTTGCTAAGGTTTCTTCATGAAAAGGGACTTGCTTATCAGCAGAAAGATGAGCCCCTGCCAGTCTCTCGCAAAAGACCTCTCCTTACAATTGTCCCTGTGAGCGGATCTGCAGTGTCCCAGACCAATTCTCTTAATTCTGTTGTTTCTGTTGGGACTCCTGAAACCAATATGGTTGGCACACAGACTGATTTTCCAGCAAAAGTGACTTTTAACAGGTGTATCGCAATTTATATGCCTTGCACTGATTTGCCAATTGGTGTGGTTCTTGCTCGGAGGCGGCAGAACTCTCCATCCTCTCCACCTCCTCATCTAGCCAGTGATATCAGTTTAGATGCTCATGCACGCTCAGCTCCTCATCACATCAGCTATGCCTTTTTATATGCATCTATATATACCTCAATGTATCTATATATGTACCTCAATTTATTATTACTCATCTTATATCTTTATATTATATCATAATATGGCTTTTTTATATTATTCAATGGTTTTCCTCCACTGGTCTGTATCCGTTTTATTCATGCAGCCAATTAAACTGTACTTTGCACTAACCATGAGTGTGTTGAGGTTATCTGGTTGTTTCCTGATAAGAGATAATGAGTTCCTCTCAGCTACAACACCCCCATTCATATTTTGGGTCCTTTCCCCTCACCCCACTACGCTTCAGTGTAGCATCTCTCCTCAAGTTTGTGTGGCCTGGGATGTGATTTTAGTGATAACGCCAGACCACAGGATAAAGAATTTAGTTGGGATCTTTTATTCCAGACTGCACTTTGATTAGGGCAGCGTTAATTATGCAAATTCGAGGAATCAGACAGAGACTTAAATATTGTGTACAGTTATTAAAATTAATTAAATTTGTCCCTCAAAACAAAATAATCAATCCAAAAATAAATGGCTAACATAGACAACGGTAGCAGCCTTTCATTCTGTAAACAAACAAACACAAATATTACATTGTCTTCACGAAAAACAGAATAAGGCTGTTTAAACTACACGAAACATGAATGAAAGTTCCTCATGACACATAACATCATCCATAAACATACTCTCTCAATTTAATAAACACAAAATAACTGATTATAACTTACGGCTCATCACCACTCTTGTGCATCACACATTAACACTGCACATGAAGATCTTGCTTTTCTTCTCTGCATATAATAGAGGTTCACATTAACATTGGGAACACTAAAACATCAAAAATCCTGTATCTTTCTGTTCTCTTTAACAAAACACACATGCATCACAATTAACAAATCTTTGGAACAGTAAAATTTAATAACACTCACTCTGATGCTTCACTCTCACACTGGAAACACACAGACGGCCTATGGAGCTGGTTTCTCCCCTCTTTAATAAACAAAATAACCATTTCAATCATGCTGTTTCACATAGATATACACACAAAACGAACTCAGTACTCTGATGAAGTGGATTGGATGTCTAAGCACTTACGCTTCAAGCAATGGCGTTGATTTAGTTCACCCACATCCACGTGTCCCGATCCAATCACACGAAATCAACACGATACACGGCCAAACTAACAAACAAAACACTAAGGAGCTTTAATTTACCTCTGTCATACATGCACATTTCATGCTAGTTTGCTCTGAACTAAACTTTAATGTAAATTTTTCTCCACTACACAAGCACACGCTGTGGCACGAGTTCGCACTGCTTTCAGGTAATTGTCACGACGCTTTCAGGTAATTACACAACCGTGTTTCTTAAAGGGCCAGCGTTACATTTTCTCAGTAACCCCACTAAAATACACTATATTCACAGCACAATCAGACAGGGACACAAATAACCACTCCTGTGATAACAGGTCAGCTTTTCAACCTGGTTACACTCTCCCCTGCTGATAGTCAACGTCCTCGGTGACTACAATCTCTAATCAGCTTGCTCTCTTTGAAGCTGCCCTGTGGTATATAAGACCATACCAGCTAGCACCTGGGAAAGGATATCAGGACTGAAAGACACTGCATTGCATGCAGACTGGGGCAATCGGTGAGGGTTACTATGTACACCTGCAGTGGTCCTCTGCGTTCTACGCACTGAGGGACAGGGTACTTCTAGCTTAGCACACTCTTCCCTTTTCTTTCTAGGAGTCGGCATGGGTCTCATGACTGAATGCTCATGAGGTAAGTGGACACTTTCCATTTCTCGCTCAACGGACACTGGAGTCACTTCCAGGGTATTTTCAGGTATTTCAGGACTCTCTGGTTCTGAACAGTTACCACTCTCAGATTGTTCTGCCTGATAATACAAACAGTCTCCCAGCTCAGGAATGGGTGGCTCTGAATCCTTAGAGGCTGAACCTACTGCCATTTCCTCCCTAGGACATAGCACTTCCTCCACCAGAACACACTCTGCCTCCTGTGAGGGCATTGCTGCCTCCAGAGCTGATGTAGGTACATCTTTTTGAGGGAGTTTCTGACGTCTTGGCATGGGCACGGGAACTGAACTATTGCAGGGCCTAAGATTGGATCTGTGTACTCTTTTTACTGGACCTTCTCCGACAGGACACACAGTGTATGTGGTCCCCTGAACATCTAATACTTTGTACACGGTGGAAGACCATGCATCCTGAATTTTATTTCGGCCAGGTGGTCGGTGTCGCAGGTACACATGTTGTCCAACCTGCACAGCTGGGCAATATACTTCCTCTGCATGCTGCCTTGCTCTTTCCGCAGCCTTCCTTTCCGCATATTCCTTTGCTCGAATATGGGCATCTCTGAGACGCCCCTGGTGTACTTTTAGCCAGTCAGGTTTGTCATCTGTTTCAGGCTCCTGGCCCAACAATGCATCAACGGGCAGATGTGGCTGGACCCCAAACAAAAGATAGTATGGTGAGTACCCTGTGGATGAGTGTGGTGTCACGTTATAAGCATAGACTAACTCAGATAAATATTCTGGCCACCTACGTTTTTTTTCAGGAGGGAGGGACTTCAAGAGGTCATGAAGGGTTCTATTAAACCTCTCACACTGAGGATTGCCCTGGGGGTGATGCGGTGTTGTGCGAGTTTTCTTGACCCCGTACAATTTGCAGAGCTCGGCAATCAAAACGCTTTCAAAATTTCTGCCTTGATCAGAGTGCAAGCGTTGTGGCACTCCATATTTCAAGAACCATTCTCTGAGAAGAATCTTGGCAGTGGTCTCAGCCTTCTGGTCACGAGTGGGAAACGCTTGACTGAACTTAGTGAACACATCTGTTACTACTAGTACATTCTCACGCCCATCTGTGGCCGGTTCAAGGGTCGTAAAGTCAACTGCTACAACTTCCAGTGGCCGTGAGGCTAGGAATGAGGTCCAAGGTGCTTTAATCTTGGGTTGTGGCATCTTTGCTAACACGCAGCGCTGACACTGTTTCACCCACTGTTCCACATCCTCATACATTCCTCCCCAGAAACATCGCTGTTTCAGCAGGCCTAACGTCCTCTCTATACCCTGATGACCCATCTGATTGTGGACAGTCTTCAGGACTTGATCTTTCAGACAGGTGGGTAGTAACAACTGGTGACATTCCCCAATGTGGGCATCATCGACAACACGGTATAAGAGACCATCTTTTTCTCTGACCTTTGACCACTGTTTCAATAGGGAGCACACAGATCTGGACAGACCCAACCTCTCTTGCTTTGTGGGCTTCCTTTGCCGGCTCCAGAACTTCTTGAACTCCCCAATTGTTGGATCAGACTCCTGAAACTGATGGAGATCCGCTTTCGAATACCCTGGCAATGTGGGAGTATTTTCACACCCAACATCATCTCCTCCAGCCAAGGATGCTTGTAACTGCCTGACCCGGCTACACTCAACACCTGCGGCTAACAGGTCTGGCCCCAAAGCTGTTCCTCTCCTGAGCGAGTTACAGATCGCTATACAGCCATCATACTCTATGTCTTCACTTTCAGGGTCTGATTCATCGGATCCTGGTCTCCTGGAAAGGGCATCAGCAGCAGTGTTGCATCGTCCGGGCCGGTACTTGATTTCAAAATCAAAAACGGCGAGCTGAGCAGCCCAGCGCTGTTCGATGGCTCCTAATTTAGCAGTCGTGAGGTGGCAGAGAGGGTTGTTGTCCGTTATGATGGTGATTTTGGACCCCAAAAGATAACTTCTGAACTTTTCAGTGACTGCCCACTTAAGCGCCAACAGTTCCAGCTTCATGCTGCTGTAGTTTTGATCATTTTTCTCAGCCCCTCTCAACCTCCTACTGGCATAAGCGATCACGGTCTTCTTCCCTCCTTGATGCTGGTACAAGACAGCTCCCAAACCAAGGTTGCTCGCATCAGTTTCAAGCACAAAGGGGAGTGTGAAATCAGCATATCCCAGTGTTGGGGCACTGGTAAGCTTGTCTTTGAGACAATCAAAGGCCGTTTGACATGGAGATGTCCAGGAGCTCTTGTACAGTTGAGCTGCCTTCACGGAACTTGTCTCTCTAATGCACACATTCACTACATCATGTAATGGCCCAGCTGTCTGGGAGAACCGTTCTATGAATCTCCTGTAATAGCTGCAGAACCCTAGGAATGACCTAAGTTCCTTCAGAGTGCTGGGAACCGGCCACTCCCGAACAGCACTTATCTTGTCAGGATCTGTACTCACACCTTGTGCTGAGACTCGATGGCCCAGGAACCTTACTTCTGGCTTTAGGAAATGACACTTCTCTATTTTAATCTTTAACCCCGTTTCCCTCAACCTTCTAAACACTGTTTCAAGTCTCTCCAAATGTTCGTGAAAGGTCGACGAATACACCAACAGGTCATCCAAGTAGACGAGGACAATTTGGAACACTAAGTCGCACATGATAGCTTGCATGAGCCGCTGGAATGTCGCAGGCGCATTGCACAACCCAAACGGCATCCGTCTGAATTCATAGAGACCAATTGGGGTAGTGAAGGCAGTCTTATGTCTGTCCTTTTCATGGACTGCAACTTGGTGGTAACCGCTCGCCAGGTCTATTGTTGAGAAGACTTGCGCTCCGCCTAATGCATCCAAGCTCTCATCAATGCGAGGCAAAGGATATGCATCACGCTTAGTCTTTGTGTTCAATCTCCTATAATCCACACACAGCCTCAAACTTGAATCAGCCTTGCGCACCAAAACAATGGGTGACGCGTAGGAACTCGAACTTTCCTGTATGACACCTTTCCGGAGTAAACCTGAGATATGCTCTTTGACCTCTTCGAACTGAGTCGGTGGTATCCTGCGATATGGTTGAGAAACTGGAGTATCATCTGTTAAGTGGATCTCATGTTTCACCCGCTCTGTGTATCCCAAGTCTTCATCACAGACTGCAAACACATCTGCATATTTTGTGAGTAACACACTGAGCCTTGCTTGTTCTTCTGGGGTACCCCCTATATGCAGTCTACTTAACAGATTACTTAAGTCAGTATCAGACTCCGGTTTATTTTTCCAGTCCACTCTCACTTCTTCGTGGTCAGCCGAGATGCGGTGGAATCTTACTTCACAAGCATCACTCTCCATGCACTGGCAGGGGGTAAGTATACCAAGCCGAACCTTAGGGGGCAGCCAAACATCATCAGGGGAAAAGTTGACCACTTGAATGGGAAACAGTCGACTTCTAGGCGACACCAAGGTGGGCATGGGGATCAATCCACCTGGCAATGGTACGCTCCCAGGTTCCAGCAGTAGCCAACCACTGGTGTCAGGGGCTCTTCTGTTCACTCTGGCATAGACCGTAGCTACAGAGGATGCTGGTACATGGGTTTTGCCCTTACCACTAACTCTGACCGCTGACCTCATTTTCACCAGTTCAACTTCCTGTACACGAGTGAAGGCTTCCCGCCACACAGAGTCCAGCTTTCCTCCTAAAGTGGCGTCAAACTCAGTCAGAGCAAACTGTCTGCATCTCTGAATGATATTCATGCCTACAATACCAGGGGGAGATGAATCTAGTGCTGCAGGATCCCCATCCTGAACGATCAGAAACCCACACTCGGGTATAGTCAGCCCCATCACTTGAATGTCCAGTTCGACATACCCCAGGTATGGCAGGGGTAGCTTGTTCGCTGCAGTAATCCTTAACCATTTGGAAGTGCAGTGAAGGTCCTTATCTTCTCCATGGAGGTTTTTTCTGAACGAACTTTCGGTTAGGGTACTCACCTTACTTCCTGTGTCTAGCAGACATCTAACTGGGACCCCACCAATGTGAATATGAACTTCAGGACACTGGCCAACTGCACGCTCCAAGAAGCGCTCTTTTGTTAGTGTGCTACATCTTGAGCCTTCTGGTGTTCCTCGCATTGCTCGGCTCACAGCAAAGGAGGGACCCCATTTCCCTGCACCACAGAACTGGTAGTGGAAGTGGACTGACTTTTGGAACTACGTTGCATCGGGCACTGTCTAGCTATATGTCCCACCCCTTCACACTTTAAACAAATGGGTTGGCCATCATCAGTATACTTGGGCTTAACTTTGGGTTTTCCACCCTGATTACTACTTGACCCAGCCTTTTGTACAGTCAATTCACGGACTGCACTGGTCAGTTCCCCAATAGCTTTACCCTGCTGAGTGATTATTTTTACCACCTCCTGCAAGGCCACAGCTATGTCACTTTGTGCTTCACGGACTGAAGTTGAACGTTCTGACATCTCCCCAGAACAGGCACTCGCAATATGTCTACTCCTGGCCACATTAGCACCACGTGGTCTGTCCTCCACAACCCACATCATGGCCTCTTCCCGAACATCAAAGAGGGTAGACTGAGGCTTTTCTCTGACCACCCTGCGCAGCTCTCTACGGAGGGAGGGTTCTCTTACACCTTCGATGAACTGATCTCTTAGAGTGAGCTGGGGATCAGAGACAGCATTAGGGGACTGTTGGAGGGCAGAATTAAGAAGCTGAGAGAGCGCATGGGAAAAGTCACGAAAGTCTTCTCCCTCTAACTGTCTGCGTGCATAAAAAGCATGCAACAACTGTGGTGTAGTGCGTTTTTCCCTAAAAGCCCCCAGCAAATATGAAAACAACTCACTTGGTCGCCTGGTCTCATCTCCCATACGCAGCTTGATTTCATCTAAGGCTGAGCCTCTTAAATGGGACAATATAAAGTCAACTTGGTCATCAGTGCTCAAACCCCTGACCCGAATTACACGTTCAACCTCATCAATGAACTCATCTACAGACTGACCATCTTTAACATAATCACCACTAAAGGGCACAATTTGACGCTCCCTTGGAATATAAATATTACCCATATTAGCAAGGGCTGTCATTACTTGGTCGTGTCTTCGACCCAGCTCCAGAATTTGAGACTGCAATTGTACTACTGGATTACCTTCATCAGCATGACCTGCAGCCCCATCATTGTTCACATCATGGCTGGTCCCAGCCTGAGCAGCCATCACATCGTTGTCCTGCTCCATGTTATTACGTGCAGCAAACAGACAAAGAACAGTCACAGTCACTGCAGTCCAACCTGAAGTGCAGCTCCTTGCAGTCTCCTCTGCCAATGGTCCCAGTGCTAAAGTGAATACCCTCCTGCGTTGCCACAAGCTCGTCCCTTGCTTCTCTGCAGGCTCTCCAGAACTGTCACACTTTGCGTGGTTGACCTCCTTGGCACTGGAACGGAGCTCCTTCTCACCACTACCGTTGTCTATGTTTCTTTTACTCTACCTATCTGTCTGTCACCCCCCGATATCAGCAATGGAAACCCCACTCCTGGTACCAAGAATCTCTGTGGCCTGGGATGTGATTTTAGTGATAACGCCAGACCACAGGATAAAGAATTTAGTTGGGATCTTTTATTCCAGACTGCACTTTGATTAGGGCAGCGTTAATTATGCAAATTCGAGGAATCAGACAGAGACTTAAATATTGTGTACAGTTATTAAAATTAATTAAATTTGTCCCTCAAAACAAAATAATCAATCCAAAAATAAATGGCTAACATAGACAACGGTAGCAGCCTTTCATTCTGTAAACAAACAAACACAAATATTACATTGTCTTCACGAAAAACAGAATAAGGCTGTTTAAACTACACGAAACATGAATGAAAGTTCCTCATGACACATAACATCATCCATAAACATACTCTCTCAATTTAATAAACACAAAATAACTGATTATAACTTACGGCTCATCACCACTCTTGTGCATCACACATTAACACTGCACATGGAGATCTTGCTTTTCTTCTCTGCATATAATAGAGGTTCACATTAACATTGGGAACACTAAAACATCAAAAATCCTGTATCTTTCTGTTCTCTTTAACAAAACACACATGCATCACAATTAACAAATCTTTGGAACAGTAAAATTTAATAACACTCACTCTGATGCTTCACTCTCACACTGGAAACACACAGACGGCCTATGGAGCTGGTTTCTCCCCTCTTTAATAAACAAAATAACCATTTCAATCATGCTGTTTCACATAGATATACACACAAAACGAACTCAGTACTCTGATGAAGTGGATTGGATGTCTAAGCACTTACGCTTCAAGCGATGGCGTTGATTTAGTTCACCCACATCCACGTGTCCCGATCCAATCACACGAAATCAACACGATACACGGCCAAACTAACAAACAAAACACTAAAGGAGCTTTAATTTACCTCTGTCATACATGCACATTTCATGCTAGTTTGCTCTGAACTAAACTTTAATGTAAATTTTTCTCCACTACACAAGCACACGCTGTGGCACGAGTTCGCACTGCTTTCAGGTAATTGTCACGACGCTTTCAGGTAATTACACAACCGTGTTTCTTAAAGGGCCAGCGTTACATTTTCTCAGTAACCCCACTAAAATACACTATACTCACAGCACAATCAGACAGGGACACAAATAACCACTCCTGTGATAACAGGTCAGCTTTTCAACCTGGTTACATTTGTATATTTCTTTTCTGACTTGGCCAAGGCTAAACATTTCTTCATGCAGTGTAAATCTTTGATTTTGTGTGCATGAAAGCATCTCACTTTTCTCGGGTCCTCTATGTCTCACAGTTCATCCCATATGATTTATATGTTTTTTTTTTTTTTAGCAGTTTAGTACTTTAGCATTTAGTACTTAGCTGAATATATTTCTTATATACGTATATATGAGTAACGTGATTAAATATCGTCATATATGTGATTAAATATGTTAATACATTAACTACTGTTGTTCTTTGATGTAATGGACATTTGAAGCAAGGTGTTTGTCTCAAGGCTCGGTCTGTGCTTGTAATAAACCAGAGAGAACATTCAGGCACTATAATGCGTTCTGAGTGTGTGCGTGTGTGCTTGTGTGTCATCGGAGCCGGATGGTAAACATAGCAAAATTCAGCAGTCAGTTCCATCAATTCCTCCCTCATTTTAAACCTAACAGTACGCATATTATGCCTTTAGCATTTTGACTTCTTTTTATGTAGTGTGCTCAAGACCACTGTTCTAATATTTCATCATTTCTATTTTAGGTTGCGTGGATGTAATCTGACAGGTGAAAGCTGTAGAGTTCTGTCCTCAGTTCTCAGCTCAAACTCCTCCAGTCTGAGAGAACTGAACCTGAGTTACAATAAACTGCAGGATGCAGGAGTGAAGCTGCTCTCTGCTGGACTGGAGAATCCACACTGTACACTGGAGATACTGAGGTGCACACGTACGAACACACACACACACAAACAAACACACACACACACACACACACAGTAACACAAGTGTTAATGAATGCTAAATGCAGATGTGTGTTTAGAGTCCATTAAAGGTAAAGTTCTCAAAGCGCTGAAAGACACAAACAAATTGAGACCAAAAGGGAGGGGGAAAAAAAAGTCAGAAATTAAAGTTATTTTTACTTATATTTCCAGTGCATAGCAAGGGTGTTCATGCTGCTTGAAGTTTTCCACATTTTGTCACTTTACAATCACAAATGTAAATATATTTTATGGGGATTTTATGAGATAGGTCAACACAAAGTGGTACATAATAAGGAAGTGGGAGGAAGATGATAAAGGCTCGATTTTTTTGGTGTGTATTCAGTCACTGGGTCAATACTTTGTAGAACCGCCTTACAATTACAGCTGCATGTCTTTTGGGGTATGCCTTTAACAGCATTGCACATATAGAGAGAGAGAGACATTTTAGCCCATTGTTCTTTGCAAAATAGCTTAAGCTTTGTCAGATTGGATTTTATTTGGGGTCTTTAGCAACATTTCTAAAAAGAAATGTGCAAAGATTATTTAGGTGTGCATATAAGTGTGTTAGTGTCAGTCCAGTTCCTGAATATTGAGAAGTCTGATGGCATTACACAGTCTTGTTGTGTGGGCCTGAATGTTTTGGTACCTTTATCCAGATGGCAGGAGCGTGAAGAGTCTGTGTAAGGGGTGTGTGTGGTCATCCACAATGCTGGTGGGTTTGTGGATGCAGTTCGTAGTGTAAATGTTATAGATGGAGGGAAGAAGGACCCTGTGAACATCTCAGCTGTCCTCAATGTTCACTGTGGGGTCATGTGCTTTGTGATGGTGCAGTTGAAAAAACAATCCGAGGTGCAGCTGCTTAGGATGCTCTCTACAGTCCCTCTGTAGAAAGTGGTGAGGATGGGTGGAGGAAGATACGATTTTCTCTGTCTTGTCAGAAATTAGAGATGCTGGTGTTGATGGAGCAGCTTAGATTCTCCACCAGATGAACACCAAGGAATTTGGTGCTTATGATGAGGAAGGGGTCCTCCTTTGCTCTCCTGAAGTCAACAATTTCACTCTTTTACCCACTTTGAAAGACCAGTCTGTTAGCTGATGTACCTCTTCTCTGTTCGAGCAGTGCAAAAAATCATACAAAAAGTGTTTCTGGATATTTCAACAAATTCCAAGACCACCAGGTGGCTTTACAAAAAGTGAGATTTCTCACTTCAAAAAATTAAAACGTCAACAAAATCAACTACAACATTCTGCAAGAGCTGCCTGGACTTTGCACTACATACAAATCAGGTGATACAATTATGGACCAGAAGAAGCTGTTGTCCTACTGAATTTTTCAATTCCAACATATCTATTAAAATTAAAAGTGTGATGACATATCATGTTGCTGTGGAATTTGGATCCCCCGAACTTCTAACTATGCAATAGAACAATACGATGCATCAGCAAATTTATTCCCCAGGCCATCTACATGATCATTGAGAAGAAACATCCTCAGTCCACATCAACCTCTTTAAACAACACTGTTTCTGTTTCTTCAGTACTTGGGCTAACTTGCTAACAGTACTTGGGCACCCTTCCATCACTGGATTAATCCTCTTTTTCACAACATGCCGTCACAGACAACCGGAGACGGACCAGAAGACTAGCAGTTAGCCCTGTAGCGTGGATGGTAAACTCAAACGCGGAAGTAGCGCGAGCAGGCAGGATAACCACGCTGTTTATTTTTAGAACTCTCCCGAAGCGAGAAGAAGAGTTCACACAAATAAACCCGCATTCTAATAACACACACTCAATCAAAAGCGAAACCCAAGAAAGTGAGTACTCATGATTAGATGGACATAGCGTCAGCGATAACATGGGCGAACTCAATGACTGAGCGATGTGAAACGCCATCTTGTCTCCTTTTATGCTTCTTGAATCGCGATCGTACTACTTCCGGGTCCTCGTGCCGGTTGCGTTAGGAGTGCGCATGACAGTACCCTCCTGTCCAGGGCTGGCACCCGACGGTCCTGGGATGGAGGATACCCGAAGACGGTAGTCCCGGATGAGGTCAGGGTCGTGAATGAACTGAGCCGGAATCCGGAACTGAGCCGGAAGATCTCTCCTTGGGGCCATAACCCTCCCAATCAACTACGTATTGGATACCTCTGCCCCGAGGACACGAATCAAGGATCTGGTGTACGGTGTAAGTGGGACCGCCCTCAATGAATCAAGGAGGAGGAGGAGGAGGAGGGTGGCTGGGTGGAACCATGGGTGAAGTGGTGAAGGGTTTGAGTTGGGATATGTGAAATACTGGGTGGATCCGGAGCACCGCAGGCAGCTGGAGCCGGTAGGTGACAGGATTAATCGGGAGAGTGATGCGGTATGGGCCGATGAATCTGGGAGAAAGTTTTCGTGATTCTGTCTGTAGGTGTAGATTCTTTGTAGATAGCCATACCTTGTCACCTACATGGAACAGTCGCCCCGGTGGGTGTCGACGGCGATGTTGAAGGGTGTAGCGGGTGATGGTGTCGTTTGCTTGGTTCCAGAGCTGTCGACACAGGCGGACCAACTGTTGGGCCGACGGTACTTCAACCTCCGGTTCTTGATGGTTGAACATCGGAGACTGGAAACCATAGCATGCCTCAAATGGGCTTAGGTTGGTGGCAGAAGAGATGTGGAGGTTATGTGATATTTCTGCCAAAATGATGTAGCCCAGGAGCACTGGCAATCAGTGACAAACACCACAGGTAGCGCTCCAGTTGTTGGTTGGTCCGCTCCGTCTGACCGTTAGTCTGTGGGTGGTATCCAGAAGACAGACTACAGGTGGAATTGATCAGACGGCAGAAGGCCTTCCAGAACCGTGATGTGAACTGGGGCCTCTGTCTGAGACGATGTCCAGACGGACTACGTGTTCTAATATCAGTTCGGCTGACAGGAGTCCGGGGAGGGCCACCAGGTGGTATTTTTCCCTTTGGAAATTGGCAGGCCCGTGATGAAGTCGACGTCAATGTGCGTCCAGGGTCGAACGGGAAGTGGCTGAAGTTCACCTGGCGATGGTTGATTGCTGTCCTTGGCCCTGGCACACACTGGGCACGCCTGGATGAACTCATCAACATCCCTCCTCATGTTTGGCCACCAGAAGGCGCGTTGAATGAACTGTAGAGTGCGTCGCCTTCCAGGATGGCCAGAGAGGAGGGAGGAGTGCCCCCATTGGAGAACATCTGTCTTAACGACATCAGGAACATAGAGTCGTTATGTGTTGATGTTGTGAGTGGGTGTCGGCGGCACATCTGCCGGTTCGGTCTCCGCAGTCTGTGCCTGGCGAAGAGTGGTGCGAGTATCTTGGTGGGTGGTATGACAGGCGCAGGGTCCACCGGAACACAGGGACGTCTTCCTTGTGCTGTTGTGAAAGGGCGTCGACTTTGGTGTTCTTGGACCCCGGGCGGTATGACAGGTGGAAGTTGTAGTTCTCAAAAAACAGTGCCCACCGCGCCTGTCTGGGGTTGAGCTGTTTCAGCCTGCAGATGGTGATGAGATTCTGGTGATCGGTCCAGACGATGAATGGTTCTCTGGTGCCCTAGAGCCACTGTTGCCATTCCTCCAAGGCTCACTTTATGGCCAGCAGCTCACAGTCCCCTACTCCGTATAGCTCCTGAGTCGGGTCAAATTTTTTGGAGATTAAACTACAGGTATGCAGCTTATGATCTGGACCTTGTCGGGAGAGAACATTCCCAGTGTTCATGTCCGACGCGTCCACTTCCAATTATTTGTTGGCATCTGGATGAAGGAGGATAGGAGCCATGGTGAAGCGACGGCAGAATTCATGGAAGGCGGAGATGGCAGGTGAGGTGGAAGGGTTGAGATGATGAGCGAGTCAGAGCAGTTAACGGAGTTGCAACCGTACTGTAGTCCCGGATAAAGCGACGATAGATGTTGGCAAACCCGAGAAATCGCTGGAGTTGTTTGAGAGTCTTGGGTAGGGGCCAATGACCACACCCTGGGGCGAGATGACAAAACCCAGGAACGTGGTGGAGCGCTCGTGAAAAACGCACTTCTCCAACTTACAGTACAGCTGATGGGCGAGCAAACTCTTTAGAACCACCCTGACGTGTTGGACATGTTCGTTGACGATTCGGGAATATATGAGGATGTCGTCTCGATAAACGAACACCCAGCGGCCTAACATGTCTCTAAGAACGTCATTGATAAGTTGTTGAAAGACAGCAGGTGCATTGAGTCCAAACGGTATCACTAGATTTTTATAATGTCCAGTCATCGCCCTCCCTGATGCGCACCAAGTTGTAGGTGCTCCGGCGGTCCAACTTGGTGAAGATGGTGGCACCAGAGAGGGCGTCCAGGGCAGAGTTGGTAAGAGGCAGTGGGTGTCGGTTCTTGATGGTGATGTTGTTGAGCCCCCGATAATCGACACAGGGGCGTAAACCACCGTCACACTTCTTCACAAAGAAGAACCCCACGGCTACAGGGGAGGAGGAAGGCCGGATGGATTTGATTTTTTATATATATTTTTTTATTTTTTTATTGGTATTTAACAACAACAACAAAAAAGCAGAGCCAGATCAATATCAAATTCAAATTTTATTCGTCACATACAGAGTCATACACAGTATGATATGAAGTGAAATGCTTATACGACTGCTATAGACCTACCATATTACAAAAAAATAAAAAAATATATTTAAAATAAATACTTATTTACAAAATATACAGAATAGGAATAAAAATGAATAAAGTATTTGAATAAGATAAATATAAAGAAGTTAAAGAATATCTAATAAAAATAGTGGATATATATAGTAACTGAAATGTAATGGAAATGTGGTGTAGTGCAGACCAGAATGTAGTGAAGTTCAACTTCACAGTGTGTAAAATGTGCAAGTGTGCAAATGTTCCAATATTAAAAGTTAAAAAGTCTGCAGTCCTGAGGTGTGCAAAATGTGCAAGTGTGTGAGTGGTAGGTCCTATGTGGTGTTGTGATTGAGAGCTCGTATAGCCTGCGGGAAGAAACTCCTCCTCAGTCTCTCTGTGTTGGCCTTCAGGGAGCGGAAGCGCTTTCCTGATCGCAACAGAGAGAACAGTCCGTTGCCGGGATGACTGAGGTCTTTCACTATCTTCCTGGCCTTGGTCCAGCACCGCTTGTTGTAGATCGTCTAAAGGTCAGGGAGCTTGGTACAGATGATACGTTCAGCTGATCGAACCACCCTCTGTAGGGCTCTCCTGTCCTGCATGGTGCTGTTCCCGAACCAGGTTGTGATGTTTCCCGTCAGGATGCTCTCTATGGTGCAGGAGTAGAAGTTCCTTAGCACCTTAGAGGGCAGTCTAAAGTCTCTCAGGCGCCTGAGTTGGTAGAGACGCTGCCGGGCCTTTTTCACCACGGTGTTGATGTGACAGGACCATGACAGCTCCTCGTGATGTGAACACCGAGGTATCGGAAGCTGTCCACTCTCTCCACTGGTCTCTCATTGATGGCGGGTGTCTTGTAGTTCCTCTCCTGCTTAGTACTAAAGTCCACTATCAACTCCTTGGTCTTACTGACGTTCAGGAGGAGATTGTTCCTCTGGCACCAGTTCTCCAGATTTCCAATCTCCTCCAGGTAGGCCGTCTCATCGTTGTCAGAGATCAGGCCCACCACGACCGTGTCATCATCAAACTTAATGATGGTGGTGGAGTTCGTAGTGGCTACGCAGTCATAGGTGTACAAAGAGTACAGAAGGGGGCTCAGAACACAACCCTGGGGGGCTCCAGTGCTGAGAGTGAGAGAGGCTGAGACATAGCCGCCCATCCTTACTGCCTGTGGTCTCCCAGTTAGGAAGTTGGAGATCCACTGACACAGAGATGAGCTGAGTCCCAGGTGCTCCAGCTTGATGGTGAGTGTGGAGGGAATTATGGTATTAAATGCTGAGCTGTAGTCGACAAAGAGCATTTTAACATAATTCCCCCTTCTAGTGTCCAGGTGAGTGAGTGATGTCTGGAGTAGATGAGAGATGGCGTCATCCGTAGAGCAGTTCGGGCGGTATGCAAATTGCAGTGGATCCAGTGTGTCTGGTAGTGAGGAGATGATGAAGTCTCTGACCAGCCGTTCAAAACACTTCATCACCACTGAGGTGAGGGCTACAGGTCGATAGTCATTGAGGGAAGCAGGATGTGGTTTCTTCAGAACATGAACAATGATGGACTCTTTGAAGCATGTAGGGATCACTGACTGAGATAAGGAGAGGTTGAATATCTCTGTGAACACAGGTGCAAGCTGGTCCAGACGGCATCTCAGGCAGAGGCAGAGTCCTCAGAGCCTGCGCAGGCAGGCTCTGAGGACTCTGCCTGAGATGCCGTCTGGTCCTGCTGCTTTTCTGGTGTTCACTCTTTTGAAGGCTCTCCTCACGTCATGCTCGGAGATGATGAGCGCGTTTCCGGTGCTGGCAATGACTTCCTGTCTGCAGCCGTTAGCACCGCTAGCATTAGCAACGCTCATCTGCCAGAGTCATGTCCGCGTTCGTCATACCAGATGTTGGTGCTTTATAGTTCTTCTTAGTCCCTGCCACAGGCTCCTAGAGTCACTCTGTTGGAGTTGTGACTCTAGTTTCCTTCCGTAGCGCTGCTTCGCCTCCTTCACCGCCTTCCGGACGTTATAGGACGCAGCCTTGTACAGGTCTATGTCCCCCGACGCAAGTCCCGCATTGTAGGCAGTGGTGCGAGATCTCAGAGCGTCGCGGATGGTTTTATCCACCCACGGCTTCTGATTGGGAAACGTTCTGATGGTCGTTTTTTGTACGGTATCATCCGCTAGTTTCCCGATGAAACTCAGAACCGCTTCCGTAAACACGTTGACGTCATCAGAGCTGTTTCGGAACATGTCCCAGTCTGCGTCATCGAGTGCGTCCTGAAGCGCGGCCACCGATTGGTCCGTCCAGCGCGCGACCTCCCTCTGAACTGGAAGTTCCTGTTTAAGCCTTTGTTTATATTTTGGCATGAGGAAGATGGCGGCGTGGTCGGATTTCCCAAACGGGGGACGAGATTGTGCCTTGTAGCCATCCTTGATTGTAGTGTAACAGTGATCCAGTGTCCTTTCACCCCTGGTGGGGCAGGTGATATGCTGATGACTGTATATTGTATATACCTTATATACTTTTAACACCCACAGCAAACATTTAAAAACAAACAATAATCTGTTAATATAAGAGTGAACATGGAAAACAAGGGCAAAACACTCCAGTAAAAGAAAACATAAAAGTCATGATTGTTCAAGTAGATCCCACAAAGGGGACCATATCCGCCAGAATAGTTCAGATTTGTTCTGTAAATCATAAGTAAGTTTTTCCAATGGGAGAAGATTCCCCACTTGTGCCAGACACATCTTTAAAGTTGGTACACGAGATGATGACCATAAGATAAGTATACAATTCTTTGCCAGGTAGGTAATGAAATTTAAAAAACAATTTAAATCAGAAGGAAGATCTAGTGATATTTTACATTTTAACAGGTATATAGTTGGAGACAGTGAATTTTCTAACCAGTATTTTCTCAACCAGATCATGCACTTCATACCAAAAAGTTAAAATTTTCTTACACTCCCAGAATAAATGCATCAATGTTCCCGTTTCTGATTTACATTTAAAACACAGCTGAAATACATTTGGATACATTTTGTGTAGGCGTACAGGGGCGAGATATGATCTATATATGAATTTGAAGTTTTGCTCATGCACAGAAATTGAAGTGGATTTGTGAAAGACCTCCTCACATATAGAGAGCCGTTCATCATCAGTGAATGACTGGCCCATATCCTTTTCCCAAACCTTTCTTAGAGGATTCAAAGTTGAAGAGTTTTCTGATAAAAGGGAGCCATACAGATAAGAAATCTGACCCTTCAAAGCCCCTGGAAGCAAGAGACGATTTTCAATATCAGACATTTCAAAATGAATTTTGCCCTGTCTCATTTCAGATTGAATAAAATGACGTAGCTGGAGAAATTTGAAAAATCTGTTCTAGGAAGTTGATAATCCCTTCTAAGTGTCTCAAAGGATTTGACAACATTATCTGTAAATAAACTGGCTAAAGTAAAAACACCTTTCTCCATACAGGTTTGAAGGCCAATATTAGCTAACAAAGCAGGAATGTCGGGTTCAAAATGATTGGGGATTGCATGGTTAAATTCCTGGGGAGGTGGAGATATTTTTGACATCTTCACAAGCCAAAAGAGTATTTAATAATAAAAAATTCTCAACTACCGGCTGGATCTCCTTAAAATTATTAATAAATGGAAGAGATGTTAGTGTTCTTCGAGCACATACAAAGGATTCCATAGTGACCCACAAGGAGCCTGTATCATTTGAAAACCATCTAAGCATTTGTTTGATCTGAGCAGCCCAATAGTAAATTTGTATGTTGGGCAAAGATCCACCTCCACACTCCTTTGGCTTGAGAAGAGAAGTGAATCTAATCCTGGGTTTTTTATTATTCCATATAAATTTACTGATGGTTGTGTTCAGACCCTTAAAGTTAGAATTCAAATAATATTCAGGGTATGCACTGAAATAAATAAAGTAAACGGGGAAGCACATTCATTTTAATTGTGTTAATTCTTCCAAAAAAAGAAATTGGCAAAGAAGTCGACCTGTCCATATCCTGTTTAAGTTTTGTCGTTAAGGGGGAATATTTCTTGGAGAACAAATCCTGTAGATCAGGGGTTATGTGTATGCCCAAATAAAGAAACCCAGAGTCAGTGATATGAATGGGACACTGTAATTTAACATTCTGTAGGGCATTTAAAAACATGACTTGGGATTTCCTTACGTTTATTTTGTATCCACTACACTGGCTATACTGATTAATTATCTCTAACACACAAGGAATTGATGCCTGTGGCTGCCTCAGGTAAAGAAGGACGTCATCTGCATATAATGATATGCGGTGTTCCATCCCACCTGCCTCCACGCCCCGGACGCCCCTATGCATGCAAATAGCTTCTGCCAAGGGTTCGATGAACAAGGCAAACAGGAGTGGCGACAGGGGGCATCCCTGACGGCAGCCTCTATGAATTGAAAATTTACCTGATAATAAACCATTAGTATTAACCACAGCTGTTGGATCAGGTGTAAAGAAGTTTAACTAGCCTGATGTAGTTAGAGCCCAAATTGAATTTGTCCAATATTTTAAACAAAAACCTCCACTCGACCCTATCAAATGCTTTTTCTACATCTAGAGATATTGTAGCGGCCGGGTCACCATCTGTATTCAACTGATGTATTATATTCAGGAGACAACGTACATTGTATGAACCATAGCGAGATTTAACAAATCCAGTCTGATCACGTTTAATAATCTTAGGCAAAATTCTCTCCAGATGATGAGCCAATTTTAAAATCTACATTAAGTAAACTGATTGGATGATATGAGGCACAGTCCAATGAGTTATTTCCCTTTTTAAGAATCAAACTAATAGAGGCTTCCAAAAGGTTATCAACTACAGGCATAAAAATAGGAGAGAGCTCGTGCCCAAATTTTTTAAAATAAATTTCCAGAGGAAAGCCATCCAACCCTTGCGCCTTCCCACTAGGCATAGATTGAATAGCCGCAAAAATGTCTTCCTTTGTAAGAGGAGTGTTAAGAAAAGCCTGATCCTCCTCTGAGATTGAAGGTAATGATATCTTATCCAAAAAAATGGGGGGGGGATTTTTTTTTCAAAAAATCTTTGAAACTGGAGTTAATTTTAACCGGATCATATGAAATTACTCCCTCAGTAGTTTTGATAGCATTAATGGATCTTTCAGCTCATTCACAGTTGAGTTGATATGCTAAAAGATGACTAGGTTTATTTCCATATTGATAAAACCTTTGCCTACTAAATGTTATTAATTTTTGTACATATTCTGAATAGTCCAGGTTTAATTTAGATCTAGCACCGGTGTGTAGGTGAAATTTTATGAAGGTACTCTAATCTTTTAACCTCTTCTTCTAATGTTTTCCTATTAAATTTCCAATAGGATGATTTAGGGGTTGAAAATTCTGTCAAACCTAAATAAACAGGATTATGATCAGAAAGAACCACTGGACCTATTTCACAAGATCTTACACAATTAATGTATCTGGGAGGCAAGAATAAATAGTCTAATCCTGAAAAAGAATTATGGGGAGGAGAGTATAGTCTTTGACAGCTGGATGTAGTTCTCTCCATATATCTACCAAGCCTGAAGAGTTTGTGAAGAACGGGAGGTTGATTTTATAGATGACGACCTGTCCAACTTGTTATCTATGACACAATTAAAATCCCCAGCCATAATCCCCAGACCATTACAATGATGATTAAACAACAGAATCTTCTTTGATATAAAGTCAGGACTGTCCTCATTCGAGGCATACACATTTAAAACAGTTAAGGGTTTCCCTAAAATGTGACCGGTAATCAAAATAAATCTGCCATTAGGATCCTATTCAGTCTGCTCTAAGATAAAAGGAAAGTTTTTATGAATCAAAATAGCAACTCCCTGTTTGTTTGATGAAAAAGAACTGAAATATACCTGACCGATCCAATCTCTTTTGAGCTGTAAATGTTCCCTATCTGACATATGTGTCTCTTGTAGAAGTGCAATAGTTACAAATTTCCTGTTACAATTTTTGTTAAAATCTTCTTTCTCTTGACTACACTACCCATGCCCTTCACGTTTCATGTGACCACCCTAGTCAGGTTGGACATATGCTAGTGCAGTGCAAAGTATTTGGATGCTGTAAGTGGACAGAAGTGAAGTAAACATACATCTGTTCGATCAGTTCTGCTAAAAACAAACAAAACCCCCCACAAGCCCTCCCCCCTCTCCCTATCCCCAAACAACAGGGCTCAAATAACACAAAAAACAAGTCGTCACACACACCTTCCCCCAAGTCCTCCATTGAAGAACCTGAAAAACGGCAGCCAGAGAAGACTCCTCAAAACTCCTTATTAAAAAAAAACTTGAAGTCCACTGTAATAATATTAATAATAAAAAATATATATATACATAAGACATTACAAAATAATGAGTAAACAAATAAATGGCAGGTGACAAACAAGAAAAATCAATGTTTATGCAGATCCGGCGCCACAGTCAAAATATACAGCCTGAAAGGGCCTTGTGCGTCCAAACCAAATTTCACCGGATAGCGACATCACCTTCAAAAAGCCATTTATTCACAATTAAGTTCAATAGGAAAAAAACACCCTTAAATTGTTTAATGAAAGAAAAACACCACGAAAACTGTCTTAAAGTCAATGCTAATTAATCAGAGAAGCTCACTTATCCGGAACTTCCAGGAATTTAGTGGCTGATTCAACAGTATCAAATAAAATAATATTTCCATTATGTAAACAGTGGAGTTTAGCCGGATATGCAAAACCCCGGTAAACACCTCGTTCCACCATAGTCTTGCACACCGCTCCAAATGCCCGCCGCCTCCGCAGATAAATCTGGAAAGAAGCGTAATGTGGCACCTTTATAACTGACTTTAGTTTTCTTAGCTGCTTGAAAAAAGTGCCTCCTTTACCGGGAAATGTAGGAAACACACAATAACACTCCTCGGTGGTGCACTCGGCGTAGACTGGGATGGAAGGGGGGCCCTGTGCGTGCTCTCCATCTCAACAGCAGGGAAATCCGTGGGAAGCTGTAACCATACTGGCAACATTTTCTGAAGAAATGCCGTCAGAGGCTCATTGCCCTCCGCTTTCTCAGGAAGCCCGACATCCTTACATTTTTGCGGCAACCACGGTTCTCCAAGTCATCCACTGGAGTGCGTTTGTTCCATTGGAGTTGTTCCATGGCCGCGCGCAAATCGGCCATCTGAGTGCCGCATGTGCTCCGAGTCCTCTACCGCAGAAATCCGCTGCTCAGCTGTACTTAGCCGGGTTTCAGTGTCAGTAACTCGTGCGGCGAGGGCAGCAAAAGAGTTCTCAAGAACTGTCACTAAGGTAGCTATTTTCCCCACCTGTCCCTCAATACCGTCTAAACGAGCACCAACAGCCCTAATTTCATTTAAAATTAGTGAGGTGTCCGGCTGTAAACTAGCGCTGGCTCCTTCCCCGTCTCCATCACGCGCTTTGGGGTTTTTCTTCTTTTCTTTGCTTTTTTGCGATTTTGTCGCTGTAAAAATAGGAAAGTCCTTATCCCCTCCACTTTCCATTTCTAAATGTGTTGTTTAAAAATCAAAGTATATAAAAAATAGGGCGTAATAAGAAAAATACAGAGTTTCGATGCGGTGCAAAACTCCTAAGCTGTCATCCTGCTTCGGGTCATGTGACCTCCCCAGGATTCGATTTTGTGTTCACAATATAAGCGGGTTGTGACAAAGTAGCCAGGGATGTCCGAGGATGAGGGGAGGCGATGAAATGGGGGTGAGGTAGAATTGGAGTCATTCCTGGTGTTGGTTGATGGGTTGGGTTTGGGAGGTGATGGGGCTAGAGGAGAGGGGCCGACCGTCAACAGATGTAATTTTTATGGGCTGGGATAACACCTCAATCTTTACCCCCAGTCTCTTGGCGTAATAGGAGTCAATGAAGTTACCAGCAGCACCGGAGACGATGAATGGAGTACTTCCGACCTGTTTGTGGCCAAACTGGAAGTGTACAGTCGTGGCCAAAAGTTTTGAAAATTACATAAATATTGGAAATTGGAAAAGTTGCTGATTAAGTTTTTATAATAGCAATTTGCATATACTCCAGAATGTTATGAAGAGTGATCAGATGAATTGCATAGTCCTTCTTTGCCATGAAAATTAACTTAATCCTGAAAAAAATACTTTTTAAAGATTGAGGTGTTATCCCAGCTGTCATTAAAGGACCTGCTGAGATCATTTCAGTAATCGTCTTGTTAACTCAGGTGAGAATGTTAACGAGCACAAGGCTGGAGATCATTATGTCAGGCTGATTGGGTTAGAATGGCAGACTTGACATGTTAAAAGGAGGGTGATGCTTGAAATCATTGTTCTTTCATTGTTAACCATGGTGACCTGCAAAGAAACGCGTGCAGCCATCATTGCGTTGCATAAAAATGGCTTCACAGGCAAGGATATTGTGGCTACTAAGATTGCACCTAAATCAACAATTTATAGGATCATCAAGAACTTCAAGGAAAGAGGTTCAATTCTGGTTAAGAAGGCTTCGGGGCGTCCAAGAAAGTCTCCAGGATCGTCTCCTAAAGAGGATTCAGCTGCGGGATCGGAGTGCCACCAGTGCAGAGCTTGCTCAGGAATGGCAGCAGGCAGGTGTGAGCGTATCTGCTCAGTGCACAGTGAGGCGAAGACTTTTGGAAGATGACCTGGTGTCAAGAAGGGCAGCAAAGAAGCCACTTCTCTCCAAAAAAACATCAGGGACAGATTGATCTTCTGCAAAAAGTATTGCGAATGGACTGCTGAGGACTGGGGCAAAGTCATATTCTCGAATGAAGCCTCTTTCCAATTGTTTGGGGCATCTGGAAAAAGGCTTGTCCGGAGAAGAAAAGGTGAGCGCTACCATCAGTCCTGTGTCATGCCAACAGTAAAGCATCCTGAGACCATTCATGTGTGGGGTTGCTTCTCATCCAAGGGAGTGGGCTCACTCACAATTTTGCCCAAAAACACAGCCATGAATAAAGAATGGTACCAAAACACCCTCCAACAGCAACTTCTTCCAACAGACTAATTTTGACAAACTCCAAGAAGTGATTATGAAAGAATGGGTTGCTATCAGTCAGGATTTGGCCCAGAAGTTGACTGCAAACACTGCAAATATTGACTCTTTGCATAAATGTCATGTAATTGTCGATAAAAGCCTTTGAAACGTAAGAAGTGCTTGTAATTATATTTCAGTACATCACAGAAACAACTGAAACAACGATCTAAAGCAGTTTAGCAGCAAACTTAGTTTCTCAAAACTTTTGGCCACGACTGTACTCTTACCGTGAGACGGGAATCATTGGTCAAGGGTCTGCGCGTTTCCCAGTCGCAGAGGACAGATGGCTCGGTGGTGGTTAGCCGATCCGCAGTATGCGCAGAGCCCCTCTCTGAATTGCCGTTCCCGTTCTGCAGCGATTAAGGAGGCGCGCCCTAATTGCATGGGTTCCCCGGCTCCAGTGTCAACCACGGCGGGAGGTGGAGAGCCGACGGATCCGGTGGGTGCAGTAGACAGAGAAGGGTGAGCTTCTGGAACTGACGTATGAGAGAAGAAGGGCGAAGGTCGGGACGTGAAATGAAGTGATGGTGTGATGGGCGGCAGGGTGCGAGGAGCTGGCTTGGGGCGAGCGAGTAGATGCTGGTCGATTCGTAGTGCGAGTTGAATGAGGCCCTCCAATGTCGGTAGTTCTCGTCCTTAAAGCGTGCAGCCAGTCCCTTTTAGTAGGCCGTCTGGAGGGCGGAGTCTCCCCATTTGGTCAATGGCGAGGGTTCTGAAATCCGCCGTGTAGCGGCTCATGGAGGAGCCTCCCTGCCACAGATGGTATAACTTAGAGTTGGTCTCCACCTCGACAGCAGGATGTTCAAAAGTGAGTTTTAATTGACGAGTGAACTCCAAATAAGAATACCCGACATCTGAATCGGATCGAAGAAACACCGTGGCCCACTCCTCTGCCTGCCTGGATAGCAACGAGACGAGAAGAGCGACACACAGCCGGTCCGTGGAGTATTTGGTGGAATTAAATTCAAACATGAGATTCAGCACAGTTAAAAAAAAAAAATGCACATCCCATCCGTGCCATCCCATTTATCCGGTAGAGCTATGAAAACATCAGAAGGCGGTTCCCCTGCCTTTGCTCGGCCACCTCGTCTTGGATGCCACTGCGGAGAGCCGCGACTTCAACGCGGAGATGATCGATCAGCTTAGTATGCCGGTCAACCACATCGCAGAGGTGAGCGTAATCCGCTCAGTTTACTTTCACATTTTACATTGCACACCTTCACACTCTTCAGTTGCCGGCAAACTGTGGGATCTACAGTATATAAATGTGTGTGCAGGCCTTCTTAGGTCTTAAAGGAGCAATGACAGTTTAAATGAAGACAGGACAATAAATATCCATGAACAAAAGGTACCATGCTTCACTCCATAATGATTGAAGTTCCTTTTGATGATGCAACAAATGTGCAGAGCTCACACTGCCATCCCATAAGCTGGCACCTAAAAAAAGGAATGACATTTGCAGAGGTGAAAAGTAACGAATGACATTTACTCGCGTTACTGTAATTGAGTAGTTTTTTTTGTGTACTTCTACTTTTTAAAAGTAGTTTTTAAAATAATTTTAATTTTAAAATTTTACTTAAGCATGTTTTGTTTGAAGTATTGTAATTTGCTACATTTTAAATCATATGCGCTACTGAGTAAAACAAATGAATGAAAATGCAAAAAAAAAAATATTAAGCTTTGTATAAATGCTTTGTTGTGCTCGTGCATTGTTCCAGACTCCACTCCAGCTTTTCTGTCTGTCCCCACATCAGCATCTACCTGACCTTCCACACGGTCACTTCCGCCCTGAGAGTGACGTCAACCAGCGCCACCATATATAAACCGGAGAGAGACGCGGGAAAGAGGAAAGAGATTGTGATTTTGGTGTTTTGGTAGTGACTTTTTGCCTCCCTTTCATTATTGCTTTGGTTGGTCTTTGTATATGTTTGTAGATAAGTTCACTATATGTTTGTGCACTCACAGGGGCGTGGCTGCCATTTATTTTGGGAAGAGGGAATTTGTTCACTGTTTGTGGTTTAGGGAGTCAGGGAAGGGACCTGTGTTTTTGTGTTGTTGTTTTTTTTTGCAGATAATCTAGCTACTAAATATAAATACCATTTAGTTTATTATTTTGGCCTGGGTCCACCCTGAATCTGATCCTCCTCTTGTGTGTGTGTGTGTGTATTTTTTTGTAAAGCAATACAAACCTCATTATTTCATCAGTTAATGACTGGATGTAGGTCTTTCTGCCATATACCACAATTTCCATACAGTTTAAAATAGAACCCTGAACCATTCTCTTGCTGTACGGCCGACACTAGACTGGAGACGTAACGCCATGTTTAAGTGAGCACTTTGATTTTCAAGCACAAGAAAGACAACAGCTTTATTATGCAAAGGTGTTCCTTCAGAGATTTATATCTGCTCATCTTTTTTGAACTATGCTAGAATGCCTCATCCCACCCCGCTGTTAAAAAAAAAAAAAAGAAAAAAAGTTACTCAGTATTGTTTACTCTGAGTAAAATTTTTATGAGCTGCTTTTTACTTTTACTTGAGTAGATTTTTATAATGGTAAACTTGTACTTTTACTTGTACTTCAGTAAAATTTCACTGAAGTAACAGTACTTTTATTTGAGTACAAAGTTTTAGTACATGGACATGGTCAGAAACAATGCTCAGGTAGACCGTGGCATTTAAACGATGCCCAATTGGCACTAAGTGTGCCAAAAAAAGATCCCCCACACCATTACACCACCACCACAGTGGTAACAAGGCATGATGAATCCATGTTCTCATTCAGTTTACACCAAATTCTGACTCTACCATTTGAATGTCTCAACAGAAATCGAGACTCATCAGACCAGGCAACATTTTTCCAGTCTTCAACTGTCCAATTTTGGTGAGCTCGTGCAAATTGTAGCCTCTTTTTCCTATTTGTAGTGGAGATGAGTGGTACCCGGTGGGGTCTTCTGCTGTTGTAGCCCATCCGCCTCAAGGTTGTGTATGTTGTGGCTTCACAAATGCTTTGCTGCATACCTCGGTTGTAACGAGTGGTTATTTCAGTCAAAGTTGCTCTTCTATCAGCTTGAATCAGTCGGCCCATTCTCCTCTGACCTCTAGCATCAACAAGGCATTGTCGCCCACAGGACTGCCACATACTGGATGTTTTTCCCTTTTCACACCATTCTTTGTAAACCCTAGAAATGGTTGTGCGTGAAAATCCCAGACTGAGCAGATTGTGAAATACTCAATGGCACCAACAACCGTGCCACGCTCAAAATTGCTTAAATCACCTTTCTTTCCTATTCTGACATTCAGTTTGGAGTTCAGGAGATTGTCTTGACCAGGACCACACCCCTAAATGCATTGAAGCAACTGCCATGTGATTGGTTGATTAAATAATTGCATTAATGAGAAATTGAACAGGTGTTCCTAATAATCCTTTAGGTCAGTGTATATTAATAATCTTTGTGAGCTTATTTTTACTTTTGACCCCCAGATTCCTGAACCAGCAGATAATATTATAAGATATAATGCTCTCAAGCAGACTAATGTAGACCATCCTCAATATTCCCTTACTTACATTAAAACTATTCAATTTCCTTAACAAAAACAACCTTTGGGTTGCCTTCCTAGAAATATAAATATGTATATTAGAAATATGTGCTCACCAAAATGAAGGGTACAATCAAGAACAGTCACAAGATATTTAAAACCTGTAACATTTGACACATTGTCCCCCAATTATAACTGGCTGACAGTTAGGTTGCCCCTCCCTGGTGCTAACAATGAGTTCCTTAGTTTTAGCAGCATTTCATGACAAGGCACTTTCCTCACACCATGAAACCAAATGGTCTATGTGCTCAAAGTATGCCCTCTCTAACCATATGTCCACTAACCATGAGACCAACCATGGCCATATCATCTGCATACTTGAATAGTATAACATTATTTTCACAAATCTGCATATCACTCATATATATATATATAGAAAATAATGCAGGTGACAACACACAACCTTGGGGAACTCCCGCATTTAAAGTAATTTCATCAGACATGTTACCCTGCACAGAGACTCTTTGAGGACGGTCAGTTAAAAAATCCTTAATCCGTAGCACAAGATGCCCATTGGTGTCGAATTTTAATAATCGATCTACTGAAATATCTGAAAAGTCTGTACAGTATTAAAAACTGAACTAAAACCAATAAATAAAATTCTACTTCCTGCTCAGTAAGAGTAATAGTATCCCAGATGTGATAACACCATTGGTCAACCCTAACATCGCAAATAGTGTTATTGAACCTACTGTAAAACTGATTTAATTTGTTTACAGATATGCCAATATTAATAGGTTAACTGTCTTGCTCTCAGTCTCTCTTACCAGACCACAACTCAACTTCTCTTATCGTAGGCGTTTCCTGTTTGACTTTAGCTTTATATTTAGGCAACAAATGAATAACGTTATGGTCTGACTTACCCAATGTTGGGCTTGAGGCGGCTTTATAAGCATTTGGTATATTACCGTAACATTGATCCAAAGTCCGAGGAAGCCGCGTGGGGCAGTCTATGTACTGGTGTAATGTTGGCAAGTGACCAGAAAGTTCACAATTATTAAAATCCCAGAGTATGAAAACAGGTTGATCCACTGAATGCGCAAGTGCGCTGTTTAAACTCTCACTTATCCGATTAGCAGCTTCCTCATATTTAGGTCCCAGTATATAAACCAGAATAAGAGTAATCTGTCCAAATTCTCCAAATTGACAGAAAGCAATTCATAATCGGGGGTGCACACTTTCTCATGAACACGCAGTTGTGTTCTCCATTTGCTGTCCACAAAGATACACATGCCTCCTCCAATCGATTTTTTGGCTTGTTTTTTTCCCGGTCGGCTGTTAGATACCCAGGAATATACCCAGGAAGCGCAACTTCTGTCTCGTCTTTAAGCCATGTCTCCGTTAGGCAGATCAAGTTGCTCAAGTCATTCTCAATGTTTACCCTAGCGTTCAGTTCTTCCATCTTGTTATTTAATGACCGCACATTCGACAGCGTTATCAAGGGGAGAGGGAACCACGCACCTCACTTCCGTAGCCTGGCCCGAATACCCCTTCTCGAACCCCTTTTCTTCAACTTCTTCGCTTTAAACCTGGACTTCCGTACAATTTCAGGACAGTCCCGTTTTAACAACTCAGGATCCAACTGTCCGGCATATCTTTGCAAAGATATCAGGTGCTCCCTGGAGTAGACCACCTCTTGCCCAGGGCCAACCAACGAGTTGTTGCCAGAAAACAATAAAAATAAAACATAAAAAATAAACCATGTCCAAGTTATCTCCATAATCCACAAATGCAGGAGGCTCTCACAAACGAAAGACAAAAACACGTAACGAAAAAGTTTGGCAAAAGTTTTACCTTGAATTTTTTGTAAAATTCAATAGCGTAGCCATCAGGGCCTGGAGATCTACTGCTTTTCATCACCATGATTGTGCTACTGATGTCTCCATGCTCAAGATCATTCTCTAAATCTTCCACCTCCTCAGATTGTAAAGTTGGAGTATCTAGATTGTCAAAGAACTGTTTCATGTCTATTGTATCGGAAGGAAATTCTGAAGAGTAAAGCTCAGTATAAAATGTGGTGAAAATATTGTTAATTTCCTTTGGATTACTTGTTAACGTTTGTGTGGAGTCTCTTATTTGAGGGATGAGACGAGAGGCAGCTTGACGTCTCAGCTGGTGAGCCAAAAGCCGTATCTATGCTGGTCAAGATAAAGTCACAAATTTTTTTGTTAAATTAAGTTTCCACTGTGGTCGTTCCTTGATATTTAAAGAAAAGTGTAAATCTAGCAAAACAGATGCATGGTCTGATATAACTATAGCTGAATAGTTAATTTGCTTAACCATTGAAATAAGTAAGCTATCTACGAAAAAAATTATCTAACCTAGAAAAAGAGTGGTGAACATGAGAGTAAAAAGAAAACGGCTTAACTGAAGGGTTGGCAACCCTCCATGGGTCCACACAGCCGTTTGCTGCTTCATAAAAGTAGAGAAAGCCTTAGCCATATCTGAAGAGCTGCTACTTATGGTAGCTCTGTCAAGCAAGGACTCAATGACACAGTTCGAGTCTTCCGAAAATATCAGATGTTGAGTGTTAAGCTTGGGAATTAATGACACAAGGTTGGTTGCAAATTGGACATCATCCGAGTTGGGTGCATAAACATTTACTAGAACAACTGGTGTTTGAAAATGAAAACCAGAAACTATAACGAAACGGCCATTAGAATCACTAATTATATTGGATGGTGTAAACTGTATTCTCATGTTAACCAATATTGCCACCCCCCTGGATCTGCTATTAAATTTTGAATGAAAAATGTGACAGATCTATCTGGTTTAATATGTTTATGATGGGAAAAAACTATAGCTCTTTTAACAGGGCCATTTAGCCACCTAATATTCCATGACAAAAACTTTACACGATGGCCTCCATCATCATTACCACCTATGTCAACTGTGTAATGTAATATTCAAGCGTATGGAAGTCATAAAATCTAAAATAAAAAGGCAAGGGAAAAAAGTAAACAATTTGTGACCATAAGCTGTAAATGACGGGATTCAACAACAGACAGCACAATATATAGTAATTAGGGATATAAAATGCGAACCCTCCCTCCCAACCCCAAACCAAACAAGAACATGAACAACCACACCAAAAAAACATTCCCCAACTGAGGATGATCGCAAATGTATCAAAACAAAAACCTTCCTAAGTATAGCAAAATAAACATTAAAGACCCACCCAGTCTAGCGGTAATGCTACCCTCGCCAGCTAAACGAATTAAGGTAGCGTATTTCTGTTATAATCGGTGAAATAATTAAAGTAGGTCAGGAGCCGAACCAGTTACCACCTATTTACTCCATGCTAAAACCGGAAGTTGAATTAAATATTCTTATTAAATACTTTGTTGTTTTCATCGTTGAATGTGCTGATCAAATTGATCAAAAAATTATCGATGGAAATCAAATGTATTAACCCATGGAGGTCTGGATTTGGAGTCACACTCAAAAGTGAAGTGGAAAAACACACTATAGGCTAATCCAACTGCACTACCTGAGCAACTTGTGTGGGTTGTAGACTCCGTCTCGTGCTACCACTAGAGTGAAAGCACCATCAGCATTCAAAAGTGACCAAAATATCAGCCAGTAAGCATAGGAACTGAGAAGTGGTCTGTGGTCACTACCTGCAGAACCACTCCTTTACTGGGGGTGTCTTGCTAATTGCCTATAATTTGCACCTGTTGTCTATTCCATTTGCACAACAGCATGTGAAATTGATTGTCAATTGTGTTGCTTCCTAAGTGGGCAGTTTGTTTTCACAGAAGTGTGATTGACTTGAAGTTGACTTTTTTTTTTTTTTTTAGCAGTATACTTTAGTTAATGGTAAATTATTGTGAAAAAGTTAATTTTCTTTTGGAATTTATATGTTATATATACATGCTATATTCTAGATTCATTATAGGTAAACTGAAATATTGCAACCCTTGTTTTAATTTCTATCTTTGCTTCAATGGTTACGCATTTAATACTCCTGTAACATTCATTACAACTATTTTATCTCCATTCACCTTCTCTTCTTTAGTGGTGTTGTTGCTATGAAAGAGATATTGAAAATGTATAACGTTTCACAAAAAAAATCAATTGAAAATAATAATATTCTCATAGATCGCTTAGAAAATCACATAGATATTCAGGAACAGGCATTAAAATGGTTTAGATATAACCTGTCTGACTGATACCATTTTGTAGATCTAAATGGAGAACTGTCTGGTGTATTGCCAGTGAAATATGGGTCAATATATGCCAGATTAAAGAGATGTGTCTTGAGTCTACTTTAAAACTGGGAAACTGTGTCTTGTTTATTTATTGCGGATGCAGGACAACCACCTAGTAATGCATTACAGTAGTCCAGTCTGGAGGACATGAATGCATGAACCAGCTTTTCCGCATCAGATACGGATAAAATGTTTCTAAGCTTGGAAATATTTCTAAGATGGAGAAAGGCTGTTTTTGTGATATTGGAAATATGATTTTCAAAGGACAAGTTACTGTCTAATATTACGCCCAGGTCTTTCACTGTCGAGCTGGTAGTAACAGTACATCCTTCTAAACGCAGGGTGAATTGTGAGAGCTGTTGTGTACTGGTTTTGGGGCCAATAAGTGATATCTCTGTCTTATCTGAATTTAGTAAAAGAGAGTTATTGGTCATCCAATCTTTTATGTCCTGGACACACTCAGTTAGTCTAGACAACTTGGGTATCAGCATAACAATGGAAATTAATCTCATGTCTTCTAATGATGTTGCCCAAGGGAAGCATGTATATTGAGAACAGCAGAGGTCCTAAAATTGACCCTTGTGGGACCCCATATTTCACTGGCATTACACCAGATGGTTCGCCCTTTAGATCTACAAAATGGTATCGATCAGACAGTATGATCTAAACCATTTTAATGCCTGTCCATGAATACCTATGTGATTTTGTAAGCGATCTATGAGAATGTTATGATCTATAGTGCAGCACTAAGATCAAGTAAGACTAGTATTGAAATGTAGCCTTGGTCCAAAGCTAAAAACAAGTTATTTGCAATTTTAACTAATGCAGTTTCTGTGCTATGATGGGACCTGAAAACTGACTCTTTGAGGATGTTGTTTTCCTGCAAGAATGTGGATATTTGGGCTGATACTATCATTTCTAATATTTTTTATATAAACGGAAGGTTTGAAATCGGTCTGTAATTTTTTATTTCAGTCGGGTCTAAATTAGACTTTTTAAAAGTGCGTGGAGACCGTAATCTGAGATCATTTCATTAACAATAATTGCTTTAGGCGCAAGGGATCTAATGGTGAGAAGACTTTAGAGGTAGATTTTGACTGCTTATTTGGGCTTTTTCTGGTTTTATGGGTATCAGATTATTTCGGGCGAATTTAAAGAGTTTATTCTTTTTTCTCACTATTTGGGGAACAGACACAGTTTCTATAGGATACGCTATGTGTGCGCGTCTATCAGTATGGTGAGTTGTAATGTGGCTATTATGTTTGGAATCTAAGACATGACTTACCGCCAGTCAGATGGTTCGTAGTGTCCTGGAGATGTTGTCTGAGAGGACTGCTGCTCCAGCTCTGCTAGGGTGCAGGCCATTGGTGTGGTAGAGCCTAGGACGCTCCCAGATATCATTCCAGTTATCAACAAAGGGTAATCTTTGTTGTTGACACCAAGATTGTAACCATTCATTAAAAGCAAACAATCTACTGAACCTCTCGATTCCTCACTGAAATGTGGAAAGCGGTCCAGATACGACGATTCTTGTTGTGGATGATGTGCTGCGGACCTTCTCAACCAGGCTCCTGAAGTCCTTCTTCAGGATCTCCGTCTACCTCAACCTGGTGTCGTTGGGCGGGCTGCGTCCGTGGTGCGTTGGACCTCGGCAGAGAAGCACGCGGAGTAGAGGTTGTCAGAGAATTGTGTCATGCCGAGAATTTACAGGTGAGTGTCGGTCCGTGACGATTCGCGCGGCTTTCCACTGTCGTAGCTGGGCCAACTTCACCTGTAGGTCACGGATCTGCTTCCTCAAGGTCTCCATCTCCAAATCCATCGAGTGCAGCTCCAGTGTATCCTCACCTGCACTCAGAAGCAGAGACACAACCGACATGGTGTCAAAAAACGTAGATAATCGGTGTAAAAAAGCGTAGGTAGATTGTTATAGCCAGGCTAGCGATGCTAATGCTAATGTGTGCTGCAAAACAATTAAAACTTAGCGATAGAACAGGTGATTCGAGTGAGTATATTATAAAATACTTATCTGTTATATGTTCACTCTTCGAAACAGGGCGAAATAGTTGGAAAATTGGTCAAAAATTGGTAAATCTGGCGGAGCTCGGAAAAAGCAGCGTCTCTCTCAGCGTATCATCACCCTTGGCTTGCTCATCAGGGACAATCTCATTATTATCTAGATACATTACTCACTCATACACATTTCTTTTCATTTTATGCTGCTTTGAGACAATGACCATTGTTAAAGTTAATAAAAAAAAAATTTTTCAGACTCAGTGTGTGTAATCTGACAGAGGAAAGCTGTAGAGTTCTGTCCTCAGTTTTCGGCTCAAACTCCAGTCTGAGAGAACTAGACCTGGGTAAGAATAATCTGCAGGATTCAGGAGTGAAGATGCTCTCTGCTGGACTGGAGAATCCACACTGTACACTGGAGATACTGAGGTATGCAAATACAACAATCAGCCATAACCTACCTGATATTGTGTAGGTCCCCCTTGTGCCACCAAAATAGCTCTGACCCATCGAAGTCTGGATTCCACAGGATCTCTGAATGTGTGAAGGTTTGTTTAGTGTGATCCTGCCGATTACACCAAGATTTTTGGTGGCAATGTAAGATGCTGGCATGATGGTAGGAGCCTACGAGTTTAATTAAAATAATTTGATTTAAAAACATAAGTAGTTGGCCAATTACACCAGTGGATAAACCACAATTGATATTAAAAAATAAAAAGAAGTCAGCAAATTGAATAATTAGTTTTATTACAGGAACGGTCCAAAAAACATCCCCACAAATCAAGTTAAAGATTACAGGAAGATAAATGTCTGGACATAAGCAACCTCTGAATCATAAGCACTAGTTATTTAAAACCCAACCAAAAGTTAATGCAATATACCCTGCTGAAAAATCCAGCATAGCCCAGAATCGAATCCAGACCCTGGAGGTGCAAGGCGACAGTGCTAACCACTACACCATCGTGCCACCCCCACTGCACCTGTGCAATAATCATGCTGTCTAATCAGCATCTTGATATGGAACACCTGTGAGGTGGGATGGATTATCTTGGCAAAGGAGACGTGCTCACTATAACAGATTTTGACAGATTTGTGAACAATATTTGAGAGATATGGTTAATTTGTGTAGCACAACATTAAGGGTGACATATTAGAGTTCAAAAAAGAACAAATTGTTGGTGCGTGTCTCACTGGTGCATCTATGACCAAGACAGCAAGTCTTTGTGATGTATCAAGAGCCACGGTATCCAGGGTAATGTCAGCATACCACAAAGAAGGACGAACCACATCCAACAGGAGTAACTGTGGACGCAAGAGGAATCCGTTTGAAAGGGATGTCCGGGTGCCCAGATTGTATCCATTCAACAGTGCCAGCAGCAAAAATCTTGGGCTGTGGACAATGTGACATGCACAGTCACTGTCTCTCCCACATCCGAGAGAGTTAAGATGTTGAGAAGCCCCAAAGAAGCGTTCCACCCAGACTGTTGCATGCCCAGAGTGAAGCATGGAGGTGGATCAGTAATGGTTTGGGCTGCAATATCATGGCATTCCCTAGGCCCAATACTTGTGCTAGAAGGACTACCGAAACATTCTGGAGGACCATGTGCACCCAGTGGTTCAAACATTGTATCCTGAAGGCTGTGGCATGTATAAGGATGATAATGCAACAATACACACAGTAAGACTGGTGACAGAGTTGTTTGATGAACATTAAAGTGAAGTTGAACATCTCCCATGGACTGCACAGTCACCAGATCTAAATATTATTGAGCCACTTTGGCGTGTTTGTGTTGGTGATTTTTTAATTGAAAATATATTAACACAGTCTCTCTTGGAAATGGAGAAAATGCACAATATTTTCAGCAAACACTGGTGCATAGTTACTTTTGTTATATTATTAATTTATTATTAGTAATTTATGTCATAAAATAAAAAAGATTAAAAAAATTTTAACATTAGTGTGAGACTGTGCAAAAGTTTGGGCACCCTGCATAATCAGTCCTCCTCTGGAATGCTTTTTATAGCTGCTAAAAGTCTTTCAATTCTTGTACTTCGGATTTTCTCCCATTCTTCCTTGCAAAAGGCTTCTAGTTCTGTAATATTCTTTGGTCGTCTTGCATGCACAGCTCTTTTAAGATCTACACACAAATGTTCAATGATGTTTAAATCAGAGGACTGTGATGGCCGTTCCAAAACCTTCAGCTTGCGTCTCTTGAGGTATTCCATAGAGGTATATCATTGTCCTATTGTAGAAGTCATCCTCTTTTCAGCTTCAGCTTTTTTTTTTACAGATGGTGTGACGTTTGCTTTCAGTATTTGCTGGTATTTAGTGGAATCCATTCTTTCCTCCACCCGTGCAATGTTTCCTGTGCCACTGGCTGCAAAACAACCCCAAAGCAACACAACAAAACTTGCCAACATGCTTAATAGTTGGCAAGATGTTCTTTTCATGAAATGCTGCTCCTTTTTTTCTCCAAACATGCCTATGCTGATTGTGGCCAAAGAAGTTCTATTTCAACTTCATCAGTCCATCAGGCATCTGTAGATGTTCTGTTGCATACTTCTGACGTTGGATTTTATGATGGGCTCTAAGGTTTTCTTCTGCTGACTCTTCCATGAAGGTCTTGTCTGTACAAGCATCGCTGCACAGTGGAACGGTGCACCACCACTCCTGAGTCTGCTAAATATTCCTGCAAGTTTTTTGCAGTCAAGTGGGGTTTTGATTTGTCTTTCTGACCAGCATACGAGCAGTTCCCCCTGAGAGTTTTCTTGGTCTTCCAGATCTCATCTTGACCTCCTCAGTTCCCCTGAACTGCCATCTCTTAATTACATTTCTCACTGTGGAAACTGCAAGCTGCCAACGCTTTGCTATCTTCTTGTAGCTTCTCCTGCATTGTGGGCATCAATAACTTTCATTTTCAGAGTCTTACACAGCTGCTTAGAGGAACCCATGGTTGTTGAGTGTCTGCAAGTGTGTGCACAAGTTTTTGAAAAGCTTTGAAATTTACTAATGATCGCTGTTGCCATGCATCAGATCTAACGAGCTGATTAAGGTCTGAAACCTTGTAAAAATAATTTGAGACTCTGGAACGCTTAGGGTGCCCAAACTTTTGCACAGTGCCATAAAAATTTTTTATTTTTTATTTTTGTTCAATTTATGGCATAAGACGTAACTATGTATCAGTGTTTGCTGAAAATATTGTGAATTTTTTTCCATTTCCAAGAGAGACTGTGTAAAAATTTTTTCAATTAAAAAAAATCACCAAAATATGTTATTTATCCAGGGGTGCCTCAACTTTTGCATAAGACTGTATAGTTGAGCTGTAGTTTCCCTGCGGTGATGCAATTCATGGAATTACATGCTGCACAGGAGTCAATCAATGCTGTAAGAGTGGAGTTATTGTCTGAGTGCTGAACCAGGACTCACCAAATTAGGACAAGGAGAGCTGAAAGTCACTACTCTAGAGACCTTGCCAAATATATTCTAAAGCAGAATAGTTGTAACTATAAAGATAAACTTTTGTGATGTACAGGACGGAGCACCTACTCCATTGTTTATTCTTCTCACCTTTTGGCTACAACCCTCACCCGTGTTAATTACTCCAACTGACAGTCGCAACTTTCTACTAACTTTCCGTAAGGCAAGGAAGGGTATGAGTTGGCAGAGCAAAATTACTGGTTAAATAAAGAAACAAATAATAATCTGTTGATAATAAATGGTGTTTGTAGCGAGAGCTATATCTATCAGTACAACACAACTTCGCTTATGATATGGCTTAATTAAACTTTAGCTCTATTATGGCAGTGTTTAAGTGCTTATGGTGTGTGTTTCAGATCAGTGTTTTGATATTTCTGCATATTTCTTCCAGACTGTGTGATTGTAATCTGACAGAGCAAAGCTGTAGAGCTCTGTCCTTAGTTCTCAGCTCAAAGTTCTCCAGTCTGAAAGAACTTAACCTAAATGGAAATAACCTGCAGGATTCAGGAGTGAAGCTGCTTGCTGCTGGACTGGAGAATCCACACTGTACACTGGAGATACTGAGGTACACACCCCCAACCAAACATACACGCACACACAAACACGCACATACAAACATGCAGAGAGAGAGGTGTGTGAAATGGACCGGAAAAGTGCTGTATATAAAGAATTTGTGAAAAGCATGTTGCTAATGCAGATCATGTTGCTAATGCTAAAACAGAGTGTGTTAAATGAGAGAAGGTTTTCTTTTTTGCAGGATGCCTTACTGTAGTATTACAGATGAAGGTTGTGCTGCTCTGGCTTCAGCTCTGAGTTCAAACTCCTCATCACACCTAAGAGAACTAAATCTTCATGATAATAATCCAGAAGAATCAGGAGTGAAGCTGCTATCTGATCTACTGAAGGATCCACACTGTACAATAGAGAGACTAGAGTAAGTTTTACACACACACACACACACACACACACACACACACACACACACACACACACACACACACACACACACACACACACACACACACACACACACACACAATACTCAAACACACAGGATCTGTACATACACATACATACTTCAGACCCTACACACCTCCACCATTGCGGTCACCACTAAACCTGGCCCACATAAATCAACATCAGCAACCTGGGGTTTTGGGTGTCTTAACATGTGAAAAAGGCACACAAGTTGTGTTGTGCTCAGGCCTGCTCATCGTTGCATATATAACTTTGACCTGAACAATTTTCACTATGCATGTCATGGAATCAATCCAACAGTAGTTCAGAAATTTTGGGTCATTTGCAGAACACACATTTATGACATCAGCAATGTTAAATATATAGACTACACATCCTAGACACAAAGACGCACACACACTACACAGACGCAAATGTCCTACACAAACACTCACACACTACATAGACACACACACACACACACACACACAAACACACACACATGCAGTAAACATCCTACGCACACACAAACACTATAAACCTACACAAATGATGACTAGTCCATATTAAAGAACAACAAGAACAGGAAAAGAACATTTAGCCTCATGGCAGATGCTCTTATCCAGATCGACATACAAATTGCTCAGGAAACCATTCGAAGGTGCCATGAAGTGGGGTAGTGTGGGAAAATTTATAAAGGTTGAAAGCAAGTCCTGAAGGTGCATTCTAGATCAGCTGCAGGGAACGAATGTTACACACAGAGCCAGTCCTGCCAGGAGTAAGTCTTGAAGAAAAAGGGACTGAACAAGAAATCAACAAGAGTGAGTGAGTTAAACAGAGATTAGCAATATGTGTGGAAAATGACACTTGATTGTTCAGATGTACCCCAAGGTACAAGTACAGAGCCTTGTGGGACAACAGTGGAACATCTGCATGGAGAAGATGTGGATCCCCTCATACAAATTATCTTCTAGGTAAAGGGCAAACCATTGCCATGTCGTGCCACAGATTCCAAAGCTTGCAAGAATAGACAAGAAAATCTTGTGGTTTACCTTCTCTCTCTCTCTCTCTCTCTCAGACACACACACACACACCACTGTAACACTTGCTTATATTGATGCTCTACTCTGTTTTTCAGAATTAAGAATTATGAACTCACCAGGGAGGTCATATGACAGGAGTCGCAGCTCAGACCTCTTGTCAGCATAAAGCCATTTTGGTGAAGCGTTAGAACCTGTCTAACATTTCCAGCAGTTTGGTAGCTGAATCATTCATATTCATATACATTCATATTCTGGGGTAGAAGCTCCATAACAATAACTGTGACTGAGTTTTGATACTGTTTGTGGCTTTTTAAATTTTTAATCTAATATTTGTTTTACAGAAAATTGATTTACAGTTGTGTTGTAGATTTTTGTTTTTCTCTATATATGATGAACCCTGTTCTTGTAACCATGGTAACATCTTAACTGCTTAATTTCTTATAGAGGGTCAGAAAGGTCATTTTCCCCAACTGGAACTGTTATTGCTGAAAAATAACTATATATTTTATGGCGAAAATGAATGGTATCAGCATTATGCTTCATCTCAGCACAGAATGACAAAAATGTGTTGTATTCTACTCTGACACCATGGAGCATCACATCACTTCCTGTACACATTACTACAATGAACGCCTGTGTCTGAACAATGTAGAAGCAGCTGAAATGTAGTGATGCCAAATGGCACTGATTTAAACAGTGGTGTGAAATGAAACTGTGCCTTCTTTCCTGCTAATAAAGATAATGGTGAAGATTCTACTCTGGTGATCAGCTCACAACATGCTGGGACTTCTGTAATCTTGCACCAGTTACTTATAGTAAACATGTATGTTGTTGTGTATATATATTAAACTGAAAAAATCCTGCACCATATGTATTATTCTTGTCATTTAGCACAAATTTGTATACATGTTGTATATATGTCATCTACACAATGTGAAGTGCAAAATAAACAGTGATTGTGACTGAAACACCATTGAGTTGCTGCTCTTTTGGATATGGGCTGAATGGTGGAATTTACTGCATGAAAAACATTAAACTTTTCAGTGGCTCTGAAAAGCCACTAAGTCCTCCCAGTGTAGACACCTACCGGGTGTTTCATTTCTACTAACTTTTTCCTTTGCTGTTGGACAGATTGCTCCATAGTTTATCACCACCAATCTTTAGCATGATGACTGCTTCAGGCAGGCTGATGTCCTCATACATCACACATCCATGTCCTCTTGCTCTGAATTGTTATAGTTCCCTTCTTCAATAAATGCAATATTTAGTTATGGGTAGAAACTCCAAGTTACAATCAGAAACAGACCACCTCACTTTGACTTTCCTGTCTGTGGTGGAGCAGCCAAAAGTCCAACAACAAAGGACAACATCTATCATATCTGATGGTAATTGTGATAAAAATGCATAAAAAAAATGCATAAAATAAATAAAAACAAGGATAGACTGGTTGGAACAGTTGTAACGCTCAGCTAAGAAAATCTTACCCGATGTTACACAAAAGGAGGGATCTTTTTCTTTGCATCGGTGTGCTTTAAAAACCAGTGAACAAGAAACACACATCCAATTTAGACCAATTTAAACAATCCAAACGTGTATAATAATAATAATAATAGATTTTATTTGTAACGCACTTTTCATTCATTAAATCTCAAAGTGCTAACATTAAAGAAAAATAATGATAGAAAAGGTTTAAAGCAATAAAATAAGACCACATCAAGGCTAAAATAATAATAAAAATTAAAAATAGACGAGGTATAAAACAATCAATTTAAAATCAAATCAACAATTATAAACTTTCTTAAATAAAAAGGTCTTCAGGTTGACTTTAAAAGAGTCCAGGCTCTGTATGGCTCTCAGATGAACAGGAAGACGATTCCAGAAATTTGGTGCAACTGAGCAGAAGGCTCGATCCCCCATGGTACGGAGCCTGGTAAACAGGGCTTTGAGGAGCATGCTTCCTGATGACCTAGAATCCCTTGATAGTCTTGAGATTTCATTGTACCCTGCACAGATTCAAGACACCCTGTGCCAGATGCAGCAAAGCAGCCCCAGAACATAACAGAGCCTCCTCCATGTTTCACAGTAGGGACAGTGTTCTTTTCTTGATATGCTTCATTTTTCCGTCTGTGAACATAGAGCTGATGTGCCTTGGCGCGCGTGCATAAGTGTGTAAGGGTTAGTGTGTGTGAGAGTGAGGGGGAGAGGTGTGTGACGTGTAGATGTGTCAGTCTGTGTGTGACGAGTAAATGTGCTTGTTTGTGTGTATGGTTTGAGTCTGTGTGTATTAACATTAGTGATGTGTGTGTTAGTGTGTGAGATGTGTTTGTGTGTGTTAACATTTGTGATGTGTATGTGTGTACAATAGGCCGCAGGTGCTGGAAGAAAAGCCTCTCACTATGATGTTCCTGAACGTGATGTCACTGAACGTGATGTCACTGAAGGTGTCACTGAATATACTGTCACTCAATATAATGCCACACAGAAAGTTATTAATCATTTTTCGGCGTACGTTTAAGACATTAGCACGGCTGACCTGTTTGAGATATCGAAAATCCCTCCACAATTTTGCATCCTCAATGTCTTTAGATCTCTTTGGCCCAGTTTGGTAGCGAATGTATAAATTCCCTAGGAGGAGTATATCAAAATCCATTGGTTGCGTTTTTGCGAACGACCCAAAATAACCGGCGTCGTGTTAAGTTTAGCCGAGGACATGCAGCGCGAAAGTTGTTCGGCTCGATGAGCTCTAAATGTGTGCCTACGTGAAAGTGTGTATGAGCTAGGTGGCAAAATCTTGTGTGGGGGCCCCTTTGGGCCCCGGGCCACGAGACTCTCAGGCATCCTGATGGCAGCAGATTCCAACCTGTCTGCCAAGTTTCATGAGTTTTTGAGCATGTTAAGACCCCCGAAAAGTCCAAAAGGTTAGGAAAAATATATATATATATATTTGCAAGCAACGATGATGGGCCCAAGCACCCTGTGCCATTCCCACCCCGGGCGCACCGCACAACATGTGTCATTCAAGTGTGTTAAGACCTCGAGAAAGCCATCGCCACTCGGTTGCACCTCACAACCTGCACACAGCACACACTATACAGGGCTAATGTCAGTTTGGGCCCTAAATATTTGTTGAGTGCATTAGTGTGTGTGTGTGTGTATGTGTGTGTATGTGTGTGTGTGTGCGTCATGAGAGAGGGGTGTGTGTATGTGCGTGTGTATGTGTGGTGTGTGTGTATCGTGAGAGGTGTATGTGTGTGCGTGAGTGTAAACATTTGTAATATGGGTGTATGTATGTGTGCATGTGTGTGATGTATGAGTGTGTTTGTGTGTGTGCATGTGTGTGATGTATGAGTGTGTTTGTGTGTGTGCATGCAGCATGCCTGCGTGTGTGTGTGTGTGCACGTGCATTAGTGTGTAAGGGTTAGTGTGTGTGAGAGTGAGGGAGAGAGGTGTGTGACGTGTAGATGTGTCAGTCTGTGTGTGACGAGTACATGTGCTTGTGTGTATGGTTTGAGTCTGTGTGTATTAACATTAGTAATGTGTGTGTTAGTGTGTGAGATGTGTTTGTGTGTGTTAACATTTGTGATGTGTATGTGTGTACAATAGGCCGCAGGTGCTGGAAGAAAAGCCTCACACTATGATGTTCCTGAATGTGATGTCACTGAACGTGATGTCACAGAAAGTGTCACTGAATATACTGTCACTCAATATAATGCCACACAGAAAGTTATTAATCATTTTTCGGCGTACGTTTAAGACATTAGTACGGCTGACCCGTTGGAGATATCGAAAATCCCTCTGCAATTTTGCATCCTCAATGTCTTTAGATCTCTTTGGCCCAGTTTGGTAGCGATTGTATAATCTCCCTAGGAGGAGTATATCAAAATCCATCAGGTGCGTTTTTGCGAATGACCCAAAATAACCGGCGTCCTGTTGAGTTTAGCCCAGGACATGCAGTGCGAAAGTTGTTCGGCTCGATGAGCTCTAAATGTGTACCGAGTTTCATGTGCCTACGTGAAAATGTGTATGAGCTAGGCAGCAAAATCTCGTGTATGACGACATAGGGCTGATGTCATAGTGCTTGGGCCCTAAAAATAATCCTAAGGAAAACAAAAGGGCTCTTCACACACTATGACGACATAGGGCTGATGTCATAGTGCTTGGGCCCGAATAAATAATAACTAGAGAGGTACATTTCCTGAAGAAAATGTGAGGGGACTTTTTGAGACGGTATAAGAAAAATAAAAATAATAATAAGCCTGTGAGATTATTCGCAAAGCACCACTAACAACTAGAGAGGCACATTTCCTGAAGAAACTGTGAGTGGTGCTTTGCCGTGACGTCATACAGCTTCCCATGTCATAGTCATGGATATAGCTGATGTCACAGCTGATGTTGGTCTCAATGTGGGGGCAATTAACCGCCCACTCCTTAGAAACGTCATAGCACCCCATTCCTGATCAGGCCGCACGATTTGACACCTCATCCATGGGTCTACGACAAACGGTGCGGGACTAGTTACGCGCCAAACTTTCACACGGAAGAATAAGAATAAAAAGAAAAATAATAAGCCTGTGAGATTATAATAGTAGTCCTTCGCTTCGCAAAGCACCACTAACTAGAGAGGTACATTTCCTGAAGAAAATGTGAGTGGTGCTTGCCATGGCAAAACTTTGGAGTCATGCTAGCAACTTGCTAAGCACTCCAGCATCATGTTAGCAGCATTCTAATGATGTAGCTAGCAACATGCTAATATAGTTAGCATAATGCTAGCAACATGCTAGGCACTCTAGCATCATGCTAGCAACAAGCTAATGATGTTATTTGCAAAATGCTAATATAGTTATCATAATGCTAGCGTCATGCTAATATTGTTAGCATCATGCTGGCAACATGCTAATATAATTAGCATAATGCTATTGAATGCTAATTTTGTTAGCATAATGCTAGCAACATGCTAATCATGTTAGCAACATGCTAACAGCATGCTAATGATGTTGCTAGGCGACGTGGCTTATGTGCAACATGATAAATGCAAAAGACTGATTGATTGCCTGAGTAAAATGAGCCCAGCCCCATGTCTCTATGACAGTGGGATTCACAGTTAAATTCAGTTTAAAGTTCCTATGAAAATTACTATTTTATGTTAATTGGCCCCTGCTGGGGCAGTTTACCACTCGCCTATTCGAAAAGTAATGTCAAGCCCCTTTCCCCGAATAAACCCAAATAAAATACATTCCCGAATGAACCACACAATTTGCCACCTGTTTCATGGGTCTACAACGAACGAAAAGTGACGAGTCATGCACCAAATTCCCCATTATAATTCACTGGGGCAAATTTGGGCACCTGGTTTGCCCTGGGGGTAAATCCTATACCTACTTGCGGGGTATGTCCCAACACAGCTTGCCAGCCTCTTCAAATGTGTTAAATTTCAGATTTCTACCAAATTCGCACTCTGCGCTACAACCCATCAAAGTTGGTCTCAATGTTAAGTCTATGGGACATTTTGGGCCGGTTAATTGCCCCAAAATAAAATCCTGAAACGGAAAGTGATGAGTCATGCACCAAATTCCCCATTATAAGTCAATGGGGCAAATTTGGGCACCTGTTTTACCCCGGGGGTAAAACCTAAACCCTAGTGTGGGATATGTTCCAACACAGATTGCAAGCCTCTTCAAATGTGGTAAATTTCAGATTTCTACCGAATTCCCACTCTGCACTTCAATCCGTCAAAGTTGCTCTCAATGTTAAGTCTATGGGATTTTTTGGGGAGATTAACCACCCACCCCTTAGAAAAGTCTTAACACCCCTGTCCCGAACGAGCCGCACGATTTGAGACCTCTTTCATGGATCTACGACAAACGATACTGTAGTAGTTATGTGCCAAAATCTGCATTATATGTCAATGGGGCAAATTTGGGCACCTTTTCTGCGCCGGGGGCAAAACTTATACCCTCCTGTGGGGTATGTTCTGACACAGCTTGCGACCCTCTTCAAATGTGGTGAATTTGAGATTTCTACCCCACTCTCACTCTGCGCTTCAATCCATCAAATTTCTTCTCAATGTTAAATCTATGGGATTTTTTCCCCATTATAAGTCAATGGAGCCAATTTGGGGAGCTCTATTGCCCCGGGGGTAAAAATTATACCTTTGTGCAGTGTATGTTCTGACACAGGTTGCTAACCTCTTCAAATGTGGTGAATTTTACCTTTCTACAAAATTCCATCTCTGTGCTACAATCTGTCAAAGTTGGTCTCAATGTTAAGTCAATGGGATTTTTTCAGCGGTTAACTGCCCACCCCTTAGAAAAGTCATAGCACCCCATTCCCGAACAGGCCGCACGATTTGACACCTCATCCATGGGTCTACGACAAACGCACCAAACATTCACACGGACGAATAAGAATAAAAAGAAAAATAATAAGCCTGTGAGATTATAATAGTAGTCCTTCGCTTCGCAAAGCACCACTAATAACGAGAAAATAATTGCTGTCTGCTGCAAAACTTCTTATTTACTCTCCACTACAACATGGACTCTTTGTACTTTAAATAGATAATTTAAATTTGAGTTTCAACTCCCCAAATAAGTGGTGCTAATGAGGTAATTATGAAGTTATTTTATGGTCAATAAATTGTAGGGAAATCTGTAGAGAAATTTTCAACTTACAAAATGATGTTTCAAAGCCCGATTGAAAAAGACTGTTCCCTTCTTTATTTACTTGATTAGCCCAACTGTTGCAACATACTTATGTCAGTGGTCACCTACATTTCCAGAATAACAGACAACCACATTACCTACTGTATGTAACCATCCTAGGCTTGTGGCTAAGGCTGTTGTGCTGTGGGTGATAACATCTGCAGATGGCTGGGAGGGGTTTCCTGCATGGACAGAACAATGTAGTCGGGGAAGTCATGAGGAGGTGGTAAGCTTGATAAACAGCAACTGGTGTGACAGTGTAAGCATTATACCTCTCACTCCCTCCCGCACACACCCGGCCTGGGCAATCTGTGTAAGGAGTGCTGGCTCTGCCTTAAAATGGTATCAGTGCAGTAGTATTGGAACAAGTTTTACTAGTAGATAAGTTGGTATTTGAGCTATATTACAATCACTACAATACACAGAGGAGGTCTAACGAGCTGTGTATCATTGGTTGCTGGAGCTACAGCAAAAATCCCTGCTGCTTGCCATCCTGCTGTCCCAGGTTCAGGTTGATGTCAACAAGATTTAAGCTTTATTGTTCTAGAGTTAAGCTCAGATGTTCTATGCACTGCTGATGCAGAATTTTGTCATGCCATGCCTAGGTTGTGTCATGCTCCTGAATCATGCCATATTATGAATCAATTACATCCTGTAAATTTACACCATGCATTGTGTCTGCTGTGCTCTGCATTGCCTGAGTCTAACCCTGTGTTATATCCTGTACAGTATCAGCAATGCCCTGGACTATTGCAGCCAGACACAGCAGCATCAAAGCCTAGCCCAGGATCAACTTCTGGCTTGGTGGACATTATGCTGTCTTTCCCAGCTGGTTTTGAGAACAGTGTGCTTTTTATGATGCCTGGTTTTAAGAATGTCATGTCTGTGGCTCACGCAAGCTTAACTGAGATCTTGTTGGCATCATTACCGGGTTTTCAATAATTTGTGCCAGCAGCTCACCTCAACTTTTTTTGATATCATACTCTGCACCCTAGCTTTGATAACATCATGCCTTCAGTACATCAATGATGTCATGTGTCTTCCAAAGCCTAGTTTAAATGGCATAATAATTTGCTTGTAATTTAGGATGAGGGCAGGCAATACATTTGTGGAACTATTACCGTTTGGACATGCCTAAGCAGCTTGCACAGATGATACCTATTTTTTTATACCAGTTTTCAGTATTTTGACGCAATTGTTTTAAGATATAGCACTGTCTATCTAGGTTACTTAACAGTAACTGTATGTACTGTAACTGTACTGTAAATGTACACATTTAAGTGGACACTGTGGACAAAATTGTTGGTACCCTTCGGTCAATGAAAGAAAAACTCACAATGGTCACAGAAATAACTTTAATCTGACAAAAGTAATAATTAATAAGAATTCTATGAATGTTAACCAATGAAAGTCAGACATTGCTTTTCAACCATGCTTCAACGGAATTATAAAAAAAATGAACTCATGCAACAGGCCTGGACAAAAATGATGGTACCCCTAACTTAATAGTTTGTTGCACAACCTTTTGAGGCAATCACTGCAATCAAACGATTCCTGTAACTGTCAATGAGACTTCTGCACCTCTCTGCAGGTATTTTGGCCCACTCCTCATGAGCAAGCTGCTCCAGTTGTTTCCGGTTTGAAGGGTGCCTTTTCCAGACAGCATGTTTCAGCTCCTTCCAAAGATGCTCAATAGGATTGAGGTCAGGGCTCATAGAAGGCCTTTAGAATAGTCCAATGTTTTCCTCTTAGCCATTCTTGGGTGTTTTTAGCTGTGTGTTTTGGGTCATTGTCCTGTTGCAAGACCCATGACCTGCGACTGAGACCCAGCTTTCTGACACTGGCCAGCACATTTCTCTCTAGCATCCCTTGATAGTCTTGAGATTTCATTGTACCCTGCACAGATTCAAGACACCCTGTGCCAGATGCAGCAAAGCAGCCCCAGAACATAAAAGAGCCTCCTCCATGTTTCACAGTAGGGACAGTATTCTTTTCTTGATATGCTTCATTTTTCCATCTGTGAACATAGTGCTCATGTGCCTTGGCAAAAAGTTCCATTTTTGTCTCATCTGTCCATAGGACATTCTCCCAGAAACTTTGTGGCTTGTCAACATGTAGTTTGGCATATTCCAGTCTGGCTTTTTTATGATTTGTTTTCAACAATGGTGCCCTCCTTGGTCGTCTCCCATGTAGTCCACTTTGGCTCAAACAACGACGGATGGTGCGATCTGACACTGATGTTCCTTGAGCATGAAGTTCACCTTGGATCTCTTTAGAAGTCTTTCTAGGCTCTTTTGTTACCATTCGGATTATCCGTCTCTTTGATTTGTCATCAATTTTCCTCCTGCGGCCATGTCCAGGGAGGTTTGCTACAGTCCCATGGATCTTAAATTTCTGAATAATATGTCCAACTGTAGTCACAGGAACATCTAGCTGCTTGGAAATGGTCTTATAGCCTTTACCTTTAACATGCTTGTCTATAATTTTCTTTCGAATCTCCTGAGACAACTCTTTCCTTCGCTTCCTCTAGTCCATGTTGAGTGTGGTACATACCATGTCACCAAACAACACAGTGACTACCTGGAGCCCTATATATAGGCCCACTGACTGATTACAAGATTGTAGACACCTGTGATGTTAATTAGTGGACACACCTTGAATTAACATGTCCCTTTGGTCACATTATTTTCAGTGTTTTCTAGGGGTACCATCATTTTTGTCCAGGCCTGTTCAATGAGTTTATTTTTTTAAATAATTCTGTTGAAGCATGGTTGAAAAGCAATGTCTGACTTTCATTGGTTAACATTCATAGAATTTTTTTAAATTATTACTTTTGTCAGATTAAAGTTATTTATGTGACTATTGTGACTTTTTCTTTCATTGACCGAAGGGTACCAACAATTTTGTCCACGTGTGTATTCCTGTTATTTCATTAAGTACAGTACTGTGCAAAAAAAAAAAATTGTAAATTGCAAATGAAGGATGCCTACAAATAAAATTTCTACAGTTTACATTCCGCTAACTTGTGTGTGTCAAAAGCTCCTACAATGGTCACATGAGCATCAGAACTGGACCATGGAGCAATGGTTTAATATGGCCTCGTCTACGGCAAATCATCTTTCCCGTATATGTGCATGTTTTTTCCCTTGTAAATGTATGCTTTTTCCCGTATAAGTGTTTTTTTCCCGTGTAAATGTACTGTATTATTTTCCCCTTAAAATGTGTGCTTTTTCCCGTTTGTGCGCAACTAATTTTCCCGTGTGAGAACTCTCTTTCTCCTGTATTTTGCAAGCTAAAAGATAAAGCTAATGCGCAAAGGATTATAGGACTGAGGTCAAAACGTAACTGAGCAAAGAACCATGCCGGATTCAGCTTTAGGACTGATCATGATGGAATATACAGTGAATTATATCTTGATAACCTTATAATTCTCACTAAATTTGCAACTGGACACACTTACCAGGTAATGTTTAATGTGTAAAATTAATCGAATGTTACTGTTTTAGGCACTAATGATAACTTTGTAGCAGTGCTAATGCTATTGGAGTGTTTGCTGAGTGTAAATGTCAGTGATTAAAAGGAATATCAGTCTCATTTAGAGCATTAAACACTGATGTAAACCATCAGCTCCATGGCGTCTCTGTAATATACATCCACATATGGAGTTATAAGCAAGATAATATCACAGTGCTAACCACTAGCGCTTAGCATAGGGAAACTAGCTTGTTCATTAATGTATATTAATATAATAGTATATTTGGACACATGTAAACAATTAGCTCCATTGTTTGTGTAAAATGCCTGTCCAAATATGGATCTATAAGTAAGTTAATATCATTATGCTAAGCGCTAGCTTACTGAAAGAGCTAAAATAGCGGACTATTAACTGTTGCCTATCAACTAGTGCTAATTATCCCTGAGCTAATTCTTAGTTGCTCCTGTTATGTGTAATGTTACAGATGGTTAATGAATTGTTGTATGTAATTTATTGGGCTTATCAGTGTTACTGTTTTTTAATTTGTTTTGTGTAATTAATATATACTTGTATTCGAGATTTATTACACATGAAGCTCAAGGCCTTTTTGTTTAATCCCTTATGAAAAAAAAAAATCCATCATGTCAAAATATTAGAATATTTCTAAGTTTGAAGAAAGTACTATTCAATACTGTATAGCTCTCGGTCTAGTTCAGTACACACAACTATGATCATAGGGAAGACTGCTGACCTGACAAGATGTCCAGAAGACGATCATCTATACCTTCCACAAGGACTTTAAGCCCCATAAGGTCAAACACACTACCACTAACTGGTTTGCTGACCACTTTGATGTTACTGTGCTTAATTGTCCAGCCATCTCACCTGACCTGAAGTTTCATGGGAAAGATGAGTAACACCTGACCCAACAGTACAGATGAGCTGAAATCTGGGATAAATTTACAAGCTGAATGCTTCACGTGGGATCTGCAGACATAACCAGAGTGATCTGTGAAACAGCTCAATCCAATGGGTTAAATGGAAACCCCAACTATTTAAAAACATGTAGCCTTATGAATAATAGCAACTTATACCTATGTACTGTGAATGGAATGTTCAAGAATCATTAAAATACACATGTAAACAATGAGTGTAACATTTGAAATGCAGTTTATCTTAAAAAAAAAAACTAAATAGAACATCATGCAAAAGAGTTTTTTTTTTCATAATTTAAAATTTTTAATACTTACACAGGAAAAAAAACAAACACATTCACAAGGGAAAAACCATACACTCAAGTTAAAAATCATACACTTACAAGGGAATAATAATACACTCACAAGGGAAAAATATTATACTCACAAGGGAAAAATCATGCTCCAGAAAAGCAAAGCATCTCTCCTGTGTGTGAGAACTTCTTTCTCGTTTAAGTTGCAAGCTAAATGCTAAAGCATATACACTCAACTATTTTAAGCAGTTAATTCATCAGTAATAAACAATCCAGCAGTGTGTGTGTGTGTGTGTGTGTGTGTGTGTTTATTACCTATCCAGGGATATTGCCCTTTGCACTCTGCAAAATAAACCAGGTAGACAGTGTGAGTAAAGGTTCAGCTCCATTTTGTGACATAAAACATTTCAGGAGCAAAAACACGGTAAGTCTCTAAATCTATGATATATAAACATGATTAACGACACCATAAGAATCACAAAAGTATTATAAGTTTTATTTTAGTGTTTATATCTTTAAGTGAACTCTGTGCTGATACAGGAGTTTGATTTAACACACCGATGTTGGAGTGAAGTAAACGTGTGTCCTGCTGTAATCTGGAGAAAGAGACACGACCTCCAACATGAGTGTGTCTGGAAAACAGGACTTAAAGAAAGACGAGAGGTGAATTACTTTTACATTTTAGAGATCTGTATCTCTAAACACTCACTAGTTAACAGAGGACCAACTTGATGCGATGGTGAAAGAGACATCTTATTTTCAAAACTGTCTAGTGTTAACTGAGACTCTCACTTTCTTAAAATAAAAAATAAGTAAATATATGAACACTGTGAGAAATTAAGACTCAGGGAACTTCTTAGTCCGTATTAATCTGAATGCACTCTTTTTTTAATTATTATTTATATTAGAGTTTTCTTTCTATAATTATTTCCTTTAACAATTATATATGTAAAAAAGTTAGAAAAAGTAACCTGAAAGTAAATTTAATTATTTGGGGAAAAAATACATATTATACAGTTTGAACATTACGTGAACACTGTAGTCCAGATAATTAGCTAACAGTTCACAGCTCAAAATGATGAACAAAATAAACAATAAACATTATATGGTCTCTAACAATCTAACTAGTTTCAATATCTATGCTGATTTTTATACTGTACATCTGTAAAATATGTCAGTGTTCTAACACACAAATTGTGAAATGCACATTAAACACATTATATGTTGTAATTCTAGAATGATGGAGGGAAAGAGATCAGACGCACCAGAACCTAGCTGTGTGTCCATGAAGAGTGACTGGTCTATGACTGATCCAATTACCTTCAGAGATAGAGACATTTCTGCTGATGTGAGGTCAGTACAGTGAGGTGTTGTATAGCAGTGTTCCACCTGATCAAACTCACTCGTCTCATTATGAAGCCCTTCATGAACTTAATCATGTGTTGAAGCAGTAAAACCTCAGTTCAGCCTGCAGTCCCTGTGCTCCCTGCTGAAAAAAAAATAGCATAGACCAGCATAGCTGGTGAGCATTATACCAGCATATGTTGTGTTTTGGTGCTGGTATGCTGGTCACTTTACTGATGCTGGTCCCCAGCATACCAGCATACATTTATTTTCCCAGCATACCAGCATACACTGAATACATGCAAGATGGTCATCCAATAACTCTGTAAATATAGAACAGAATCAGTATAAAATCAGCTTTATTGACCAACACAAACAATATTAACAATGTGTAATATGTAACAATATATACAATATACACATTTGTAACAATATGACAATTTAACAATGAACAGCAAACAAATTTTGATAAAAAACTAATAACAAAAACAAAACATGAGACCAACCTCTCAGGGACACTTTCACACAGTTACTTTCACACAGTAGTGTGAATGAGTGAGCTTGGCCCTCACTCTTTATTTAGGGGTCTGCAGGTTTATGGGCCCTGAAGTAGTTCTGACATGTCCTGACATTTGTATATTTTTCTTACTTATAAACATATAAATGTAGCCTTACTTATAAACGTATAAATGTCACCTCTTTCACCTAGTGCAAAGTAAATGTCCAGGATTGAGGGAAGAGGGACACAGATGATCTTATACACAGAAGGCACATTTCTGGCATACTGTAAATATGGCCGTGCAAACAGACATTCAGGGTAAAACAGTGGGAACAGGAACAGTGCACTATGAAGAAAGGGAGTTAGGTTTGTAAAAGCCCACTTTTACACCCTATACACAGTCATGCATCTTTGGGCCTCTCTCAAGAAGCAGTTCTTGTTTAACTCAAGAAACAAGTGAACATCACATACCTGGCATTTCCATGGTGTTTATGGCTGCTTACCATAAACTGATTTGCAATTCACACAGACCCTGTGACCAGAAGTGGCATCTGAGGTCAGTCCATGTGCTGGTTGTGTGCAGTCACAGGTGAAGCCTTATCGTGTGGTCAACCACTTAAAAAAATACTAGAGATCCGTCCCGAATCCAGACCCCAGTCGTGGTCGAGGTTCCCATGACATAGTGATGGTCCGTCTGTATCTTGCCTGCTTGTTTGCATTTGATCTCTATAAAACAGGTGGCTGATCATTTTCATGGTCTCAACTGTTTATAAAAAAGGAAAAAGAAACATAAGCATGATGATAATAAAATTACTGTCAATAATCATCAATAACTATTGACCATGCAAAAAGACAACACAAACTTTTGCAATGTTATACAACAATTTATACTTTAAGATTTACATTTACACCTTAATATCACAAACATCTGTAAGCTATGTAAGGCAGTATTTTAGGCAACAGGAGCTAAAGTGTTTGTGCTAAATAACATTATAGATAGCAGTGTCATAAGCTAACCAAAAACTGAAATAATCCAAAAACCAAATAGCTACCATAACATGAAGCTATCCAAAAGGGGGTGAATATATTATAAACATTTACACCACAGCTGATACTGACAACCATCTGTAATCTACATACTGTAAGGCATTAGCTTAGCCACCGTGAGCTAACCTGTTTGTGCTAAGCTACATAAGGCTGTATGTTAGCATGATTTAGCAGTGTTATCTACATGCTAACCAAACCATGTAAGTGACATTAAATGACAATGTTTCACATAAACTGGCAAAAGCCTGTGAGAAAATGAGGGAAAATAAATTAATATTAGTTTTATATTATCAGAATAAGGATTATATAAGATTTAATAACTTACCCATGGTAACAGCTTGCTGGATTGTTGCTGGAGTGTTGTTCTGATGTAAATCTAAACTCCTCCCACTGTCCAGAACATTCTGTAGAGCTTCAGAAACCTGTACAGTGCCTAACATCTTCCACACGCGAAGGAATCTTATCGGATCTACTGTATGTGTGTGTGTTTGTGGGCGTTCCCTTGTATGTAGATTACCCTGACTGTTTCCCTGTGAACAGCGTGTGGGCGTGTCCTGTCTCAGGTCATTATCAGTGAATGAAGTGTGGCAGAAAGACTGTATCTCTCCTTAGATTCATATGAATTATGTAAACTGAGAACATTTATTTTTGATTAAGCTTGCTACATTTAAAAGTAGACACTTTAAGCTTTCTATAGATACATATGTATAGATATATAGATATATGGATATGTGTGTGTGTGCAGTATTCACTGCGTTTCAGTTCATTTTAGTGACGCGTTTCAAAACGATTTTCAGGGAGACTGAGACGGCAGAAAGCGCACCCTGTTTATTTTCTTTATTTTACAAAAGCACAATGTTTTATTCATATGTGAGTGTACATTAACAAATAAAGACATCAAATGATGTATTACACTTATGTGTATGACTAAAAATGTTTAAAAATTTTAAGTTATTTTCACGGTTACCATAAAAAATGCAAGTGGTCCCACCGCTGGAACAGCTGACCACATGATACTGGTGCTGGTATGCTGGTGTTACGGAAAACAGACTCAAAACAAACAGATCGTGAGAAAAACCGAGCGGGCGATTTATTAACAGTTTGTGAGAAATGGCAACTCTGAATGAGAACACCGGATTGTCTTAACTGGTTTGGTGATGAAGTAGCTGATGGATGTTTGTAGCGGAATGAGTCACACAGAGAACACGGGGAAACGCAGACCAGGAGACGAGACGAGACGAGGCGTGACGTGATGAGACCAGGAGTAACATTTAGCAAGTACGTGGCAGAGTCTGTTGTCCATTGAAGAAGTCAGACACCGAGTGAATGGAGGTGTGGTGTATTTATGGTGTGCTGTTAATGTGGACCAGGTGTGCGTGTGATTAGAATTCGGGTGACTGTGAACGGAGATTGGGGGTGGAGCCTGGTGTTTCCGTGACAGAACCCCTCCCTTCACGGACCGCTCCTGAGGGCCGCAAAACACGCCGCCGGGGTGGACGACCTCTTCCCCTGGGAGCTGGCATTTGTGGATGTTGCTGGTGGAAATCGCTAAGGAGATTCGGGTCGAGGATGTCTTGGCGAGGGACCCAACTCCTTTCCTCAGGACCATATCCTTCCCAGTCCACAAGATATTCAAGCCGACCACCTCGACGACGGGAACTCAGGATCTCCCGTACGGCATAGATTGTTCCCTCTTCCATGTCTAGCGCCGCGGGAGGTTCGTCAGCGGAGCCAGGCTCTGTGGGAACAGGGAAAATAGGAGAGTGATAGGGTTTTAGGAGTGAAACGTGAAAGGTGGGATGGATCTTGTATGTGCATGGAAGACTTAACTTGTAGGTGACGGGATTGATCTGGGAAAGAATGGTGAAGGGGCCAATGAATTGGGGACTCAGCTTTTTACAGGGCAGCCGAAGACGAACGTCACGTGTGGAGAGCCAAACTTGTTGTTCGGGATGGAAGGTTGGAGTATCTGCTCTCCTTACATCGGCGATGATGCGTTGTCTTCGAACTGCCCGCTGTAGTTGTCGATGCGCTGAATCCCAAACCCTCTCACTCTGTTGGAACCAGTGATTCACCGCGGGTACATCAGATGGCGCTCCATTCCAAGGAAAGAGAGGTGGTTGATAACCGAGTACGCACTGGAAAGGGGTGAGACCTGTGGAAGGTTGACGGAGGGAATTCTGTGCATACTCGGCCTAGGCGAGGAATTGGTTCCAGGAATGCTGACGATCATGACAGAAGGTACGGAGGTATCTGCCTACCTCCTGGATCTTACGTTCAGTTTGACCGTTACTTTGCGGGTGGTATCCAGAAGATAGGCTGACGGTCACACCTAGAAGTTGAAAAAAGGCTTTCCAGAATTTCGAGACAAATTGGGGTCCTCGATCAGAAACAATGTCCTCTGGTATACCATAAACTCTAAAGACCTGGTTAAACAAGGTTTCGGCCGTTTCCTTGGCAGAAGGAAGTCCTTGTAAGGGACAAAGTCCACTCCTAGATGTGACCAGGGACGCCGGGGGACAGGAAGGGGTAACAGATTTTGTAGTGGCGCAATCCCGACATCCTCTCACGTACCTTCGGACATGCTCGGACATGTTGGGCCACCAGAAGCGTTCTGCCAGTAGTGAGAGGGTTTGATTGGCCCCAGGGTGACCAGTGCCCAGAGAGGAGTGTGTCTGGTGGAGGAGGGCGTCTCGCAGTGAGGTGGGGATGAAGATCCGATGTGCAGGGCATTCTGGTGGAGAGGGTTCAGAGTGTATGTGTGTATAGCCACCTCCAACTCCATTCCTGAAGGGCGAGTTTGATCGCTACGAGTTCTCTGTTTCCAATGTCATAGTTTTGTTCGGCCGGTGTCATTTTCCGGGAAAAAAAAGCACACGGATGGTACTGAGGAGGAGTCCCCTGCTGCTGTGACAGCACACCCCCAACCCCAGATTGTGAAGCATCCACCTTGACCAGGAAGTGTTTATTGGGGTCCGGAAGAACGAGGATGGGAGCAGAAGTGAATGCCTTTTGTAGAGATTGCATGGCTTGGGAAGCGTCGGGTTCCAGGAGATGGTCTTAGGTTTGCCTTTCAGGAGATCTGTGAGTGGAGAGACTAGGGAGCTGTAGCCGTGAATGAACCTCCTGTAAAAATTAGCGAACCCTAAAAATCGTTGCAGCTGCTTAATACTAGTGGGGACGGGCCAGGTTCGAATAGCCTCCACCTTCCTCTCGTCCATTCTGATGCCTTCGTGACTGATATGATATCCCAGAAAATGCACTAATGACTGATGGAAAGCACATTTTTTGACCTTTAAAAACAACTGGTGGCTTCCGAGTCTCCGGAGAACCTCGGCTACATGAATGCGGTGCTCCGACTCGTTCTTGGAGTAGATCAGAATGTCATCAATATACACCAAAACGAATCGGTTTAGAAACGGTCGAAGCATCTCATTCATGTAGCCCTGGAACACGGAAGGGGCATTGACTAAACCAAATGGCATAACCCGATACTCATAATGGCCGGTCGGAGTAATGAAAGCTGTTTTCCATTCGTCCCCCTCCTTAATTCTGATGAGATTATAGGCACTCCGAAGATCCAGTTTTGTGAAAATGTATGCCCCTTGCAGTTGTTCAAGGGCAGCTGGGATGAGAGGAAGGGGGTAACTATATTTGACCGTGATTTTATTTAGGGCCCTATAATCTATACAGGGGCGAAGGTCCCCCCCCCCCCTTTTTGGCCACAAAAAAAAAAAAAACCTGGAAGCCGCAGGGGAGGTAGATGGTCTAATATGCCCTAGACGGAGCGCCTCCTTGATGTACCCTTCCATGGCTCTTTGGTCGGGGACATGTCAGGCGCACATGTCCCTTCTCTGCACAGTAAAGGCACAGTCCTTGAGTCAGCCGGCATTGTCTCTCCGCGGGGGTTAAACTGGAAAACGATTGTTGATCCACCTGCATGGGTTCTGGAGCCGATCTCACCTCATATGACCGGAGAACTGCGGGTGATCCTCGGCTCCCGGCTGCTTCCTCAGAACACTCTCGTAGACGGCCGACGACTCGGATTGCTGTGCGCATGAACTGCTCCAGTCCAACTGAGTCAGCCTGAGCCGCGAGTTGCAACCTCAGACGTGGATTGAGTCCTTGGCGAAATTTTGTCGGGAGTGCTGCTTCGTTCCACCCGCTGGCGGCTGCCAAGGTCCTAAAATTCAAAACATAGTCATTAATGTTGCTGTTACCTTGACTCAGCTTGAACAGCTTCTCTCCAGTGGTGGGTTCTTCAGCAGCTTGTGTGAAAACTTCCTGGAAGTAGGTAACGAAATCTTGGAAATCATGCACCACATTGCCATCTTGTTGCCAGATGGCCTCAGGAGAGAAATGATGTATGCAATCTTAGATCGGTCAGAAGAGAATCTGAGAGGCTGCATTTCGAAAGTGAGAGAGCACTGAAGCAGAAACCCGTTGCAGTTCTCCGGTTCGCCACCGTAGGGCGCTGACGTCGCCATGGGACTGGCTTGCGTGGAAGGAGTGGGAGAATCAGAGGTTGTTGCCGGAAGTGGTACTGTTGTGCAGAGATGGCGGAGCCGCTCCACCAGCTCGCTTACTAGATCCGAGCCCGTCGGGTTTATTGTTTGGGTCTGACTTTCTGTTACGGAAAACAGACTCAAAACAAACAGATCGTGAGAAAAACCCAAGCGAGAAATGGCAACTCTGAATGAGAACACCGGATTGTCTTAACTGGTTTGTTGATGAAGTAGCTGATGGATGTTTGTAGCTGAATGAGTCACACAGAGAACACCGGGAAACGCAGACCAGGAGACGAGGTGAGACGAGGCGTGACGTGACGAGACCAGGAGTTGTCCATTGAAGAAGTCAGACACCGAGTGAATGGAGGTGTGGTGTATTTATGGTGTGCTGTTAATGTGGACCAGGTGTGCGTGTGATTAGAATTCGGGTGACTGTGAACGGAGATTGGGGGTGGAGCCTGGTGTTTCCGTGACAGGTGGTAACCTTGCTGGTATAATTGCTGGTCAAGCTGGTGACCAGCTATGATGGTCTATGCTGGTTTTTTTTTTCAGTTTTAAGTGATTTCTATTCTATTTCTATTTCTATATACTTTTTAAAAAATATGCATTTATTGCCAGTGCATTTATATAAAAGATTTGTGTTGTGTTTTTAGACAACCCAGCAGATATTACTAAATGTAAAATAATGTATTTACATGTTTTTGGTAAATGAATTTTTTTTTATGTAAATGTATTTAAAGATAACACTACACGGTCCATGTATTTACATCACACATTATTTTCAGTACTAGCTATTAAAACACAAAGTAATGAGCTAAAATTTTAACTACCAAAACCTTGCTGGTGGCCCAGTATATAAATCATGCTGGCCTATGCTGGATTTTTCAGCAGGGCTGCTACAGAACATTTACACCTGGTACATTAATGACAATAAAACTAATTAATTAATCAATCAGTCAAAAATATCTAGTGTAAACTGTGACTCTTACTTTCTTAAAATAATAAAAATAAATAAATAAATAAATAAATAAATACAAAGATTTAACAAAAAGGACTGATGGAACTTAGTTCTTAGGCTGTATTAATTATTATTTTTGTTTTCTTTATGTAATCGTATATGTCAAAAAAAGGTAGTTAATTAATTTTATAATCAGTAATTAATTAATTCATTAATTCAATCAAAATTTGTTAAGATGTTAGTATCAGGTAGGAAATCCTGATATGCGTATATTGTGTTAAGAGGCTGGTTCTTGAAGACATGTAAAATATGGTTCTGTATTTATTAGTGTGTGTAATAAATATCTATACAGTCCACAATACAAAATGTGTTTTGTTTCTTCACAGACCACAAAATAAGAAATCACATCTCACCAGAAATCAATTGGAGTCTATATTCGAAGTATGTGCTTTTTAAATGTTATTATAATGACAATTATACAAATAATAAACATTAATGTTCAGTAATCTGACAGAATTTCAGCGGTAACAGAAAAATCCACTCCTACTTTCCATTAAATACAAATAAATAAAAAAAATCTCTTACTATGTCACTGTTTCTAACCAGGAGCTGGAACACAATGTCATCACTCTGATAAAAAATGAGCTGAAGAGGTTTAGGAAGCTCCTGAGTCCAGATTACCCAGCATGCACTAAGAGGGAGGATGAAGAGGATCTGCACAGTGTCAGAGAGGGAGCGCTGAAGATCACACTGCACGTCCTGAAGAACATGAACCATACAGATCTCGCTAACACACTGCATCAGAGTAGGAGCTCCATCAGGTTTTACTTTGTGGACTTTAGAGAGAGGGAAATTATTTGAGTGTTAACACTTTCAAGGTTTAGTTTGAGTTTTGTTTCTGCTTTGTTTCTGTCAGGTTTGTAGGCACAGTGATCCTGTTTCTTTAGTTATATTTATTATGTGAATCAGTGATGAACAGGAGCATTTGTCAGACTTGTATCTTATATTGTGCTTAGTGGTTTTGCTTTATAACATGTTATTACTTTGTTTATTAGAGTCTGTGGCCTCTATGTATCAGCAAAAGTGTAAATGCAACCTGGGAGAGAAATTTAAAAGAATTAATGAAGGAATCTCACAGCATGGAAGCTCAGCACTTCTGAATGAGATCTACACAGAGCTCTACATCACAGAGAGTTGGAGCGGAGACATCAATAATGAACATGAGGTGAGACAGATTGAGATGGTGTCCAGAAGACCAGCAACACAGGAGACAGCCATCAAATGTAATGATCTCTTTAAAGACAAGTCCATTAGAAGTGTGCTGACTAAAGGAGTTGCTGGAATTGGAAAAACAGTCTCTGTGCAGAAGTTCATTCTTGACTGGGCTGAAGGAAAAGCAAATCAGGACGTCACCTTCATGCTTCCACTTCCGTTTAGAGAGCTGAATCTGCTGAAGCAGAAACATGTCAGTCTGATGAATCTTCTTCATCACTTTTTCCCAGAAATGAGAGAACTAGACTTAAAAGGCTGTGACTCCTACAAGGTGGTGTTGATCTTTGATGGTCTGGATGAGTGTCGACTTCCTTTAAAATTCCAGAACAATGAGAGATTGTGTGATGTGACAGAGTCAGCCTCAGTGGATGTGCTGCTGACAAACCTCATCCAGGGGAACCTGCTTCCCTCTGCTCTCCTCTGGATCACCTCTCGACCAGGAGCAGCCAGTCAGATCCCTCCTGAGTGTGTAGATCAGGTAACAGAGGTACGGGGGTTCAGTGATCCTCAGAAAGAGGAGTACTTCAGGAAGAGGATCAGTGATCAGAGCCTGGCAAATACAATCATCTCTCACATAAAGTCTTCAAGAAGCCTCTACATCATGTGCCACATCCCAGTCTTCTGCTGGATCTCAGCCACTGTTCTAGAGAGAATGTTGGGTGAAGCAGGGAATGGAGAGATTCCCAAGACTCTGACTCAAATGTTCACACACTTCCTGATCTTTCAAATCAAACACAAGGACCAAAAGTACCATCAGAAATGTGACCCTGATCGTCAGCAGACCAGAGAGAGTATCCTGGCACTGGGAAAACTGGCTTTCCAACAGCTGGAGAAAGGAAACCTAATCTTCTATGAAGAAGACCTGAGAGAGTGTGGCATTGATGTCAGAGAAGCGTCAGTGTACTCAGGAGTGTGTACCCAAATCTTCAGAGAGGAGTTTGGGCTTCACCTGGGGAAGGTGTTCAGCTTTGTACATCTGAGTGTTCAGGAGTTTCTGGCTGCTTTATATGTTTTTCTGTTTTTTAGCTACAATAAAAGGAATGTATTAATGGAGCAAAACCCTCGCATTTTAAATTTCTTCAGAAATCAAGACATGTCTGATTTGCTTATGATTGCAGTGGACAAGGCCTTACAGAGTGAGAATGGACACCTGGACCTGTTCCTCCGCTTCCTCCTGGGTCTCTCACTGGAATCCAATCAGACTCTCTTACGAGGCTTAATGCCACAGAAAAAAAGCAGCTCTCACAACAAACAGGAAACAGTAGACTACATCAAGGAGATGATCAGGGAGAATCCATCTCCAGAGAAGTCTATCAATCTGTTCCACTGTCTGAATGAACTGAATGATCAGTCTCTAGTGCAGGAAGTACAAACTTACCTGAACAGAAGAAATTATTATTGTCTTAGGGGAACAAGACTCTCTCCTGCTCAGTGGTCAGCTCTGGTATTTGTGTTAATGAACACAGATGAGGAACTGGATGTGTTTGACTTGAGGAAATATGACCCATCAGAGGAATGTCTTCTGAGGCTGCTGCCAGTGGTCAAAGAATCTAGAAAAGCTGAGTGAGTATTTTTTATTAATAAATGGTTTACTGAATGGATTTCAGTTTTTGAACTATAGTTACTGTAATCATATTTAATCAAACTTTTGGCACTTTTATATATGACCAGTATTTATATACCACTATACTGCCGCTGATCCCACACTTCATTCCCCCTGCAAAACCCACCACGCCCTATGACTGACACAAAGCTGTACACTTCACGCCAGCATGAGCAGCCCCAGCTCAATCACAACACACTCAGATCAAAAGAGTGGCAACTCCAGCAAAGCAGACCAAATGCAAAATCAACAACAATGCCCCAGAACAACAACATAGATAGATTTTTTTTCTTCATTCAAGCTCTTGTTGTCCCTCTCCCCAAACAGCGCAGCAATTAACATTTACTTACGTCTGCACATTTACATAAAGTCATTTACATAAATGATCAATAGCTCATGATGCATACATTTAAACAATTTATTCATACAGATGTACCCATTTTACATGGAAATCTATAGTCTTGTCACTGAACGATTTACCCTGTCAAAGAGCTGTATAAGAACAGTAGTAGCTGGCACACCTAAAATAGATAAAAATAGATGCAGAATAATTCTTTATAGTCTAAATATTGTTTTTTTCTAAACTTGGGCTATTGTTTTTTACTTACAATATTTGTTATTTAAAAAAATTAATTTTAATGAGGTTTGGGCTCAGGATGTTGAGCATCGTAATTCCTCTCTTTAATTTCTTATGTAGTCTAATCAGCGCTCAACCACACACATCGAGTTTTCCAGAACGCACCGGCAGAAATACACTAATGATTATGAATGTGTCCGGGAAAAACACCAAGGAGACTGACTCTGACAATTTTAATAATTCATTGATAAATTAGTGATGTTTTTGTTTTCGGCTGTAGTGATGAAGGTCATCATGTCATCTCGTCATCACAGCAGCAGTTGATGTGCCTATATTCACATTTTATACAAATTACATCATCTGAAATTAGTTTTCCATTAGTTTAGATAAACGTAGGCATTTCACTTTCTATAAGTATATATTTTTCACGTTTGTGAGGCAAGTATACGTGGAGTTTCGGTTAATTTTCTGATGCGCTCAAGTTCACTAAAACCAATACAGAATAGCGCTGTATCCTTTTTTGCTTTCATTATTTCATAAAATCAGAACTTTTTGTTGTCATTGTGAGTGCACTTAAATAAAAGTAACACGGGACAGGACACGCGGCGGTAAAACCATTATTCTGGTTGAGTACCACCTATGTACATGACCTTATATGACCTTATAATGGTCTTATAATAAACTGTAGCTGAGAGATTGTGAAGTGAAGAAAAATGTGCCTGTTACTGTGCTGATGTAGCATCCTGTTCTCTGATTTCTGTGTATAAGAGAAATACACTTACATTTCTGTTACATAGTAAATTGTATTATGGCTCTGTTTGTGTGTTTGATATAAGTATTCTGATTTTTTTTTCTCTTCTAGCCTGCATTGGTGTAATCTGACAGGCAAAAGCTGTAGAGTTCTGTCCTCAGTCCTCAGTACAAACTCCTCCAATCTGAAAGAACTCGACCTGAGTGAGAATAAACTGCAGGATTCAGGAGTGAAGCTGCTCTTTGCTGGACTGGAGAATCCACACTGTACACTGGAGATACTGTGGTGAGATGCTATTATCTGGATCTTTGTTCCATCCATCCATCCATCCATCCATCCATCCATCCATCCATTGTCTACACCGCTTAGTCTAAGTGTGTCAGAGTGGCATTTGGTTGTAGCAGAATCTAAGATACCCAAATATCACCAGCAACTTCCTGCAGCTCCTCCAGGGCAACCTTTAACCACTCCCAAGCCAGTCGAGAGATATAATCACTCCAGCATGTCCTGGGTCAGTCCGGGGTCTCTGCATAGCTGGCCATGCCTGGCAACATACGTTAATCAGGGTACATCCTTATCAGGTGTCTGAACCACCTCAACTGGCTCATGTGGACAACTGGCTCATGTCTGGCTCCGCGGGTCCTTGTGGATTTCAGGAATTCTTATCTGAGTTCAGAGAGTAAGCCAAACGACCCTATGAAGGAAACTTCAGCCTCTTGTAATGAGCCATCTCAGCTTTAAAAGCACAGTGAGAGATTCAGATTCAGGCACCGCAGTATCTTGCTTGTGTGCCTCGCATTTACTGTCTGTGTAAACTCCAGTTATCTTGATTATCGACCCTGGTTATACCTTGGGTTTGTCTCTCATCTTTGCTCCTTGCAATCTTGTTTTCTCTTGGATTAATTTCTGTGTATGACCTTGCCCGTTTCACAGACCCTTGAATTTGTCTTGCGCTTTAGGACTCTACTGCTCTCCCATCATCGACCAGCCACCCACCACATCATTAAGGATCTATTCTGTTTCAATATAATTCAATTACATTTTATTTATATAGCGCATTTAGCAGTGGTCATTGTCTCAAAGCAGCTTCACAAAACTAAAAGAAAATTATGGAAATGTGTAGCAGCAAGTAAAAATGTGTATAGATCATAATGATTAGATTGTCCCTGATGAGCAAGCCAACAGCGACGGTGGCAAGGAAAAACTCCCTGAGATGGCAATAGGAAGAAACCTTGAGAGAAACCAGACTCAACAGGGAACCCATCCTCATTTGGGTCATAACAGATAGCAGGAATTTTTTGCTGACATAATGAGTTAGGCAGCGGAAAGTTCAACATAACAGAAGATGTCTAAGTTGACAGAGTCCAGTTTAGAATGGGATCTCCCCATTCCTTCTCATCACACATGAATCTTTAGCCTTAGCCTTAGCCTGGAGCTCTCATCACACACAAATCCATGCCTCGACTATCAGCCTTAGCCTTTTTCCCAGTACCCTTGCATAGTATTTAGCGTAGGAGTGTGATCTACCAGTAAATGGCATACAAGCTCCAGTCCCTTTAAAAAAATTAAATTTATGTAATTTATGCTGCCTAGCAAATTGAAGCCTTTGTTTCAACTGGTCTCACTGGTAAGTGGTTTTCTTAAGGCTACACAGCTGTTTAGTCCCAATTTCTTAAGTTCTCTTTGCATTGTGCATGTGGAAAAGTTCTTACTTTCACTATTAAACATAGCCATGAGTTCTGCTGATGTTTGATTTCACCAAACGTTTAAGTGAACTCTGTTTACAATTGTAAAAAAAAAAAATCTGATCATATTTCTTTCTCAAAGATGGTTCAACACTATCATTTCGAGTTTTAATAGTTGGGATTTACAGTTCTTAACCCATTTTTAGTGGATTTAGCAATCACCTTAGTTCTTTCCTTTGCTTGATGTCCGACAATAATTTGACACTTCTGGAACAGAGAGAATCTTTGCAACAACCACAGTATATCTCTTCAGACATGGCTGGTTAAGAAATGAAAGCTTATTCACAAGTATATATTGTCAGGGATCCATTCCTGATGGAGATGCACCCAAACCTTTTTCTCACTTCTCGCTCACTCCGGGGAGCTCACTTGGCATGTGGCCTACCCTTCAGCAGGTGTGTGAAGGGGTGGGGCTGCTAAATCTGCCGTGGCTAGTCCTCATTCCTCTGACCTCTAAACCAATGAAGACTTGTTGTCTTGCTCCTTGGCTATCTGAGGTATTATGCAATGACAGAAGAGAATTAAGAACTGCAGAGAGAAGCTGGAAGAAATCACAGCTTGATGCAGCTCTTGTCTCTTATCGTGAACTTCTCTCCAAATTCTCACGTGACATGACTTCTGCCAAAACTGCTTTCTACAGAGAAAAGCTGGAAGACTCGGCACATTATCCTGGCAAACTCCACAATATCTTCTCTTTACTCCTCAACCCACTGGTGTAACACCTGTACCACCGCAGCACAGGGAAATAAGATCTAGCTCACCGGATTACTGAGTTGACGCTTTGTCCCCACCTAGTGTGTCTATGTGTGTACTACCTGCACTTAATCACTAAATGATGAGCACCTGTGATGCCCTTGTGTGTCTGTCTATATATCCCAGTCAAACCCGTGGAGCCACGTCTGTTCACTGACGTGCAATGTTTGTAAAGTCTCGTCTACATGTTCTGTAAATACGTGTTGTCTTCTTGTGTTTTCCTCCCAGGACTGAGCAGTGTCTGCAGGTGAGGCTCGTTTGAGTTGGAGGTGTCATCGCCTGGCACCCAGCAAGAGTGATTGACTACATCTTTATGTTTTGTTTTATTGCTTTTTGTTGGCCCACCTGCAGACCCGGCCTGGGGAGAATCTAGCTCCCAGTTTCGCCTGGGTAAAACAGGGACTTTAGAAAAGAAAAATAAAAAATAAAAAAACGTTGATTTAATGGATCCTGCATCTGCGTCCGCTTCATTGAACATAGACATGACAACTGGCTCCTCCTGCCCTATCCTCTCTGGCTGCAGATAACTTCGCTACATTCTACGATGGGAAAATTGCAGCAATCCGCCAGACCTTTCCTCCCAACCCAAACCCCACACCAGAACTTCTGAACCTTCCCTTCCATCCCTTAGCAGAATTCTCCAACCTATCAACTGATGAGATTCAGCACATCATCTCATCCTCCAATCCACCACCTGTTCATTAGACCCAATCTCTTCCACAATGGTCCAGGCCATCTGACAAGACCTTCTTCCCTGGTCATGTTCCTGCTATCTTTTAAGAAGGCAAGGGTTATTCCCATCCTCAAGAAACCCTGCCTGGATCCAGCAGACATCAGCAAATATCGCCCAGTATCACTTCTCTCTTTTATTTTTATTTCTAAAATTCTATAAAGAATTACAACCAAATGTTTCTCTAACTGAACAACCTTAATGATCCCAACCAACCTGGATTAAAAGTGGCACATTCTACAGAGACTGCCCCTCTGTCAGTCACTGAGAAGCTCCATGCTGCTAGAGCAGCTAAACTATCATCTGTTATCCTCCTCCTATACCTGTCAGCTGCATTTGACACAGTGAATCACAAGATTCTACTATCTATTCTTACAAGACTTGGAATTTGTGGAACAGAGTGGCAATGGTTTGCTTCTTAGGTAGAAGATACAGTAGGTTGTATGAGGTGACATGGAGGGGATCCACATCTGCCCCATTCAGACTCACTACTGGTGTCCCACAGGGCTCAGTACGTGGTACTCTTCTGTTCTCTCTCTATACCTGGTCACTTGCTAAGGTCATATCATCGCATGGCTTTTCATATGATTGTTATGCAGATGACAGGCAACTTATTCTCTCCTTTCCTCCCTCAGACACTCAGGTTTCCACCCAGATCTCTGCATGTCTGGCAGACATCTCATCCTGGATGGCAGGTCATCAGCTGAAGCTCAATCGGAGTAAAACCAAACTGCTGTTCATCCCTAGTGATTCATCCCCCGGTCAAGACCTTGTGATTTTCCTGTGAATCAAATCACTCCTTCAGTCACTGCTCGCAATCTTGGGGTAACTCTGTGACTACTCTAATAGTTGTCCTGTGGACAGATTCTCCAACCTGAGAACTCCCCAAGAGTTACCATGGGCCTCTTGGCTACTTCTCTGATTAATGCTGTCCTTGTCTGGCCTGTCAGTTTAGGTTGGAAGGCCATGTCTTGGTAGAAAAGAAAGCCCCCTCACAAACAAATGAGAGCTTCATTTAACAATATTGTTACTACAGATCTGGCCATTAGAAACGCACATTTCGAGAAAAGGGATCTTGCACGCTTCTGTGGCAGCTCGCGGGAAGCTGTGAAAATGCCGTTCATTACCTGTAGGGGGCAGTCGTGTTTCAATCTGAAGTATTGTGTGTCTACTGAAGCCAAACATGTGTTCTCTCTCTTAGGCGCCCATTTTGGCTTCAGTAGACACACAATACTGAAGCCAAACATGTGTTCTCTCTCTTAGGCGTTCTCTCTCTTAGGCGCCCATTTTGTTTATGAGCAAGCGACAGAGCTCATAAATATGTCGAGTTTAAATATTTACTTTAAACTTTAAATATTGATCTGTATTTATTCTTCATTTTCTTCTCTCCTGCAATACTCTCCTCTCCTGCTTATTTGACTGCGCTTTCTCCATTCAGTATTATTATCATTAATAGTAGTAGTGAAAACTACCGCTGATTAACTATCTCTGCAGTGGTTAAAACAGCGGCTTAATTTCATTTGGGGTATTTCTAACAGACAATCTACTCAATAATAATAAATAGATAAAATAACCCATGTAAAGCTTCTATTGGGATCGGAAATGATAGACACAGGGAGGCAGCAGTGCGGTGAGTCAAACGTGCAGTATTTATTGAGGGTTAAGTGGTGCAGCAGGTGAATGGTGTGATATTACGGACTCGATGAGAAGGGCGAAGGTGAGGGTCGGCGTGATGGGCTGGTAGGGAATAGCTTGGGTCGTGTCTTGCCGCTGTGCTCCGGCGAGCCGGTCCGGGCGCGTGCCGTTTGAGCCGAGGAAACGGAGCTACGGGCTTGTGGCAGACCCTTCGGCGAGCGGGATGTGCGTGGTCCTCCGGGATAATCCGAGTCTGTTGGGAGAGAAAGAACGGGTAAGTCTCCTGTATACATTTTCTCACCTCCGCTGCGGTCTTTTTTTAGTGAGCAGGCGACAGGCGGACGGTGTAGGACTCTTCGTTGCTTGTACCAGGGGGATGCGGTGGGGATCCTCCAGTGTGTGCCCGGCTTTAGCCCGTCGCCACAGCACCCCCCCCTCAGCTTTGAGCTCATCTTTGGCGATGCGAAGAGCGTGTGGGACCTGGACAGTCCATCTGCGTTTCCGTGTTGCACCCCGGCTCTATGTTGGACTGAGAAGGAGAAATCTTGTAAGGATTGAAACCAACGTGTTATGCGGGGGTTCGTGTCCTTAGCCCTTGCCAGCCACTGGAGAGGGGCATGGTCTGTAATTAGCGTAAAGTGACGGCCAGATAGATAGTATTTCAGCTCCTCAATGGCCCACTTGATGGCAAGGGCTTCCTGCTCTATCGTTGCATATTTTTGCTCTGTTGGTGTCAGTTTTCTACTTACATAGAGGATGGGGTGTTCTTCTCCTTCAAAGTCCTGTGAGAGGACGGCTCCTAAGCCTGTTTCTGATGCATCCGTGTGTACTGTGAATGCTCTTTCCGCCTCTTGTGTCCATTGTATTTTCTCCGGCTGTCCTTTCCTGAGGAGGTTCGTGAGGGGTGCTGCAATAGAGGAGAAGTTAGGCACGAATCTCCGGTAATAACTAGCTAGCCCAAGAAAGGCACGTACCTGTTTTTTTGACGTTGGTTGCGGGTACTTATGCACGGCCTCCACTTTATCTTCTTGTGGTTTTAACGATCCACGGCCAATTCGGTACCCCAGGTACTGTGCCTCGGTCAGCCCCATGAAGCATTTTTTTGGGTTCGCTGTTAGCCCAGCCTTTCGTAGCTCATGTAGTACCTGTCTAAGGTGGTATACATGTTCATCCCAGCTGCTCGAGTGGATAATTACGTCATCCAAGTAGGCAGCGGCATACTGACGATGCTGGCGAAGTACGATGTCCATGAGGCGTTGAAAGGTGGCCGGGGCCCCGTGGAGACCAAACGGGAGCACCCGGTATTGCCAGTGTCCTTGTTCAGTAGTAAATGCTGTCTTTTCCTTCGCTTCCGGGGTTAGGGCGACCTGCCAGTAGCCTTTGGTCAGGTCTAATGTGGAGATGAAGCGTGCTTTGACTAATCGATCGATAAGATCGTCTGCTCTAGGTAGAGGGTAGGCATCGAATTGCGAAATTTGATTTAACCTGCGGAAATCGTTGCATAGCCGTATTGACCCGTCCGGTTTAGGTACCGTTACGATGGGGCTAGACCAGGGGCTGGTCGACTCCTCTATTATGCCATTACGGAGCATATTTTCATTTTTCTACCTCCGCTTCAATGGCACGGCGACGGGCCTCCGGGGCTCGGTATGGTCTTTGTCGGATGGTTATGCCAGGTGGTGTTTTTATGTCGTGCCGTACCAAATGGGTGAGCCCCGGGTCGGTGGAGAACACATCCCGGAACTGGTCTATTAGTTCTCTTAGTTCCTGATGTGCGACCGTTAAATCCTCCCCGCGCTGCACCTGTTCTTGGTCTGTGTGAGAGAGCGTAGCGAGAGCTGAGACACGCGGCAGCGGCTCTATCCACCGTTTAAGTAAGTTGATATGGTATAATTCAGTGTGTTTTCGCTTACCGAGCTGCTGCAGACGGTAGTTCACTGGACCCACGCGTTCGATGACAGTGTACGGTCCTTGCCACTTGGCGAGGAATTTGCAGTTGGCACTAGGTAGGAGCAGAAGAACTCGATCACCTGGGCGGAACTCACGGGGTTGGGTTGGTCGGTCATAAACGCGACACTGCTCTGCTTGTGCTTTTTCCATGTGCTCCCGCACAATGGGGAGCACTCGGGTGATTTTTTCCTGTAGATCCTTTACATATTCTGTAATTGACCTGAAAGGAGACGGCTGCTCCTCCCATGCCTCTTTTGCTACATCTAATAGCCCGCGGGGGCTTCGTCCAAACAGCAGCTCGAATGGTGTAAACCCAGTAGAGGCTTGCGGGGTTTCTCTAACGGCGAAAAGAATGTAGGGCATTAACTGATCCCAGTTTCGTCCTGTTTTATCCACTACTCGCCGCAACATCCGTTTTAGGGTTTGGTTAAAGCGCTCCACTAGCCCATCGGTTTGCGGATGATAAACGGAAGTGCGCAGCCGTTTGATCTGCAGCAGCCGGCATATGTCCGTCATCAGACAGGACATGAAAGGTGTTCCTTGATCGGACAATAGTTCTTTTGGCAGGCCCACTCGACTGAAAAGCAATACTAACTCTTTCGCTATGTTTTTTGTTGTAGCTTTGCGCAGCGGGACGGCCTCGGGATATCGAGTGGCGTAATCTACTAAAGCTAAGATATATTCGTGGCCTTTTGCTGACTTTGGGAGTGGGCCCACGAGATCCATTCCGATTCTTTCGAACGGCACACCAATAATGGGGAGAGGAATTAGGGGGGCGGGGGCCGGTTTACGAGGCGAAGTTTTCTGGCATTCAGGACAGCGCTGACAGAAATTTCGTACCTCGGCATCGAGTCCTGGCCAGTGGAACCGGTCTCTCACCTTGGTGATGGTATTTTTTTCCCCCAGGTGTCCTCCGAGTGGATGTGAATGGGCAAGGTGCATTATCGCGTCTACCTTTCCTTGTGGAACCATTAGGAGGTCTCGGGGCTGGCCTCTCCGTACAGTGTGGTAATACAGCAAGCCGTTTTTTATGAGGAAATAAGACGCGGGTTGTGCTTTTTCGTCTCCCACGATCTCTCCTTCTATCTCGCGAACCTGGCTCCAACAATGCCGGAGGCGCGTGTCCTCGTGCTGTAGTTGTGCGAAGCTGCCGTCTTTTTTTATCTGTTGAGACAGGGATAGAGATGGGTTAGAAGGAGTGTGCACCTCACCTTCTGCTTCGGCGTCCGCCTCCTCCTCTGCCGTCTGTGCCAGCCATGCTGGTTTAGGTCCAGTTGTCCTCAGTCTTTGTTTGCGGCGAGGTGGCCAGCTCTTTCGTTTTTTTTCGCTTTTTCCCTCAGGTAGCGCACCTGGCCAGTCTCTCCCTAAGAGGAGAGGGACAGGAAGATTAGGGACAATTCCTGCAGTTATCACATACCTTCCCCATCGGTCCTCGACAGTGAAGCGGGCTGCCGGCACCTCCCGCCGATCGCCATGTACGCAGGTGATCGGGAGAGGTTGACATTGCTGCGCTCCCGCAGGGATAACCGCGGGTCGTGCCAAGGTGACAGCGCTTCCCGTATCAATGAGTGCTGGTAACGGGGATCCGCCTATCCGGACCCAGTGAGTGGGGGCCGGGAGTCCATCTTCAGTCAGTTGTCCGCCGGCCCAAAGACCTCTTGAAGACGTGGCTCTACTGAGTTCCGGCTCAGTGGGCATTGGCTCGTCTTGTGGGGTTTCTGGTCGTTGCGGGCGGGGGGGTGGGAACTCGCGTCGTGGTGGAGGTATGTACCAGGGGGGGTTTCTCTCCGAAAATTTCTTTTTTTTCTGGTCCAAGGGAAAGTGTAGTGAGTGCACATTCCAGAGCCTCCGTCATGTCATGAAGGGAGGTGGGGGCTCTCATTCCAACTGCTTTTCATTCCTCCCTCGGGAGAGCGCGCATTATCCTGTCCATCACGACTCGCTCTGTGACTTCTCTTGCTGAGAGCACTTCTGGCTGCAGCCAGCGGGTGGCGATCTGGGACAGGCGGTCGAGCTGTGCCCGAGGAGGAACTTGTGCTTCATATGCCCACCGGTGAAAGTCTAGGGCTGCCTGGGCGCTGGAGAGTCCACAACGGGCTAATATTTCGGACTTTAGTAGTTCATAGTCATCCGTGTCTCCTGCGGGAAGTGCGTAGTAGGCTTGCTGTGCTTCCCCCGACAGCAGAGGGACAAGAATGGAGCTCCACTCACGCTTTGGCCATCCCTCGAGCTCTGCTGTCCTCTCGAAAGTCTGCAGATATGCCTCAAGGTCATCATGTGGTGTTAGTTTGGAGAGCAGGTTTTGTGCGTCCTTCCGGGGGTCTGGAAGAGGCACGTCTCGCCCACCCCGTTGCAGTAATGTTTGCTGCTGAATGTTCGTTTCCAGTAGGTGTCCGAGGTAACGTTCTGTGGGCTGCCTGCTCTGCGGTTCCGAATTTCCTGCCTGCATTCTCCATCAATGTAAAGCTTCTATCTGGATCGGAAATGATAGACACAGGGAGGCAGCAGTGCGGTGAGTCAAACGTGCAGTATTTATTGAGGGTTAAGTGGTGCAGCAGGTGAATGGTGTGATATTACGGACTTGATGAGAAGAGCGAAGGTGAGGGTCGGCGTGATGGGCTGGTAGGGAATAGCTTGGGTCGTGTCTTGCCGCTGTGCTCCGGCAAGCCGGTCCGGGCGCGTGCCGTTTGAGCCGAGGAAACGGAGCTACGAGCTTGTGGCAGACCCTTCGGCGAGCGGGATGTGCGTGGTCCTCCGGGATAATCCGAGTCTGTTGGGAGAGAAAGAACGGGTAAGTCTCCTGTATACATTTTCTCCCTCACCGGTAGGCTCCGCTGCGGTCTCTTTTTAGTGAGCAGGCGACAGGTGGACGGTGTAGGACTCTTGGTTGCTTGTACCAGGGGGATGCGGTGCCCCGCCCCTTTTTGTGCTTTGCTGCTGTCCAAGGTGCTGTCTGCCATCTGTTTGTGAATCCTCTGAGATGTGCGAGAAGGTGTTATCCTCCAGTGTGTGCTGGGCTTTAGCCCGTCGCCACACCCAGTACTTTAATATTTAACCCAGCAGTTTTTAGAGTGTAACATAAAAAAATATTCCATTTGTAAAATAGCATAGGTGAAATCATAGGTTGTGTATAGAGTGATAAAAAAAAATACACCAAAGTTTATGGTAAATAAATTCTCAGACTCTTCCACTGCAGGTATTAAAAAACAGTTACATTGTCAATTTTAGAATCCGTAGAAGCTCAGTGGTCACACAAAACCTCTCGCGGAGGAGCCTTTCCCTGAATTCGTCATTTTCATGGGGGTGGGCATCTCAGTTTGTTCATACAGATGTACAGTACCTATTTACAGTATATGGAATTTTATGGGGTTGTCACTGAACGATTTACCCTGACAAAGAGCAATATAAGAACAATGCCAGCTGGCACACCTTAAAAAATAACTCGGCATCTATTTAGACTCTAATTCTTTTTTCTAATACTAAAAATTCTTTTTTTGCTACTTCTGTTTACCTACAATATTTGTTAATTAAAATTTTTTATTTAAATAAGACTTGGGCCCCGAGATGTTGAGCCTACTGTACTGTATGTAGTCTAATCAGAGCTCTACTGCCCGTTCGAGTGTAATTCATAAATTATGTTTATAATAATGAAATGAGATGCCCTAAATCATGCTTTAAAAAGTAATCTAAAATTCATTTCAAACCCGCGGTTCGCAGTTTCACTTTACAAAAAGCAGCGTTTTGATCAAAAGGTGATAAAAGCATGCGATTTATCGATAAAAATGCAGACATACTGCATTGATGGATGGATGTTGTTGATAAATAATGATTATTATTATAATAATGATAATTAAATAAATAGCTGTCCATCTTTTCTGTGTTTATCTTTTCGGTTTATTATACACCTCTGCACCACTTATACATTATAATAAAGGTACTATAGTAAAGGTATTATAGTAAAGGTACCATAGCAAGAGAGAGAGAGAAAAAAATAAATATATATATATATATATATATATATATATATATATATATATATATATATATATATATATATATATATACACAGTGGAACCTTGGATTACGAGCATAATTCGTTCCGGAAGTGGGCTCGTATTCCAAAACACTCGTAAACCAAATCATCATTTCCTATAAGAAATAATGAAAACTCAAATTATTCGTTCCACAGCCCCAAAAAATAAATACATAAAAATAATTAATACAATCTATAAAATGAAAATAAAACAAATTAATCTGCACTTTACCTTTAAAAAAAGTACAAATAAATCCTGACAGATAAGTGTTTCCGTTGGTGCGCGCAGGCGCCGTGTGTGTGTGTGTGTGTGTGTGTGTGTGTGTGTGGATTTAGCCCCTTCCCTCGCCTCGTTTTACACAGTAACACTCCTCCTCCCTCTCCCCACCTTGCTTTTTAAGATTCACAACAAACACACACACACAACAGAAACACAAACGGGAAAGGTGAGAGAGTGACGCTCTGTGTCAAAATAAAAGTCGCATGTGTGAAGCATGATACTCGGCGCTCGTAAACTAATACTTGCTCGGTTTCCGAATAAAAAATTATTAAAAATCTTTGCTCGGTTTGTGGAACACTCGTAAACCACGTTACTCGCAATCCGAGGTTCCACTGTATATATATATATACACTGTATATATATATATATATACATGTATGTATATATACATACACTGTGAATATATATGTGTGGTGTTTATGCTGAAATTTGGTCATGTTCACCCATGGGGTTAATATATGTGGCGTTTAATAGCATTCGCTAGTTATCAAGTTGATATACAGGTCAATCTCCATCAAACAGAATCTCTCTAAGTAAGTAAGCATAATAATAAATAATGAATCATTATAGTGTCACCCCATGGGTGAACATGACCAAATTACTGCATAAACACTGGAACACAAGGATTTAAGAATTTAATTGAACACAAATATACTTAATGTGTTAAAATGTTGGATTTTAATTTAAAAGCCACACACACATTATATATATATATATATATATACATACACACATATACACACACACACAAGTGGACAAAATTGTTGGTACTCTTTGGTCAATGAAAGAAAAACACACAATGGTCACAGAAATAACTTTAATCTGACAAAAATAATAATAAACTAGAGAGGTACATTTCCTGAAGAAAATGTGAGTGGTGCTTTGCCGTGACGTCATAGAGCTTCCTATGTCATAGTCATGGATGTAGCTGATGTCATAGCTGATGTTGGTTCCAATGTTAGGTCTATGGGACTTAACCCTGCAGGGGCAATTAACCGCCCACCCCTTAGAAAAGTCATAGCACCCCATTCCCAACCAAGCCGCATAATTTGACACCTCATTGATGTGTTTACGACAAACGGTGCGGGACTAGTTACGCGCCAAACTTTCACATGGAAGAAGAAAAAGAAAAATAAGCCTGTGAGATTATAATAGTAGTCCTTCGCCTTCGCAAGCACCACTACCACTAACTAGAGCGGTACATTTCCTGAAGAAAATGTTAGTGGTGCTTGCCGTGACATCATGTGTGTTTTGGGTCATTGTCCTGTTGCAAGATCCATGACCTGCGACTGAGACCCAGCTTTCTGACACTGGCCAGCACATTTCTCTCTAGAATCCCTTGATAGTCTTGAGATTTCATTGTACCCTGCACAGGTTCAAGACACCCTGTGCCAGATGCAGCAAAGCAGCCCCAGAACATAACAGAGCCTCCTCCATGTTTCACAGTAGGGACAGTGTTCTTTTCTTCATATGCTTCATTTTTCCGTCTGTGAAGATAGAGCTGATGTGCCTTGGCAAAATGTTGCATTTTTGTCTCATCTGTCCACAGGATATTCTCCCAGAAGCTTTGTGGCTTGTCAACATGTAGGTTGGCATATTCCAGTCTGGCTTTTTTATGATTTGTTTTCAACAATGGTGTCTTCCTTGGTCATCTCCCATGTAGTCCACTTTGGCTCAAAGAATGACGGATGGTGCGATCTGACACTGATGTTCCTTGAGCATGAAGTTCACCTTGGATCTCTTTAGAAGTCTTTCTGGGCTCTTTTGTTACCATTCGGATTATCCGTCTCTTTGATTTGTCATCAATTTTCCTCCTGCGGCCACGTCCAGGGAGGTTGGCTACAGTCCCGTGGATCTTAAATTTCTGAATAATATGTGCAACTGTAGTCACAGGAACATCTAGCTGCTTGGAAATGCTCTTATAGCCTTTACCTTTAACATGCTTGTCTATAATTTTCTTTCGAATCTCCTGAGACAACTCTTTCTTTCGCTTCCTCTGGTCCATGTTGCGTTTGGTACATACCATGTCACCAAACAACACAGTGACTACCTGGAGCTCTATATATAGGCCCACTGACTGATTACAAGATTGTAGACACCTGTGATGCTAATTAGTGGACACACCTTGAATTAACATGTCCCTTTGGTCACATTATTTTCAGTATTTTCTAGGAGTACCATCATTTTTGTTCAGGCCTGTTCCATGAGTTTATTTTTTAAAATAATTCTGTTGAAGCATGGTTGAAAAGCAATGTCTGACTTTAATTGGTTAACATTCATAGAATTTTTTTTAATTATTACTTTTGTCAGATTAAAGTTATATATGTGACTATTGTGAGTTTTTCTTTCATTGACCGAAGGGTACCAACACTTTTGTCCACGTGTGTGTGTGTATATATATATATATATATATATATATATATATATATATATATATATATATATATATATATATATGTGTGTGTGTGTGTGTGTTTGTGTGTGTGTGTGTGAAATGTATTTATATATGTGGCATTTTAATTCAAATCCAACATTTTAATGGTTTGTGATCGGTGCATGGGGGTCAACTCGCACGTTCTGTAATATTCCATCGTCATTCATATAGCCGCTGTTTTAGTGCCCTTTACTAAAGCATTCGCTAGTTATCAAGTTAATATACAGGTCAATCTGCATTTGAAAATATTCAGTAAATTCGTGAATTACACTGAAAGTATCAGCTCCAATTATGAAGTCTGATTTAATTTGCTGGGGAAATAAAATTTAGGCAGAGATGTCCGCTCTTTCTTGTTAATTCATCTAAAACCCCCTACAGTATTTGCCAACAGTGCACCCAGTTGCATAAATTCACACCTATAGTGAATGAAAGGTGAGAAGAGATTCAGCAGAATCTTCTGACACCGTGCTTGCTCTGAAGGACTACATTCGACAAGAATATAGATTATTCTTGAGAATAAGAATTGTTTATAATAAGATAATTTAGATAAGATAAGAATTTATAATAAGATAATTAATTAAATAATAAAATTAATTAATCAAATAAGAACTTTATCTAAAAGTCAGACCAAATTTTTCATTCACAGGTGAAGTAGTTAAATATGCTTATACTGTAGATACGTAGGCTATTTTTTAAAAGTACAATTGCAAGCAAATTACAAACTGCATGTAATGTAAAATATGAACAAAGCAGTATTAGACACACATATATGATATGGTAGTATATACAATGAAAAAGCTATTTACACATGAGTGCTCAAATGTAAATCAAACGCAATTATTAATTTATTGTGTATATTTAACTTTTTTATTATATGTTATATGGAAAAAAACGTGCCTATCAGCCCACTATTATTTTCTGTTCAAATTTAAAGATGCACACGCGTGTGCAAAAAGACGAAGTAAAACAAAGAATATAAAAGTGTATAATCTTTAATAAAGTTAGCCTAAAACAGCATTGTCTCCAATGCTGAAGCAAACATGATTTTGTTTTTGTTTTAGTCTATTCGCTCAATACAACATGACAGCGCGCACAGAGGTGAACACATGCAGACCCCCCAGTTACAGTAATCTCTCTTCCATATTCAGATTATGTAAAATAACGAAACCCGTTTCCTTCCTGGACCTTTTGTCCGCATCACAATGAACTGAAGCTCAGCACGTCTACTTTCCTTGTTTTAATCTGTAATATTTAAGTGAAATACATTTTGCGTATATGCTTAAATATTCCTTTTTATTTATGGTCTGGTGGAGTATGTTTGATCTGCATTATTGCAAGAGGCGATGACTTTCTGGGGGAGTATGTCTGCACCTTTTGTAAAGTGAAAGTACGAGCCGCGGGTTCATGCACGCCGATGAACAGCTTTATTTCAATCATAAATCCACAATCACATTGCAGCTATTATTTCCAGCTGTGGTGAAATAATGGATGAAATAATTATTCATTGCTGGACACAAACAGCAAAAAAGACAGATGATTATTTTTATAAAAAGCCTGAATCACTTCATGTTTATATTTGTTCATTCATATCTTCTGATGGTGCTTGACACATTTTTGCGGTTTAACGAAGACATGTTGACATATTCACGAATCAGGACATTCGCATAATTACTGTATATGTATGCGCATCTCATAGGTGTGTGTGCGCGCATTTCATATGTAGTTGTGTGAGCAGTTAGTAGTATATATAGATGTGTGACTGTTTCATATACTGTATGTGTATGCTGTCACAGCACGCCAGGTCACGCCCACCTGTCAAAACAAATGATGATCATTTGCGACTCGATTCCACACTCCATTTCTGTGCTTCCGTTTTGCCGCCTCATTCACTGGCTCAAGCCCACCTGTTCTTCATCTCCATTCATTACTTCACTCTATATATACTCTCCACCAAACAACCACTCCTTGCCAGATTATTGTGTGCTCTCATGCCCAGTTTTCCAGCGTTTATATCTCAACCCATGCCTTGTTTCACGGATCTCGCTCACGTCTCACGTTTTGGATTATTGTTTTTTCTCGGTTTTCTGGATATCAACCCTTGCTCTCGTTTTACGACCACGATTCTGGATCACGGACTTTCTTGGACTTTACGGCTTTATACCACGCACACCTACGATCACGATTATTCACCGTGGATCAGACCTGCATTCAGCGCGCGCCGGCTCTCCACTTCCGCATTCTCTCCACGAGGCTCGTGCCGTGCCTCCGCATCAAAGAGCAGGAGCTTTCATTCACAAAACAATCAGCGCGCAGCACATCACAAAATAACCAGCGCTGTTTCCCTTACGTGCTCTGCGCTTGGATCCACCTCGCCTGCACCTGCATGTTTGCTTTAGAATTTGAAACAATATTGTTTTAGACGAACTAATTATACACAATTCTTTGTTGTACTTGGTCGTTCCATGCGCTATCTGGCGGATATTCAGTGAAGCACAACACATTTATTTAAATTCCCGAATGTTGCTTGAGGGATCTTGCGGGAAAAAAGGCATTCTTAATGGCCAGATCCGTACTTACTCGTTTCCATTAACTTCCTACATCTGTAAAAATAAATATATTCTGTTAATGATGGACCAGTTTACAAGATTCGCTTAGACCTATCTGTGCCAAAATAAAGCTGCCAAAACAGCTGCAGAAAAGGTGTTTGGAGTCTTTGAATTGAGATGTGGCTTCCCCACAAGACTCCATCACGACCAGGGTAAGAATAAGAAAATAAGCTCGAGGAATATAGTGGAGTTGAGGGCTCCAGAACCACACTATACCACCCACAGGGAAACAGCCAGGTGGAGAGATTCAAGAGAACAAAGCTGGCCATGCCCAGAAATTTACCAGAGAATGCAAAGCCAAATTGAAAAGGCTTTTGAAGGTCTACAATCGCACACATAGTAAAGCCACTGGTTATGCACCTTATTTTCTCATGTTTGGTCGCTATTGACCTCATGTTGGGCTGACTGAAGCTTATCAATTGGCCTCTAAGACAGACGCTACAGAGAATGAACGGAATGAAATACTCTGCGACGAAAAGGTCTGTGGTGCAAAGTGCTCATCTGCAAACTGAAAGTGGCGGGGGGGGGGGGGGGGGCGGTTAGGGTGGATGACTTCCTACTAGTGGAAAGAAAATACCCCCTGAATCTGGTAAAAGTAAAAAAAAAAGTACTACGCAGGTAAATAGGGAACAGGAACACAGCTCTGAGGATGAGGTTGGGTGAAGAGCCATTATCAGACAACAACTCACAAACAGTGAAAAGTGTAAAGGTAATGGACATCTGAAAGCAGAGTCACCTGAATTTTACCCACATTATGGTGCAACAACAGTTAAGGACTCAAATGGTGAGGAAAGCACAGAATAACAACTGGCACTTGAGGAAGAGGAAGCAGGAATATTAAGGGACACTGAGACAAATGTCGAGAGTAAAGATGAGTACCCAGGGTCAGCACACAATGAGCAAGAGGATACAGGCCAATCACCTATCAGACAAAAGAAATATCCTTTGACAACCAGAAAATCAAAACTAACATTTATTTACCGAAGGAACAAGTTGATTAATAAGACAAGTAGATTTTGACGGGTTGAAGGATTGTTTATCATAGTTGTAAAATAAGTAGGATTGACATTTTTGTTCAGAAGAAGAATTAAGTTCACTTACAATTTAATAAAGTTTTAAAGGTCAATTGACAGGAATTAGCTCTAATGTTTGGTTTATCATGATAAACAGTGCAGTAACTAGTAACATGATAACATGGTTGGATAGGAGGTTACTGCTTTGGTAAAGGTACTTGCGGAAGTGGCAGTGGATGAGCATTGTGCAAAAGACATTTACTGCAAACATGTCACATTAACAAGAGATACATGTCATACAAATGGCTGTGAACAGTACTGCCTCTCAATGGACTATGCAAACTTGGATACAAAGCTGTGCATAATTCCAACATGTGGACTTATTATAAAATGTGTAATTTTATTCTGTGGACTGGTAATTAGACAAGGTCAGGATGCCTTTACATTTTTGAGGAAAGAGTGTGACGGAAGTGGCTTTAATAAAACACTCAAAGGGGCACTGCCTTTCCATTTGACTTATTTTACCCAATCATAATACTATCAATTAAAGTAATGTCATATGTTTCTTTCTGCTTTATCATGTGATTTGTTTAGAAAATGTTGATACTCCAGTTTCCAATACACAGACAGCGCATTCTTTAAAAAAAAAAGTTAAAACAATGTTATTAACATTCACCACAAAAGGGACTATATATCTAGCGAACGTTGCTGTCCTGAAATGTTCTTAATATACACAATTAGATTCCTCTTAGATCTGATAGGAAATGTTGGACCATGTTCATAACAATGTGCTTTTACGTCTGTATTAATTGTACATATGGCCGTTTCCTGCAGTTAGTGTTTTGCAGTTAGCCTGTTAGCCTAGCTACTACATTAACTTCTAGCCAGCAAGCTTACTTTTAGCTGTATGAGGTATTAGTGCCAGTACTTCTGTCTTGTCATAATTAAGCAGAAGGAAGTTGAATTGCATCCAGTGTCTTATAGTCCTTCAGACATTCTTCTTTATTAGGCTGTTATTTTCTCATCTGGCTTTGTTGTGACGTATAACTGTATCCTCAGCATGGCAGTGGAAACTAATACAAAGCTTAAGAATTATGTTGCCCTGAGGAAGCATGTAAAGAAAACATAAGACTGGGCCTAAAACCAAACCTTGTGGAACACCAAACTCAAGAACAAGCAGAACAGACACCATTTAAATATACAAACTGATATCCCTGCTGAAAAAAAAACAGCATAGACCAGCATAGCTGGTGACCTTTATACCAGCATATGTTGTGTTTTGGTGCTGGTATGCTGGTCACTTTACTGATGCTGGTCCACAGCATACCAGCATACATTTTGCTGGTATGCTGGTGACCAGCATTATAGTGCCATAATACTATGCTGTTCACCACCCCATCTAATGTAGGTATGGTATAAAAGCCAGAATACATGGAAGATTGTCATCCAATATGTAAAATATAAAACAGAATCAGTATAAAATCAGCATTATTGGCCAACACAAACAATATTAATATTGTGTAATATGTAACAATATATACAATATGCACATTTGTAACAATATGATAATTTAACAATGAACAGCAAATAAGTTTTGATTAAAAATAATAACAAAAACAAAACATGAGACCAACATCTCAGGGACACTTTCACACAGTTACTTTCACACCACAGGAGTGTAAATGAGTGAGCTTGGCCCTCACTCTTTATTTAGGGGTCTGCAGGTTTATGGGCCCTGAAGTAGTTCTGACATGTCCTGACATTTGTGTATTTTTCTTACTTATAAACATATAAATGTCACCTCTTTAACCTAGTGCAAAGTAAATGTCCAGGATTAAGGAAAGAGGGACACAGATGATCTTATACCCAGAAGGCACATTTCTGGCATACTGTAAATATGGCCGTGCAAACAGATATTCAGGGTATGATGATAATAAAGCATCATTATAATGAAATTACTATCAATAATCATCAATAACTATTGACCATGCAAAAAGACAACACAAACTTTTGCAATGTTATACAACAATTTATACTTTACGATTTACATTTACACCTTAATATCACAAACATCTGTAAGCTATGTAAGGCAGTATTTTAGGCAAAGGGAGCTAAAGTGTTTGTGCTAAATAACATTATAGATAGCAGTGTCATAAGCAAACCAAAAACTTAAATAAACCAAATAGGTACCATAACATGAAGCTATCCAAAACAGGGTAAATATACTATAAACATTTACACCACAGCTGATACTGACAACCATCTGTAATCTACATACTGTAAGGCATTAGCTTAGCCACCTGTGAGCTAACCTGTTTGTGCTAATCTACATAAGGCAGTATGTTAGCATGATTTAGCAGTGTTATCTACATGCTAACCAAACGATGTAAGTGACATTAAGTGACAATGTTTCACATAAACTGGCAAAATGAGGAAAAATTAATTAATATTAGTTTTATATTATCAGAATAAGGATTATATATTATTTAATAACTTACCCATGGTAACAGCTTGCTGTATTCTCCTCCTTCGTTCTCTGTTGGAGTCTCAGTGTTGTTCTGAGGTAAATCTAAACTCCTCCCACTGACTGTCCAGAACATTCTGTAGAGCTTCAGAAACCTGTACAGTGCCTAACATCTTCCACACATGCAGGAAAATTATCGGATCTATTGTGTGTGTGTGTGTGTGTGTGTGTGTGTGTGTGTGTGTGTGTGTGTGTGTGTGTGTGTGTGTTTGGGGGCATGCCCTTGTATGTAGATTACCCTGACTGTTTCCCTGTGAACAGTGTGTGGGCATGTCCTGTCTCAGAGAAAGACTGTATCTCTCCTTAGATTCATATGGATTACATGAACTGAGAACATTTATTTTTGATTAAGCTTGCTACATTTAAAAGTAGACACTTTAAGCTTTCTATAGATATATATGTATAGATATATGGATATGTGTGTGTTCATTTTAGTTCATTTTAGTGACACGTTTCAAAAAGATTTTCGGGGAGACTGAGACGGCAGAAAGCGCACCCTGTTTATTTTCTTTATTTTACAAAAGCACAATGTTTTATTGATATGTGAGTGTACATTAACAAATAAAGACATAAATCGATGCATTACACGTATGTATATGGTTATTTTATTTTATTGCGGTTACCATAAAAAATGCAAGTGGTCCCACCGCCGGAACAGCTGATCCCATGGTGCTGGTGCTGGTATGCTTGTAACTCTGCTGGTATAATTGCTGGTCAAGCTGGTAACCAACTATGATGGTCTATGTGTCACGCTCTCAAAAAGCTGTCAAAGCTTTTTGGCGCTGATCTAAGACCGCATCTGCCTTTTGACACTTCCGTTCCCACGCGGTCATGCTCCTCATCACGGGGCCATGTTTTTTCCCACCCTGTCATCTCTCGTCACACGCCCGCACCGCCTCGCCGGCACACCGGTTTCTCATCTGGTGCTGATTTCTTCCGGTTTGTAAGGAAGCGCAGCACGCCATCTCGCTGCCGGATTATTGAGTGTTTTTGCTCCAATATTCTCGCATTTTGTTTAATATTTTTTCACTTTACTGACTCCGCTCATTTCTGTTGCTCTGCATTTGGATCCATCTTTTCGCCCCTTCGTCGCTCATTTCTCATTTTTTCAGTTTTAAGTGATTTCCATTGATTACTTTTTTTAAAAAGTGCATTTATATAAAAGGTTTGTGTTGTGTTTTTAGACAACCCACAGATATTTAATAAATGTAAAATAATGTATTTACATGTTTTTGGTGAATTGATTATTTTTGTCTCTTTTATGTAAATGCATTTAAAGATAACACTACACGGTCCATGTATTTACATCACACATTATTTTCAGTACTAGCTATTAAAAAAACAAAATAATGAGCTAAAATGGTAACCAATTTTAACTACCAAAACCTTGCTGGTGGCCCAGCATATAAATCATGCTGGTCTATGCTGGATTTTTCAAATATGGTCTAGGAAAGGGCTGTTCCCTTAATTTCTTAATTTTCTAATCTATGAAGGAGAATACTATGACCAATTGTGAAAAAAGCTGCAATTGTGAAAGAATGCTGAGGACAATCTTATCATTTTGATTCATACACATTGCATACAAACTTACTTCTTTTATTGTGTAAAGCTGCTTTGCGACAATGTCAATTGTTAAAAGCGCTATATAAATAAAATTGACTTGACTTGACAAGTAACACAAGCAAAGAGATGCAACCCTGATCAGACGCCAGTAGGCAGTTATGTACTACTTTAAAAAGCACTCTGTGCTGTGATGAGGCCTAAATATTTACTGATACATTTTGTGGATGCTTTTTCTTTGAAAATATGGACATAGCTACTGCACTACTACTTCTTCTAAGATCTTAGACATAAAGAGGATGTTTGATATTGGCCTGTAGTCACAGCTGACAAGAGTCATGGCCAAGTTTCTTTATCATTCATATTTTTTCTCACATATAACTATGTGTCATTAGCATAACAGTGGAAACTAATAGTATGTTTATGAATTATGTTGCCCAGAGGGATGCATACTAATTAATCGGACACTGCCTTCAATAATTTTTTAACCTTTTTAAAGTTATTCTTACTAACCTCTGACTGATGAACGCCTATATTGATAGCTCCCGCGTGTACTACTACCTTGGAAATCCGGATAGGAAACTCGACTGTGTAGTCTGCAACTAAGCGCACATTGCTCGCCATATGCGGATGGTGAAAAGTGGCCCTCAACGAAGTCACTTAGGAGTCATGCTCAGAGAGGACATGCTGCCACACTGCAGTAGCCCACGTTAGTACTCTGCCTGTGAGCAGAGACCCCATAAATGCAACCTTTGCCCGTTCTGATGCAAATTGCGAAGGTTGCAGCTTGAATATTAGTGAGCACTGCAGGATAAAAGCATTGCACCTCTCTGGCTCGCCCGCATATGGCTGTGGAGGTAGTATTCCAGTTTTGGCCATCAGAGGGGGGTAATTGAGCCACTGATCCGGGGCCGTGAGTCGACTCCGGAATCGAGTCGTGGCAAAATAGAACCCTGATAGAGGCGCACGCCTCAAGCTGCTTGAGACGCTTATTAATCCCATGCATCGACAAAATTAAATGGTTAGTGCCTCCTCATGCTTATCAAGCACTCTCGCTTGACCCTCAAGTACTTCATTCACCCTCTCCAAGCCTGCAGGCTCTTCTGGTGGTGCGATCATTCTGTTACATGGTGCGGTATGGCAAGCTGCACCATGAGATTTTTCAATGTTTGTAAGAGCCCTAACGCAGGGTTTCAGAGGGGGTAAATGAAATAGGAATATACAGTAGAAGGGAAATAAAAGAAAACTGAAAACACAAAATAAACTGAAAGGGATCTGGAGACTAAAACAAAAACTATATCTTTTCGGGACCTACGCCCTTAGCAAGGATTTATACGAGAGAGAGAGAGAGTTTTGTGTATTAACAAAATTAACTCAAACCGAGAGCACACGCTTAACTAATCCGTGTCGCTTTCTCTCTCTTTCTCTCTCGTTCACCGGTGTCTATGAAGACAGAGGCTGCGTCTTTCACTCTATGCATGCTTTGTCTATCGTTCTTTCTGTCTTTTTCCTTTCTTTCTTTCTTTCATTTCTTTGGCCCTTATACCTTACTGGTGCTACTTAAAAGATCACACAAAATGTGGCGGTATCAGGACCTTTAAATAAACACGCCTCAAGGGGAGGCGCTTACATGCTTAGTGCGGCATTGCCTGGCAACTCGTTTGTATAAATGTCTGTTCGGGATAGCAGACTGTGGATCTGCCCGTTCCAAACTGTGCAAAGCATTTTCGTGCGGTTCTGCCCCTCGTGAGACCCGCGTCGTTAAACTCTAATGTCTGGATGCGCTGTTCTAATGCTATTTATCTTCTCTTTTAGAGTGATAACTAATAAACAATAAAATGGTTACTAATGATAGTGGAAGAATGACTAAACATCCTGCAGTCCAGAAACTGAACAAGCTCAATGTTAGCAATGTACATTATTCAGGGTTTTGTTGCTAGAAGTTACTCCAGAAGGATCTGGTATGGATATCGCCTGCCTTGTTCTTCAAAAATCAGAAAAGTTGGAAAAAAGGCAAAAGTAAAAAATGCATTAAAAAATTTTCATTGAAAAACTCTTGATTTCTAGATTCAAATGGTGAAAAAGCAGTATAATTTAGACACTGATACAAACAAGGAACTATAATACAATAATAAACTACAATAATAATAATATTTAGATTTTTTTGTCTTTGAAAGTGGTTTAGCTTATCAGTGTCCTGATATTTCATCATTTCTCTTTCAGGCTGTGTGTGTGTAATCTGACAGATGAAAGCTGTAGAGTTCTGTCCTCAGTTCTCAGCTCAAACTCCTCCAGTCTGAGAGAACTGGATCTGAGTTACAATAAACTACAGGATTCAGGAGTGAAGTTTCTCTCTGCTGGACTGGAGAATCCACACTGTACACTGGAGATACTAAGGTATGCCCCCCACCCATGCACACATATCAGGTTTTAATACATGGTTTTACATTTTAGCAAACATTAAAATTTATGTTTGTGAGATAGAGAATTAATGTGCTGCATAGAAAGATTTACTTTCCTGCAGGATGCTTTGCTGCAGTATTACAGATGAAGGTTGTGTTGCTCTGGCTTCAGCCCTGAGGTCAAACTTCTCATCACACCTGCGAGAACTGAATCTGTACAGTAATAATCCAGGAGAATTAGGAGTGAAGCTGCTCTCTGATATATTTAAGGATCCTCGCTGTAAACTGGAGACACTACTGTGCGTTACTGATTAACTGTTTCTCTATTGTAATATATGACATGTACTAATATTCATTTGGTGCAATTTTACCATGTCTGGTTGTGTTTGTTTGTTTGTTTACAATTTTATTGTTTGTTCACACTATAGCTTTTCTCTTTTTTTCAGAATTAAAGATTATAAACTCACCAGAAGTGGTGTAGGATACGTGTCTCAGCTTAAAACCACTTCTCCAGGATAAAGAAGTTTTGGGGAAGCGTTAGAACCCGTCCCACACTTCCAGCTGAATAATTTATATGTAGAAGCTCCATAACAAAGACTGTGACTGATCACGTCCTTTTATCCACTCAGTTCCAACTTTCTTCAGGCTTTAAAATTTCCCCTTGATGTTTGTGCTGTTATAACTGTAGCTCAGCAGTGACCACTGTCCCGCCCTAGTGGTATACTCATGTTTTATGCTTTGAAACTGTACAGTAACAGTTTCAACTATCACAGGTAGTTGTAGTTAGCTGAAGTTGCCAGAAGTTGTTAAAGTATGCTTACAATCTGCTTGCATTAGCCTTTATCTTTCATCTATTTTGGTATTCCCTGTATGTATTATAGTATTTTATACTCATGATACTTTTGTCAATATTTCATAATATTTTTGAAATTGTGATGCAAATTAGAATTAGTGGGAATCACAACTTCTGTGTTAAGGATACTTATTTTATTCACTAGTTCAGTTCAGTGCTAAGTGGTTTAAGTTCACCTAGTTTCATGTAAGGTTTCCTATATGTGTTCATTTTAAGACTACTCTACATATTTGTAATTGAAATTGATCTTTGTTGTAGTTTCACACTTTCTACATTATTAAATCTATGAGCATAACGTAACAGTCTTTAGAGTCATAATGGAAGAAAGGTCTTGAAACTTGCTGCCAGCTCGTCCTCTTATAAGCACAGGGAGGGAAAGACAGGGTAACACAATGCATGCAGTTACATCATTGTATAGCTATCACTGTACATCAGCATTCTCAAAAGCTTGATATCTCATGGATCTAGTTATAAAGTTATACAGACTAGTCATCCTGCATCAATAAGCACACATGAGAAATGAAAGAGACAGTCGAATGCACGCAGATCGGTGGAGGAGATTGGACTAATGGGTCCTGGTAAAAAATGTACCTGGCCAAAGTCCACCCTGGAGGGCTCCACACCGAAGCACTATACTTTTAATTGTATACGAGCAGAGAAATAGATCCTTAGTTTATTCTTAATTCTTTGACATGTTTGACATCAAAGAACCTACTAAACCCTACTTTTTAAATCTGTTTGGGTGTGGCAGAGAAATATGAAGAGTGGCTTCAGGCTTCTACAAAGGTGAGTTTTTAGCTGCTGGAAGGTACTATGTTTCTGCCATCCATTTCACTTTCTTGGGCTATCCTTTCCAGAGTAGGTTTGAGAGGAGTGCTGAAATGGAGGCCAAAAATTAGGCACAAAGTGCCAATAATAGAGATGTGGCCATTAAGAATGCACCTTTTTCCAGTGAAGGGCCACAATTCGTCCCGCGAAGTGCTGCTGAATCCCTCACCCTCATGTGGAATTGCTAGGCAATGCTGCCATGATGGCAATCAGGGGGATGCATGGCACCTGGATGCATGTCTGTATAGGCCCCCAAAGCAATAGACGTGCGGACATTTAGGTAGAACCAGGTTAAAGAGGAAAGAGAAAAGTGAAAAGAGAAAACTGAAAAGAAAAAGAGAAAAATGAAAACCGAAAAGAAAGAGAGAAAAGTGAAAAGAGAGATAAGGAAAAGAGAAAACTGGAAATCAAAGAGAAAAAATAAAACTAAAGGACAATAAAGAAGGATTAACCCTGTCTGAAGGGGACAAGACACTTCTTTGTTGTACATGTTGTCAGGGAAATCAGAACGGACACAGGTGCAGGTCAATTCCATTGATTTATTGAAAGACTTTCCCAAGAGGATTACTCCACAGGACCTCCAAGGCAAAAAAAAAATAAACACAACAAAAAGTCCCTTGTAATAGAAAAACAACACAGGAGCGCCTTAGTCCCGAGAAATAAAACAAAACAAAAACTACTCCGTAGAGGGAAAAGATGGCTTTGACTTCAGAGGTGCAGCTGTAGTTCCTTCCCCATCCGCCAGAGGGCGATAGGGGCGCGATGCGCTGCACGGCTCGGCCGCGAGGAAGAGCGCGAGCTGGTCGGCCACGGGGAGGGACGCCGCTGGATGACGCGGACAAAAAAACAAAACAAAAGCCGGACCGGCCTGGAGAAACAGGGAGATAAAAACAACGAGGGAAGAGGAGAAAAAATGAGGAAGGAAAAATAAACGGAAAGCATTAAAAAGGAGCCAAAACGTAGGGGGTTTACACAGACTGGGCTAGACCGGACAGGAAGCAACCAAACGGCTGCCGACATAGAAACAACGAACCGACACCGGACAACAGACAAGAGGGAATAAATAAAGCAGACAATTATGACGGAAACGAGTGGAACAGGTGAGTGTAATCATCTTACTAAACTAGGGAGGAAGTGGGAGGGATTATCGTGACAAACGCGGACAGCTAGTGAGCGAAGGAAAACAAACACCATGTGCTCGAACAGACATGTAAACATAAAACATCAGAGAAGGAGAGATCAGGCCAGGGATCTGACACATGTTATGTTTGTCTTTATTCCATTAGAAGTTTTGTGTTTAATTAATAATCTCACGTTATTTCTGAACGGGAAAAGCTTCCCACAGCTCACACACAACCTTCCTACATCATAACAGAATGTCCACACCTCACCAAGAGCCCGTGGACGTGGAGAAGATTCAGCAAATAGTAACAGGCCAAGCAGGAAATTGCCAAACATGAGCATGCTCTAACATCGTTATATTCTGAGATACCTGGGATATCGGAGCACATTGAGCAGATCCAAAAACAGCTCAGTGCGCATAAAACTTCTGGGTCTCCACCCTCTGGCGAATCAACTCGTGAGTCGGCGGCTGTTCTCGGCGCAGTGGTGCAGTCGACCTCTCTCGTGGCCGAGACGAGCCTACCTCCCCCTCAGCCGTATGCAGGCAAACCTGAAAAGTGCAATGCCTTCATATTACAGTGCTCTTTGATTTCTGAAATTCAACCATCCCAGTTCCCCACAGAGCGAGCTAAGATTGCTTTTATGATCTCCTTGCTTACGAGACAAGCACTGGAATGGGCCACGGAGGTATGGCAGAGTGCACTGTCTAATCACACCACCTTAGAGGCCCTTAAAGCCACCTTTCACCATCCTGATACGGAGGAGGGCGTAACCGCTCCATTTGCGAGCTCTGGGTGGAATGCTATGTGCAAGGCCTATGTGCAAGGCCTATCAGATCGCGTCAAGGATGAGTTAGCCTCTTGGGAACCCCCGAGATCTAGAGGAGCTTTATAGGCTGGCAACTCGGATTGACAACCACGTGCGTGAGCGTCGTGCCGAGCACCTCGCCAAGGTTTCTTACAGGCAGAATTTTATGCCTCCATCTAGAGCACTTGAACCCCAAGGGGACTTAGGGGAACCCAGGCAGCTGGATGTGGCTGATCTCATCCCTGTAGTTGACGCAACATACGGTCGCCCAGATACACATTTTGGGCGTGGCGCGGCCAGTCATCGGCACAAGACAGCCTCACCCGGCAAACACCCAAAAGGGCAGGGTCATTCCCGGAGGGCTCGGTAATGACCTGGAGAATGGACCACTGTCATGCAGGACTCTTTCTGCCATCCACTCTATCTTGGAATGGGGCTCGGGGAACCCTCTTGGAGATGTTTGTTGACTCAGGGGGCGGCAGGCAACTTTGGCAACTTAACTGCCAGGTAGTTCAGAAACTAGGCCTACCAGTTGACATGTTCCCTTCTCCAATCCCAGTCGCATCTTTGGACAGCAAGCCATTTAAATCAGGACCCATCACCCAACAAACAGGCCCAGTCATTGGGCAACACACTGAGCGCTTGTCATTCCTGGTGACACGGATTCCAGAGTTACAAGTAGTGCTGAGTTTCCCTTGGCTTCAGCTCCATAATCCCAGGATCGACTGGTCGACCAGGTCAGTCTCCATTTGGAGGTCCTGGTGCTCACAGAGCTGCCTAAAGGGGATCCGACCACCTTCCCCAGTCTTTCCCGAACCAGTGGATCTGTCCATAGTTCCCCAAGATTACTGGGACGTTAAGAAGATATTCTTCAAGAAGGAGGCCCAAAAACTGCCCCCTCACAGACCTTTTGACTGTGCGATAAATCTGCTCCCTGTCACCACTCCGTCCAGGGGCAGGCTATTCTCCCTATCTTCCCTGGAGATCTCAGCCATGGAGAAGTACATTAAGGAGGCGCTCGCATAAGGAATTTGTCCGGCCTTCCACTTCTCCATCGGGGGTGGGGTTCTTTTTTGAAAAAAAAAAAAAACAGATGGGGAGCTCCGACCCTGTATTGATTACCGGGGCCTGAACGCTGTGACCATAAAAGATTGATACTTCGCCTTCGGATACCTGCAAAAGGCAGAGATTTTTACAAAATTGGACCTTCGCAGCGCGTATAACCTAGTTTGCATTAAGGCAGGAGACGAGTGGAAAACAGCGTTTGTCACACCCGCAGGCCACTATGAATACCTGTGGTGACCGGGAGCAGATTTATCACACAGTCAAAAGGGGGCAGTTTTCATGCCCTTTGGTCTCACTAATTGCGCCCACTGTTTTTCAGCAGTTTATAAATGAGGCACTCCGGGAGACAATAAACCATTTTACATTCGTTTATCTGGACGATATTCTCATTTTTAGTGACAGTTTGGAGGAGCATACTGTTCACGTGCAATGGGTCTTGGAGCTTCTCCGGCCACACAACTTGTTTGTCAAGCTGGAGAAGTCCCAATTGCACATGATCACCACCTCCTTCTTGGGCTTTGTAGTGTCCTGTGGACACCTGCGCATGGATCTGGCCAGGATAAAAGCAGTAGCACAATGGCCACAGGTACGTACCTTGCTTCGTGCCGTTCAGTGCTTTCTGGGGTTCACCAATTTCTTCCTTTGTTTTGTAAGAAATTTTAGTACTCTGGCAGGCCCACTCAGCACCATCACCAAAAAAGACCAGGGGATATTTAAATGGATGACCGAGGCTCATTTCGCCTTCGATATTATCAAGGCCAAGCTAACCATTGCACCAGTCCTACAGTTGCCCAACGGGGAGGCGCCATTCATAGTGGAGGTGGATGCATTCGATGTAGGCATAGGGGCGGTCCTTTCCTTTCAGAGGCGGATAAGAAGCTACACCCATGTGCCTACAGTATTGTGCAAAAGTATTAGGCGCCATATTATCTGTAGTACAAATTTTGTTATATAAGTTTATTATGTCTGCATTATTATGTACAAGACCATTCCCTACAAAGATACATTAAAATGAATGAATAAATAACATTACAGAAGAATATTTGCATGCCTGTAAAGAAAGCGACAGACCAGTTTCAGACCATAAAAATAAATAAATAAATAAATAAATAAATAATGTGGGCCCCTGGGTTTTGCATGAAAATAGAAAGGAGCAAGTGTGATGAAGTTACCAAAAGAACTCGTATTCTCCAGCATGCTCAGTAAAACCTAATAGCTATTTTACTTAGAATACTGCACAAATCTGTATCAAACACTACCGCTATGGCATTGGGGATCGCAAACTCCTGGCCATAAAATTAGCTTTAGAGGAGTGAAGACACTAGTTGGAAGGGGCCAAACACCAGGTTCACCAGACCCTAAGAACCTGGCATAAATGCAGTCGGCCAAGCGCCTCAACCCACTGCAGGCCAGCCCCAGTGAAAAAAATTGTTTAATGTGTTATTCCTAAATCTTGTGTACCTTCCCTCTAGTATAATGCTCCGTAGCTCTTGGCCTGTTTTCAGTCTCTGTGTAAAAGCTAGAATCAACACACCAGGTTTGAACTAATACTGTACCTGTATATTCTAATACTGTACCTGTATATTCTAATACTGTGCCTGTATATTCTAATACTGTACCTATATATTCTAATACTAATGTCTGTCTTTGTTCGGACAACAGTTTACATTTTAGTTTGTGAGACAACCTGACGTTTTGTTGAACACAAATAAACTATTGTAGTGCTTTTTTGTAACCTTGTGCAAATTAAATCTGTTGAACTCATGAATAAAATCTGCCTCAGTAATGTAATGTAATGTGTTTCAAAAACATGTTAAAGCGTATAAAATGCATTCAGCATGTGTAAATTGTCCTAAACACCTTTAGTGTGCTTGTAACACATTTGCAGTAGAGTATTGTGGAAGACTGTGTGTATTATATTATATAATAAAGTATAACCACAAACTTTTTTAGTATTTGTAATTGGCCAGAAGTATAACAGCATGCTACTGCTGCAATAAGAATATATTCATATTATATTAATCATGTATTTGTAACACAGTAAAAATTGCTGTGATTTGTCACAGCAATGGGACCCCCCTTCTCGGGAGCCAGTCTTGGAGCTCATAATACCAGCCCCCCGAATCATAGTCCCCGTGTAACTGGCAATCGAACAGACGATCCTTCAGGCCCAACAACAAGAGCCAGACCAAGGAGGTGGATCCCAGGGCAGACTATACGTGCCAGCCGCAGTCCGAACTCAGGCCCTTTTTTGGGGTAACACAGCCCCTTTTGCAACCCATCCAGAGGTGGCCAGAGCCCTGGAATTCCTGCGCTGTCCTCTATAGTGGCCCGAGCCCAAGTGGCAGCATGTCCTGTGTGCACGAAAAATAAAGAGCCCTGCACGCGTCCTCATGGGCTGCTACACCCGTTGCCCATCCAATCCAGACCATGGTCCCACCTTTCCCTTGATTTCGTTATGGGGTTGCTTCCCTCCAAGGGATACACTAATATTAATTAATTATTTCTAAACCTTGGAAGCTTATTCCACTTCAAAAGCTACCATCAGCAAATGAAACTGCGCAACTAATATTGCAGCATGTGGTACGCATCCACGCCATTTCTCTTGACTTGGTCTCAGATCACGGACCACAGTTTGCCAGACAGTTCTGGAAGGCCCTATAACTTAATTGGGGCCATGACCAGCCTGTCCTCAGACTTTCACCCAGAGTCAAACGGGTAAACAGAGAGAGTTAACCAGAACCTGGAGCACTCCCTAAGGTGCGTGGCCTCTGCCCACCCCTCCTCCAGGGCCGAACATCTGATCTGGGTGGAATACACCCACAACACCCTATGGCACTCTTCCTTGGGCATGTCCCTCTTCGAGTGCCAATTCGGCTACCCGCCACCAATGTTCCCTGAACAAGAACACTGCTGCACAACATATGGTGCAACAATGCCACTGAATGTGGCGGAAAGCAAAATCTGCCCTCCGTGTTGCAGCAAGTGCAAAAAGGCAAAAGAGACCCGGACTTTGCGTGGGACAGCGGGTCTGGTTATCCACCAAGGACCTTCTGCTGAAGGTGGAAGTTGGATAAAAAGTTGGCTCCCCGGTACAATGGCCCATTCAAGGTGGTAAGGAAAATTAATCCGGTGGCGTACCGCCTGGCGCTTCTCCGCTCAATGAGGATAAACCCCACCTTCCATGTCTCGCGGTTGACCCTAACAGGTCCATCACTCCCAGCCCCTCCCCCACCCTGCATTATTGATGGGGCCCCCGCATATATGGTTAGGCAAATCCTAGACACACGACACGTCCAGGTGGCCACACAGTATTTGGTGGATTGGGAAGGGTACGGCCCAGAGGAACGCTCGTGGGTCCCAGCCCAACACATACTGGACCCCAAGCTCAGAGAGTTCCGCAGCAACAGAGCCACTGGTATGGGAATATAGGGGGCCGTTCATAGAAGGGGGGTTACTGTAACGTTGTGGGCATGGCGACAGGCAAAACCACAGACAACTGCTCCATGGGTTTCCAGTCAGGCAGGCCTGTGGTCACCCATGATGGCAATCAGAGGGATGCACCTAGCGCTTCATTCACATGCAAGATTTATGTAAGCGGCTCTATTCAGATGTAAGTAAATGCTAATTGCTGTGTTGTTTCGGGGAGTGATGTGCTGATGCTTGCCAGTGTCCAACAGAACAGGAAGGTCTTGAATGAAGGAACAAAAACAATAGTTTTTTATATTTTTACGTTCTTATACGCACGTAAGAATCTCTCCATAATAAAATGACTCGTGGCGTGAATCCACACAAAGCGCTTCTGTTTTTATTTGATAAAATCAAATTTTATCGTTGGTAATTATTTGACCAAGAATGGCTGGAATTATGAAATAAACATCGCACACGCTCACATCGCACACGCTTTCACTTTTAAAAATCCAGTGTTTATTCAGAAAGTATACATTTGTGCTCTGTTGTTTTTCTGAGGTACAAATTTTACATTTTGTCTGCTTTGCATAAGTTGACCCCTTTGTGATCTGTGTATATTTTGACTGAAACAAAGTGGTGGCTCAGTGTGTTAAGCCTCTGAGTTACGGATCGGAAGATCGGCGGTTCGAGCCCCAGCTCAGCCAGGTTGCTGCTGTTGGGCCCTTGAGCAAGGCCCTTAACCCTGTCTGCTCCAAGGGCGGTGTGAAAAAAATGGTTGGGTCTCCTGCGCTCTGACCCCGGCCTACTGACAAGAAGCTGGGATATGTGAAGAATAATGTAATGTATGCAGTAATGTATGTGTGACCAATAAAGGCTGACTTAGAATATAATATATTTTTGCTGTGTAGTTTATTTTTTGTGTACAGTGGAACCTTGGATTGCGAGTAACATGGTTTACGAGTGTTCCACAGGACGAGCAAATATTTTTAATACATTTTTACTTGAAAAACCGAGCAAGTATTGGTTTATGAGTTCCGAGTATCATGTATCACGCATGCGCTCTTGTTTTGACACCGAGTGTCACGTGATCACAACTGTGCCAATGATTTTTCTCTCTCTTGCGCTGTTTGTTTTTGTGGGTAATCGTCTCCCCTGCTGGGTCTTAGTACCCATGTACTTTTGTGTAATTTGACACCGATACACACACACACCGACACACAAACACACAAACACGCCGCTCCCGGGCTTCACACGCACATACAGACACACACTCTCTGCTTTACACAGAAAACTCAACTCTTTCACGATTCTTCTCAAAAGTAAAGTGCTGGTTCATTTGTTTTTTTGTTGTTTTTTACTTTACTGCAGTGATTCCGTTGGTATGCGCTCACGCGAGTGTCATTAGAGAGGTTTCCTTTTTTTTCCCCATTAAAACAGTGTGTTTGTTGTGAAACTTAAAAAGCAAGGTGGTGGGAGGGATGAGGAGTGTTACTGTGTAAGACGAAGCAAGGGAAGTGGCTAATTCCACACACAGACACACACACACACACACACACACAAATACACGCAGCCTTTTTTAAAGGTAAAGTGTAGGTTAATTTGTTTTATTTTTACTTTATGTATTGTATTAATTATTTTTATGTATTTATTTTTTTGGCCTGTGGAACAAATAATTTGAGTTTTCCCTATTTCTTATGGGACAATTCGATTTGGTTTATGAGTGTTTTGGAATATGAGCCCACTTCTGGAACAAATTATGGTCATAATCCAAGGTTCCCCTGTATTGCATTTCAATGTTATACTATGGACATACCCAAGACCAGGGGCACACAATTCAACTATGAAGTCTGATGTCTGATAAAGTCTGAAGTCTGATGAACATAGGTATTCAAGGACAGGCATTAAAATGGTTTAGATCCTACCTGTCTGATCTACAGTATACCATTTTGTAGATTTAAATGGAGAACTGCGAAAAGTGCTATAGAAATAACATTGAACTGAATTTAATTAATTGCTACCATGAAACATTTTTATTTTAAAATGGATATTATTTTTTGCTGGAGAAATACATTTTAGGCAGAGACGTCTGCTCTGTTTTTTGCTTACCTGACAATGTGGCTAGTAATTTACTAAAGTTATTACTCAGCATTTTCACTTGCCACTATTTTGTTTTTTGCATGCAAAAGGAAATTTAGACTTAGATTGATTTAAAGTAATTCTGTTTGATTTAACAAATTTTAAACCTTTCAAATGCAGATTGAGCTGTATATGAATTAGTATATAATTACAGGTCATACAGGTGTTTACTTACTAAAGACTATTACAGGTCTTTGAACAGGTTCAAGGAACAAAAACTGAAAATGGAACAAACAGAATAAAATATCCATTGGCAAAGCTGACTCCACTTTGTTCATGTCATGTCATGTCAGTGACATTAACATATTTGCATTGAGTTTAATCATGTAGCACTTTTAATATTCATAGCAAAAGCAAAGTTCATAATAATAATAATAATAATAATAATAATAATAAATTCACTCCTACTACTACTAAAAATAATGAATGGAGAAAGTCAAATAAGAATCATTATTGATACAAAAGAAAGAGAGAAGGAAATGTTTCCGATTGTTCTACATGTATGGTTGTGAATCTCTCTCTCTCTCTCTCTCTCTCTCTCTCTCTCTCTCGCACGATTTTCTCTTAATCACGTTTATTAGCCTTTGAGGGCTTTTTTTAAAATATTAAAAGTGCGTGTGAATGAGGACTTCACACAGCTGTGAATGTGTGTTAATTAAAACAGGATTACACAAATATTATCATCCAAAGAAGGGAAATACATATCAGTATTTACAGTTTGAGCTAACATGCATGTTCTTGCACACAAAGACATTTTTTGAAACTAGTGCCTCATTTTTATTGGTTTGATTTTCTTGATTGTTCGTTGTTTGTTTGACCTTGCAAATCCACATTTTGAGATTTACTTGTTTAGATTTCCATTTATATTAAAGTTATTTTTGAAAATACTTTTATGCCTTTTTCTTTGTAATAAATATATATGGATCAAATTTGACAATAGATGACCATAGATGTTACTATGGTAATTAATATTATAATAAAAAAAATATAACAAATTTATTTAAGAGATGTGTGATAGGTGTTTCGCCTGCCATGTGAAAGGCCCAGGTTCGATTCCCAGAAAGTGCCCAAACCCCAGCCACTGGATACAGAGCCAGTCCCAAGCCAAAGTAAAATGGGAGGGTTGCGTCAGGAAGGGCATCTGGCGTAAAACTTGTGCCAAGCTTGTGTGTGCGGACCAAGTGTCCGCTGTGACGACCCCTTGCTGGGAGCAGCCGAAAGACCAACAACAACATTTACAGTTTGAGCTTGACATGTTTATGAGCTTTATCACTTGCTGAGACAGATTAACACATTATTGGCTTTAGTACACATGCAAACCTGAGATTGAAACACGACTGTCCCCTACAGGTAATGCACGTTATGTGCCTGAGAACTACACCGCAGCCCGAGACGTGCATTCTTAATGGCCACGTCTGTAGCTAAACCCAGGAATGCATGCACCTGCTTTTTTGTCTTGGTCTCCGGGTAGGCAAACAAAATTTCCAACTGTCACGAGCAACCGAGGGATAAACACAACAGCCTTAGCAGTTAGCCCGTGTAGCGATGATGGTAAACCCAAACGCGGAAGTAGTGCGAGTAGGCAGCATAACCACGCGTTTAGTATAAGAACTCTCTTACGCGAAGAGCAAGGATCTACAAAAATAAACCCGCGTTCTAGCAACACACATTCAGTCAAAGAAGCAACCCGAATCAGTGAGTACTCACAGAATAGTCAGCGAAGCGTCGGAAAAGGCATGGGCAAACTCAATGACTGAGCGATGTGAAGTGCCATTTTGTCTCCTTTTATGCTTCCTGGTTCGCGACCGTACTACTTCCGGGTCCTAGTGCCGATCGTGTTACGAGTGTGCATGACACCAAATTCTTTTTCTGGGGTTTTAACAATCCACAGCCAAACCAATATGCACAATAAGCACAATGTCCATGACCCACTGGAGCTCATTGTCCATGACCTGCTGGAATGTACCTGGGGTGCCATGCTGACGTCCAAACAGCACCTTGAACGGAGTGAAGCCGGTAGATGCTTGGGGAATTTCCCTGATGCCAAAGAGAACATATGGGAGCAGCTGATACCAGTTTCAGCAGCTGTCATCCATCGCTCACCATAACATCCTTTTCAGCATCTGGTTGGACCATTCTACCAGACCGTCAATTTGTGGGTGGTATACTGACGAGCAGATCTGCTTGGCTTGCAACAGCCATCATATATCCATCATTAATTTTAACATGAAACAATGTTATGAAATAATGAAATATCTTGATCATTGAGCACCGGCTTCCTTGCTATGTTCTTAGTGATGTCCTTTCAGTGCGAAATGGTTTTGCAGTACCAAATGGCATAATCCACTAGCACTAGGATGATACTGCTGTAGGGATGACCAGGCCCCCTCCGCGCCATCTCGCTAATCTTATCTGTCCTTTGAGACCAGGCTGCATCTGTAATATGAAAAAGCGGGAAACTTAACCAAGCTTGTGAAAGGAAGTCTGCTGTCTCTGGAGCCATAAAAGTCCAGGCGACCTCGACTCCAATGGTGTAAATTGGCAATCTGATAAACAAGGAGGCAGTTTTACACCGCTGAGTGGGGGAAAAAACCTGCCTAACTCAGACTACTGACCACCTCATTGACCCCAGGATACATTTCTCCACATGCATTTCAATGAACAAAGAGTCATACGGCAGAGACACTATTGTAAACAATCTTTAACGTGTGCCCATAGGGCAAAAGTGTACAGATGAAGCAGCTTCAAACAGCCGGCTGGTCCGTGAATGGACCATTAACTATCCGTTAGAATTCCTTGAAGTGTCCGTGAATGGAACGTGATCCCCCGCGATGACGCAGTGAACAAAGCCACGCCCCATAAACGCCCCTTTGCGTTGTTCTAATAAGATGGTTGCAATGCTGTATAATTCCGCCAGGTGGTGCAGTGACTGATTCAGTTAACTGCAGTTCTTGCATTGTCCACACATTTTTATGATTAAATCAAGCTTGTCATTTTGGAGATATACAGTACAGAGTACCGGTCCCTAACGATGCTTTAATGCTCAGACCTTTCATGCAGAAGACATCGGGCCACTGCCACTCTCATAAACTTTCAAAATAATAATATAAAAACATTAGAATGTCAGCCGAAATGTATTTTAATGCTGCACCAGTATGTTTTACATAAATAAATAACTCAGCTAAGTATGGGCTATAGTCATTTCATTCTTACGAGAGGTCATGAGTAATTAAGAATGTTTTTTTTTCTTGAACATAGTGTGTAACAATGTACAGTATAGCGACGCATAGTAACACGATGCAACTTCACACCTGTGGACAAAGAGGCGCACATTCACAGTCAGCGAACCCCACAACTTCTCATGTGGCGAAATGCTTAAAGCCGCTGTAATGCAAGGCGATCCAGTTTAATTTGGTTTTACGCAGTTTCATGTGCTGTGTGTGAGAGGGAGAGAGCTTATATTGTGGATTACTACTACTGCTAATAATAATAATAAAATTGTTGTAATGTAAATTAAACCCATGGGTCTCAACCATCACTAAATCAGCCAGTACACCTATTTTTTGCCCTAGTTTCATTTGGTTTTACGCGATTTCATGTGCTGTTTGTGTGCGCGTGTATGTGTGTGTGTGCGAGGGAGAGAGAGGGCTTATATCGTGATTTGTCCTCGGTTACTAAAGCCTGGCTTACTACTACTAATAAAAAATATTTCAATGTAACCCCTGGGTCTCAATCACAAAATCAGCCAGTGCTGTAATCAGATGATACAACAAATTATATACTCTGAAAATCATGTTTTGTTTGAACATGTAAATATATACAAAAAAACAAATATAATATAGCTCAGTTTTATTAATATCCTGTAACGCTCCTGTGGTCTTACACCGCATGTTACAGAAACTGATCAGTTGTATTAATCACATAACGCACACGTCGTAGAGGAGATCTCTCTCTCTCACACACACACCGCACACAGGCTCCAGGATTTGTTTAGTAATATCGGATTTATTTATATATCGCTTTTAACAGCGGTTACTATCGCAAAGCAGCTTTAGAGAATTAAAAGACAATTAAATAAATGAGAATGAAATGTGTGAGGAAATATGCATGAATCAGAGTGATCAGAGTGACCCTGAGTGATCAGAGTGACCCTGAGTGATCAGAGTGATCAGAGTGACCCTGAGTTTCACTTCCAAGCTCAACTTTGCAGATCCAGAATGTGTCGTTTTCTCAAACATGATTTTCCCAAACTGGGGTTTATACGGATTCAGTCAGATTGAATTTAGGAAAGCACCCCAAAGAACCTAAAGCACGAACACACACACACACACACACTGCAGAGGAAAGCAGAGACGTGCATTCACACCTCTGACCGTCTTTTGTCTTGTAAATGAGGTATTCTTCGCGTAGGCTGGGGGGTTACACACACACACACACACACACACACCATTTTAATCACCGGACTTCATAACGTACTAAGAATGATAATGAAAAACAATGAGGATGTACAGTGGGAAATCTTTCAATCCCCACACACTACGTTTGTACTGTACACTGTATCCGTGTTTGTTAATGGAGAGGTGTGTCTGTGTCTGTGTGTGTGTCTGCTCCTGGATTTATCATTTGGCTTTAACACAAACGCATTTGTGCGCCGGCGAGTCGAAAGAATCCCAAAAAACACAGAGATTCTTGATACATCACAGATACGTGCTGTCTTGGTCACAGATTCGCCAGCAAGACGCGCAGCAACAATTTGTCTATTACTCTGTTAATGAAACCTTCACACTCCGCTCTTACTGCTGCAATGTGCAGTCAGTGAAGATTGGCCACCAGGCTGGGCAAATTTAGCCATGAAGCACTAAACTGGACAGTGTTTCAGTTTCATTGTCCAACCCCCGTATGTCGTTAATAGTTGCCGCCCCTCCCCCAGTGTGTGCGCTGCGGAGGTGTGTGTGTGTGTGTGTGCGAAGCGTCACATCTTATTTAAGCGAGCACTTTGATTTCAAGTACTATACTGCAGTTCGCCCCCCCCCCCCTCCCCACCACAGAGCAATTTGCACCATGTAAGTCAGTACATTCTCTGTTGAGGTTTCTCCCCCTACACTTCTCCCAAGTTTGTCTTTGTTCTGTTGATGTAGTTTTTAAAACCCAATCATTTATTTATGTTGAGAAAATGACTCACATGTTTGTTTCTATGACCATAATAATAATAATAATAATAATAATTATTATTATTATTATTTATTTTATAGCCCAACTTTTTGACTATTTAAAACAAAGTTGTCTCATATTTTAGCCAATTGATGTAGTTGGTTCAAGTAAACAATCTATCAAAACAAATTGGCCTAACAATACCCCAACAATTAAAACGCACAAACATGATGTAAAAAAAAAAAACTTTATTCGTCAAAGTTAAAACAGTAATTTGTATAAAAACAGGTGAATAGAAGTTGTATCACCAACTGCTTATCAGTCTCTATCTGTTTTTTATTATTATTATTAAAGTATCCAATTTATAAAAACTTTCAAACACTTCCTTTGTTTCCCCCGATGTGTAGCTCCAAAAGGCCAGCCGTCACCCCTCTGAACCAATCCTCCACTGCAGAGCTCTGGTTAAAGAAAACAAGATAATTTAAAATGGTCATTGTCTCAAAGTAGCTTTACAAAATCAAAAGAAAATTATAAGAAATTAAAATTATATTATATATAATTATATACAAATGAAAGGATATTATATAAGCGAAGCATTGTAAATTAAGTTGTATTTCTTTATAAATATCATAAACAAATATTATAGTATTTATTTTTTATTCAATGAAGTATTAGTATATACTAGTTTCGTTTGTCCTTTGTGTGTTTTTATTTACTTATCTAATTATCCATATAGCTCATCGTTGGACTAAATGGACTAAAAATGGACTAAAATTCAAATCGGGCAACTCGGTCGCTTTACTTATAAACCTTTATTTACAACGCTTCCGTTATGCGGTCGATAGTGCCAGCTGATAGAGAAGGAACAGCCAATCAGAAGTAGTGTGTGGAAGTCTGTGATTGGTTGGTTTTGTGGCAGTTTTGTTACACTGGACTATGGGAAGCCAAACACATCAAAAGTGGGACGATTGAGCTGCCCTGGACGGACCAAATATCTGCACGGCGCAACGGACAGCGCAACGGACAATCTGAACAGTGCAGAAATGAACTGGTTTATTTGCGCAGCCCAGTGGATCGCGCAGCGCGGATCCGCTGTCCGTTGGGCCGCGCAGATATTTGGTCCGCCCAGGGCGCCTCAATCGGGTCCCGCGGTTTCGTCCCACTTTGACGAAAGCGCACAGACAGAGTCGAGCGCGCACAGAATCGAGAAGTCGCGCGTGTGCTGAGAACATGTTGAGCGAGCAAGGGAGACACTGCACGCGCAGAATTGAGCTGTTGAACGCGCAGTGGAGGCACTGCACGCGCATAGAGTGCTTTGTCTGCTCTCAAAATGTCAAACCACGTGCTCAAAATTGTGACAGGAATATAATGCCATAATAAGACAAACATGGTTATGAGAGTTAAAATCACGGAGGGTTAAAATCACGTGATTGCTACTCAGCAGCTAAATTGCTGGCTTCTGTTAACGTCTTCTTGAGAACAAAGCGCCATCTAGTGGTGGCGGACGGTAAATGAATAAATATGGCTTCAATGGGCGTGTTTACTGTGAAATCTGGACACGCCTTCTGGCAGGAGAAGGAGGGGGATTCACGACAGCCACACGTCAGCCATCCGCCAGCCATAAGCCATTCACACGTCAGTTGCCCGACCCTGGCTGTTTTGAGTTGCTACATCTGTATATACGTATATTCAGTATGTTTTATGTCTCTGTGTTATGTTTGATTATTTTGCATAAATGAAAAGATGTAATCAGCATTTATAAACCCTTTTTTGTGAAATGAAGGTATAAATGAGTGGGTAAGATATGGGATGTCTGATATCAATCGAGAGCTTATTTTATTCAAAGAACAGTGGTGTACATGGAAAATTGGTATCATGAACAGAGTTCATGAAAAATTACTTTATTAAAGGTATTAAAACTCCAATCAGATGGACCCTATGCAACAGCCGAAACCCTGCCTAATGTACGCACGAAAGGGGGAACCACCTCTTTACCTTCAGTACATAATGAAGGTAAAGAGTGCAGCGGTCATTCTTGGTCTACTTATGTAAACCCTACATATTAATGGTGGAAAATGCATTAAAAGTATTTTGCCCACATTAAAATGTCCTAACATTATGTACAAACCCTTACACTGCCATCCTCGTCCTCTCCCTCTATATCTCATGTATATCTTTTGTTTTAAATGGGCATCCCCAATCTGTAGCTGCTCAGAGTTACCATCTTGCACAACCTGCCCACATAGGGAAAGAGAATTATAAGTGGGAGAGATTCACTCACCTTCAGTCTCTGCATCTGTGCTATTCATGGGTCTGGGCCACCCAGGTGAGGGCGGGGATGACTTTGTCTAACAGCTTCCGTTAGCAAGTAGAAGAGGAACAGGTAGATTAGGCAACACTCCAGCTGTAACATGTTTTCCCAGTCGGTCCTGCTGTTTACATCTTTTGTATTTTTAAATCTGCTATCAAGCGTACATGAATCTTCTGTTGTCTATGAACTTGAACAAATTGTGTGTGAGAGAAAGTTTTTTGATTTGGCTAATGTTCAGAAAGCAATTGTACATGAGTTGCGAGGGCCAGGACAAATTTTTGAATATCAGACAATGTGGCAAATACGTAAAAAAAACTAAAACAAATTAAAAGTAAAAAACAGTGTTCCTACGAGACTATTGTCTTACATTGAATCCAGTGGCAACACATGGTCATTGATAACACTGTTTACAATCTTTTGCTTGCCCTAAACTACATATGGAACGTAGGGGTTATGACAAACTGAAACTAAATCCAGCTGTTTTTGCCCAGTACTTCCTGGATTTCCTTGGGTCATTTGGCATGGTCCACACTGCATCAGACCATATCACTTTTCATACTGCCCTGGGGTGTGCCTGACGACCTCTACAAGCTTCCTCACAGGGAGGCACTTGCATGTCTCCTGGTACAGCATGTGTCTTTTTCTGTTTATTAAAATTGTGAAATTTTTTTGAAAAAAAAAAAAAAAAAAGCAGATTGAGACAACTTAGGTTGCTAACGCCTACAACTTTGCATACCCAATATGTACTAGTAACCAAAATGATTAGAATAAAAAATTAGAATTAGAATTAGAATAAAAATGATGAATTTATAGGAATGTATGGTTTGCAAATTACTTATATGGAGCTCTATTACACTAACCTGGCATGAACTGTTTTTTAAATAAAAAAATATATAAAAAACACTATTTGGGAGTTGAATTCTTTCTCATTATAATAAAAAAAATTGTCTGAAGAGAGTCTAATCTTTACAGATAATGTAGGGTGTGGCTGTGGGTTTTCCCAAAAGAAACCCATTTCCTGGGATGACAGCTCATGTAATAAGCCAGTCCAGATTGAGTCTATTCCAGAGTGATGGGCGTGTCAGGGTAAGAAGGGAAGCGCATGAAGCGATGCTCCCATCATAGTGTCCACTGTACAAGCCTCTGGAATCAGTGTTATGATCTGGGGTTGCTTCAGTTGCTCAGGTCTACAGTAGACACATGACCTTTTTCCATTACTCTGAAGTCCAATCTTTACACTCCTTAACAAATTGAAACCTTTTTCTGATGAGTCTCACTAACAAGTGGTTTTCTTAGAGGAGACACAGATATTTAATCACAACTGACTCTTTAGCAACCGAGACAGCACCTTATACAAATAGTTATATATTTTATTTCATTTACTGTATTTCTACATGCACAGGATCAGAGGTACTGGAGCTGGAAAAACTCTTACTTGAAATTAATTAAATAATTAATTTGATACAAGCATATGATTAATATATACTTTGATATAAGTATATAATTTCAGGTCAGAATAATCTGCATCTTAAACAGTGACCTGTTGGAAGGTCTGAAATCATTAACCCTTTAGAAATTGTGCATTTAGAATTAAAGTGCATTCCTGTATTCCCAATTCTGATTTAATATAAGCAGACACTGAGAGAGAGAAAAAAAAAAAAAAACCTAAACAGGTGATTCTAGGTTTACTGGCCTGATTAAACTAGCTGTGACCATGAACACCACTGCCGTCCTGTGACGTTGCAGCCTGTTTCCGTATTGTTAACGTGAAAGTTTTTTCAGTTTATACAAAATAATAATAATAACTAGATTTTAACTACTGGACGTTTGCCTTGTTAGTTTTTTTGCATTTTTTTTTGGAGAACGCAAGTATTTCTTTGTCAAAGAACAACAAGCGGAATCCATCTCCAAAACTCTGACTCAGGTACCAAGTCCAATATTCAGCTTGTTCAGTGTGTGGAGTGCAGGATGGTTAGACATTCTTCCTCTGTCATTAGCGATAACTTTATTTGTGATAGGTTAGTTAACACTCTGAAGGAGAAGATATTAGGGTTAGAGGAACGCATCCAGACTTTAGAAAGGGTTAGAGAGTGCGAGAGCAGCGTTATTCCCGTAGCTTAAAGTCTGGGTGCCACAAGAGGTGCCCGACCCTGGCATTAGAGCCCCCAGGGCGGGGCGAGTGGGTGATTACTCGCTATGCTCGCTAAAGCTAAGTCAAATGCTAGCCCACCGGAGCACACCTCCTCCGCGCTTCACATGTCCAACAGGTTTGCTCCCCTCAGTGATGCACCTGCTGAGAAACCCGAAAGAGCTCTGGTTATAGGAGAATCTATACTGAGACATGTGGCACACGCTAGGCCTTTTGGGGCGCCAGCAGCAGTGGTCAGATGTATCCCAGGAGCCAGAGCACCGAACATAGCAGGTAATCTTAGGGCTCTAGGACAGCATAGGTTTTTAAAGAGAGTGGTACATGCTGGAACTAACAATATACACTTTTGTCAGTGAGAAGTTATCAAGAAACATTTTTCTTTTAAATTAGGAAAGGCAATGTCTGATGAAATAGTTTGCTCTGGCCCCATCCCAATGCGACGTGTGCTTATCCGCTGGATGTCCAAATGTTGCACTGAAAATAATGTGGTCTTTATTGGCAATTGGAAGACCTTTGAGGGCAAAGCTGGCCTGTTAGGGCAGGACGGTGTCCATCCCGTGCTGCTCTCATTTCTTGTCGTATAACGCATAGTCTCAGAAGAGGCCTAGTTAATCGGTGACTACGCAGAGCCCAGAGTTAAGCAAAAATTTATAAAGTCTGTTTTAGTAATTTAATTAACATAGAGTCCAAAAATTGAATACACACTGAATACACAGCCGGCACCTCTGATCTGAAGCTAGGACTGTTAAATATTAGATCTTTCGCATCTAAAGCAGTTATTGTCAATGAAGATTTCCTCTTAAACCTAGTCATTTCCGTAGACAAAGCGTTAATTGCTGGAGACTTTAATATTCATTTTGAGAATCCAGAAGACCCTCTGAGAACAGCATTTATGTCCATACTGGACTCAGTAGGAGTAAATCAGTGTGTAGTAGGACCCACTCTTAAAGGAGGTCACACTTTAGATTTAATATTATCCTTCGGATTGAGTATAGGAAATATAACCACAATTCCACAGTCTGAAGTTATCTCAGATCACTATCTTGTACTGATTAAAGTGTGTGATAGTAATAATGTATGCAAAGCACTGCACTACCACATTAAACGTTCATTCACATCAACTACCAAGCAGAGCTTTATCAGTAATCTCCCAGAGTTATCAACTTTGATTGAATTGCCATCTGACTCCACAGAACTCGATCAGGCAACAACATTTTGTTATACCTTAGATAATGTAGCTCCAGTTAAAAGGAAATTGATTAGAGATAAGAAACTCATTTTCTTATCTTATTATTTTCAGTATAATGATCACACACAGGTTTTAAAACAAACCGCTCGAAAATTAGAAAGCAAATGGCGTCAAACTAAATTGTTAGTATTTCAAATAGCATGGAAGGAGAGCATCCTGAACTATAAAAATGCTCCTAAAATACTTTACTCCTGAACTAATTTCACTCATCTCTTCTGCAAAATCATTAACCTGTGTGTTAGATCCTATACTGACACATTTTCTAAAGAAGACAGTACCAGCAATAACAGAACCCCTGTTGAAAATAATTAACTCTTCAGTCAGCAGTGGGTGTGTCCCAAAAAATTTTACATTAACAGTTATTAAACTGCTAATTAAGAAACCTGTACTCGACGTTTGTCACCTGTCAAAATATAGGCAATCTCAAACCTCCTCGTTATTTCGAAGATTCTGGAAAAGGTAGTAGCGGAGCAGTTATGTTCATATGTACATACAGATGTTACACAACCAGAATTGCACTTCTAATGTTGCGGCACAGGACTGAGGCCTCGGGTGTTAATTCATTCTCAAGCATTAATGAGCTGCAGCTCATCGGCAGCTGCACATGATACTGTAGATCAATGGTTAACATTAGCACAGGCAGTTTATTTACACACGTGGACAAAATTGTTGGTACCCTTCGGTCAATGAAAGAAAAACTCACAATGGTCACATAAATAACTTTAATCTGACAAAAGTAATAATTACAAAAAATTCTATGAATGTTAACCAATGAAAGTCAGACATTGCTTTTCAACCATGCTTCAACAGAATTATTAAAAAAAAAATAAACTCATGGAACAGGCCTGGACAAAAATGATGGTACCCCTAGAAAATACTGAAAATGTGACCAAAGGGACATGTTAATTCAAGGTGTGTCCACTAATTAGCATCACAGGTGTCTACAATCTTGTAATCAGTCAGTCGGCCTATATATAGGGCTCCAGGTAGTCACTGTGTTGTTTGGTGACATGGTATGTACCCCACTCAACATGGACCAGAGGAAGCGAAGGAAAGAGTTGTCTCAGGAGATTCGAAAGAAAATTATAGACAAGCATGTTAAAGGTAAAGGCTATAAGACCATCTCCAAGCAGCTAGATGTTCCTGTGACTACAGTTGCACATATTATTCAGAAATTTAAGATCCATGGGACTGTAGCCAACTTCCATGGACGTGGCCTCAGGAGGAAAATTGATGACAAATCAAAGAGACGGATAATCCGAATGGTAACAAAAGAGCCCAGAAAGACTTCTAAAGAGATCCAAAGTGAACTTCATGCTCAAGGAACATCAGTGTCAGATCGCACCATCCGTCGTTGTTTGATCCAAAGTGGACTACATGGGAGGACACCATTGTTGAAAACAAATCATAAAAAAGCCAGACTGGAATATGCCAAACTACATGTTGACAAGCGACAACGCTTCTGGGAGAATGTTCTATGGACAGATGAGACAAAAATGGAACTTTTTGCCAAGGCACATCAGCTCTATGTTCATAGATGGAAAAATGAAGCATATCAAGAAAAGAACACTGTCCCTACTGTGAAACATGGAGGAGGCTCTGTTATGTTCTCGGGCTGCTTTGCTGCATATGGCACAGGGTGTCTTGAATCTGTGCAGGGTACAATGAAATCTCAAGACTATCAAGGGATTCTAGAGAGAAATGTGCTGGCCAGTGTCAGAAAGCTGGGTCTCAGTCGCAGGTCATGGGTCTTGCAACAGGACAATGACCCAAAACGCACAGCTAAAAACACCCAAGAATGGCTAAGAGGAAAACATTGGACTATTCTAAAGTGGCCTTCTATGAGCCCTGACCTCAATCCTATTGAGCATCTTTGTAAGGAGCTGAAACATGCTGTCTGGAAAAGGCACCCTTCAAACCGGAAACAACTGGAGCAGCTTGCTCATGAGGAGTGGGCCAAAATACCTGCAGAGAGGTGCAGAAGTCTCATTGACAGTTACAGGAATCATTTGATTGCAGTGATTGCCTCAAAAGGTTGTGCAACAAACTATTAAGTTAGGGGTACCATCATTTTTGTCCAGGCCTGTTCCATGAGTTCATTTTTTAAAATAATTCCGTTGGAAAGCAATGGTTGAAAAGCAATGTCTGACTTTCATTGGTTAACATTCATAGAATTCTTATTTATTATTACTTTTGTCAGATTAAAGTTATTTCTGTGACCATTGTGAGTTTTTCTTTCATTGACCGAAGGGTACCAACAATTTTGTCCACGTGTGTACATTCCAGAATTCCCAAAACAGTATTTTAAACCTATTTACCACAGAGTGTGTATTAATTTTTATTTTTTTCAAAACTAGATATTCTGTAAAGTTTATTTCTTTGTCTTCACTAAATTCTCCTGTTCTCTTTAAGCAGAGCTACGCTGTGGAGAATTGGCTCAGACCGGTGACAGCTGGCCTTTTGGAGCTACTGGAGGAGCCTGAACAAGCTGTTGAGGGAGCTGTAGTAGGAATGACGTCACAGTGCAACAGCTTTAGAATGATGTTTGGTCTGGTCTATATTCTGAACATAGAATTGCAAAACATCTGATACTTTGGGGGAAACAAAGACATAAACTGTTCCATCTTTGATAGTTTTTACAAATTAATATTTTAAATATAAAAGAATCAGATAGAGACTGATAAACAGCTGGTGTTATCCAGGTCTTTTACTGACCTTTAAGCAAAATACACCTTCTATTTACCTGTTTTATACAATTTATGGCAAGTTCAGACTTTCCTGGAAAAAGGGGCCATAGAACATGTTCCCCTACCAGACAGAGACCCGGGCTACTAAAGTCAGTATTTCCTGGCTTCCAGGAGAGATGGAGGGTTGCGTCCAATTTTACATCTTCGTGGGCTGAACATCAAAATGTTGACAGCCAAAATGATTGTTTCTCAAATCCAACCAAGGGATTGGTTTGTGACAACCAACCTGAAGGACGCATATTTTTATATAGAAATATTGCCACAACACAGGAAGTTCCTGAGGTTCGCTTTCGGGGGCAAAGCTTACCAGTATTGGGTCCTTCCAATTGGCCTAGCTCTGTCACCCCGCACATACATAAAATGCACGGATGCAGCTCTGGCTCTATGATTCCAGGGCATCCATATTCTGAATTATATAGACTAGCGCTTCAACATCGAGATGTCGTCCTAGCTCACCTCAATTCTTTAGGATTGAGACTCAACGCCAGGAGAGGCGTTCTCATTCCTGCTCAGAGGACAGCGTATTTGGGTGTCATATGGAATTCGATCGCAATGCAGGCACAGCTGTCTCCTGCATGTGTCGAATCCATTCTCAATACCCTAAAGGAAATCAGGCTAGGCCAGAAAGTGATTTCATTACTTTCAGAGTGTCTCTCCTGTCTTTTAGCTCTTATGGCAGCTGCGTCCACAGTCATACCTTTGGGCCTTCTGTACATGAGATCGTTTCAGTTGTAGCTAAGCGCCAAGGGATTTTATCCAAGGGCCAATCCCCAGAGGCAAATAAGGGTTACGCGTTAGGGACTTCGTACCCTTTTTATTTTTTTTACCCTCGTTCAAACCTGACATAAAAGGGTCCCACTCTAGATCTGTGTTGTCGTCGCAAGATGCTAACGACAGACACTTCCCTCACGAGCTGGGGTGCGGTCTTAGATGGCCATCCAGCCCAAGGGAGCTGGAGAGGTCATCTTCTCATGTGGCACATCAATTGCCTCGAAATGATGGCTCTATTTCTGGCCCTGAATTACTTCCTCCAGCAGTTGAGAGGCTACCATGTCCTAGTGCGGGTGGACAACACTTCGGAAGGTACATAAATCGCCAGGGCAGACTGTGCTCGCGCCGCTTGAACAAGCCTGCGCACCAGGTTCTGCTTTGGGCACAGGACAAGCTCCTGTCCCTCATGGTGATTTACATTCCAGGGCATATGAATGTGAGAGCAGACTTGTTATCCAGACAAGCTGTGACACATGGGGAATGGAAACTCCACCCCGAAGTAGTCAGTCAAATCTGGGAAAGAGCACAATGTCCCCTTTATTACTCTCTGACTTCTCCAGCTCCCCTGGGTCTGGACACGATGGCCCATACGTGGCCCAGATTACGCCTTTATGCATTTTCTCCGATAGCTCTGCTCCCAGGAGTCCTGGTGAGCGTCCGTCAACAGGGTTTGCACCTGTTATTGATAGCGCCCCATTGGCCGACCAGAGTGTGGTACTCGGATCTAATATCACTCCTCGACGGCTCACTGTGGGTGATTCTAGTGAGGAGAGATCTTCTGTCTCAGACGCAGGGGACAATATTTCATCCGCGGCCCGAGCTCTGGAACCTTCACGTCTGGCCCCTGAAGGGGACCAACTAAGAGATGCTGGTCTTCCAGCCAGTGTAATTGAAACAATACTAAGTGCTAGGGCTCTCTCCACTAGAAGAACTTATGCCCTCAAATGGAGTGTGTTGAAAGTGTGGTGAAAGTTGGTGCATGGCCAAACATGTAGACCCAGTCCATGCCGAATTGTTTCAGTGCTGGAGTTTCTGCAAGAAAAGTTGTCCTCTGGCTTATGCCCTAGTACTCTCAGAACATACAAAGTCGCTATTTTGGCTTGTCATGTTCTGACCGATGGGGTTTTGGTGGGAAAGCACCGTTTAGTTGCCCGTTTTATTTGTGGAGGTAAACGTTTGAGACCAGCCACTAGAGTGACGGTCCCTTCGTGGGACTTAGCTATTGTGCTCAATTGTCTGATTGACACCCTGAAGGGAAAATATATAATCTGTATCTAAGCTCTCTCAATACTCTCCTTTCCTTTCCTGGGCCGATGAAGAGAAAATATATATGTATTTGTATTCTCTTAGTTATATTTTTAGGCAAAGTCATTCTGACCTGTCACTCTGACTTTGTTCATATCCTGCATAAGCGTGAGACAAGAACATTTGGACATCTTGTTGCTTTGTGGAACAATCTGCATTTCTGTATTAGCCAACATTACAAGATTTCTCTCTCTATCTCTATGTATGTGCGTTCCCTGTATTTCGGTAAACATGTTTTGAACATCGTTGAGCTATTTCCTGGAACACTGCTGAACTGGGAACCGTCTATGTCGGTTAAAAATGTCAACATTTTCGACTGCCGTATAGTTTCAAGGATAAAGCCCTCGCATAAGGAGGAGTTGTTAACTGCTATATAAACTGTGTGTTGTATTAATAAAACCGGACTTGTGAAAGATCAGTCATCTGTGTTTTGGTTGTTCTTTGACTCGTCTCCTGGCCAGAGGTGTGTTGCAGACGGACCGGCTTGCATTCAGATCGATCGGGGATCGACGAGAAAAAGCCCCAACAGTCTTGGTGTCAGAAGTGGGAACCCCCTAATTAGGTGAGTACCCTCTTTTGTTTATTTTGAGGTGTCTACCTGATTTTGGGGATCGAATAGTATAAGTAGGGCATGGGAGTCTGGGACTCCAAAAATAGGCGCCTGCAAGTCGAGGACTTGCTTAAGAGTGTTGTGTCCGGTCCCTCTGCATCCGCCAGCACATTTAGTATTTGAAGTAAGTTGTTGTATTTTCTGAGTGTGTTCAAAGCAGCACGGGTAATACTAATTCTTCCTTTCCAAAACCTGATCCCGAGGAACTTCCTCGTGATTGTTGGAATAGATGTAGTTTGACTTACTTTACAACACCGTGGCTGGATAATTTAGCAGGTTGGACTGAGCCACAGTCTCAACTTTTAACCTACCCTCGTGGAGTCTGAGTGTTTGGTTTCTACACATTCACAGGTTTATGAAGGACTGGGGGATCCAAACTGGGACTATCCCTATATGGGTACATGTTATCAGAAATGGGTTGAGATGAAGAACTTCTGGGACAAATTTAAGGGAATAAAACCCTGTAAAAGGGACCCTAAGGTTCCCAACGTGACTAGGGAGACTAAAATGAAATCATGCGTGGCAGGCTCTTTGCCTCCGCCTTACAACCCCAGCTGTCCTGCCGTGACCACTTCCTCTAGGCGAAGTGCATCCGTGGGGGCCAGAGAGACGTCTCAGGGCGCCTCACCGGGGTGCCCTCCACAAAAGGACAAAGGACCAAAGGACGGGGCCGAGGACCAAAGGGGGTTGCGAATGATAGTGACACTGATGATCCTGACGATCCTTTTGATCCCTATGATCCCTATTATGGTCTCCCTGATCCCCTCCAAATAAGAACAGTGCCTTTGTTTGGGCTGAGAGTGGTAAGGGTGGTCCAAGGATTGATCCTTCATCTGTGAGTACCTTAAAAGACATTATTAAGATGCTGCCGCCTGTTAGTAATGTCTTGCATTTTGTGGACATGCTAATTAAGTCCTCTCGCCATTGTCAGTTAGTTGGGGCGGACTACAAATTCATCTTACAGCATGTGTTAGGCGAAATGTATGATGAGGACGAGCTTGTTAGAAAGGTCCGCTGTTTACACTCTGATAGCGATCGGGTTACTAAGACTGAGGTTGCGGAGATGGTTGAGGTCAAGCAGCCCGTCCCTATGAGGACTCGATCTCAAGTTGTGCAGAAGGGTGATGGCCCCTCGACCTTGGGCGCCGCAGAACCCAAAGAAGAAACACCGGCTGCGACGACTGCAACCGTGTGGCGAACAGAACACCATTTTTGGTGGAGAGACAACCTGGAGGACATTTTAAAGAAGGATCTGATGGCATACTTACTGTCTAAACAGCAGTCGAAACAGGACTTATCACAAGTGATTAACTGTAAACAGGAAAAAAATGAGAGTACATCTAAATTCTTAGTGCGATTTAAGGAGACATGGACTCTTTTGGGTAATTTAGATTTAAAGTCCAATTTTTAGTCCAATTTACTCTTTATCAATACTCTTATCAATAATTGCAGACCAGATGTGATCAAGGTTTTGAAATTTCACCTTTCTGACAGATCCACCATGACTGTTGAAACTCTGGAGAAACGTATTAGGACGTTGGAAGGAGATGGCATGTTCGATTGTAAACAAGTTGCATGTTTGTTTGTTGAGGAAGGTAGGGGACGTGCTCGAGACCGCGGACGCAGTCGGGGCCGCGACGGCTTTGGAAAAGGATGTGGAGGTTTACAGGGACCTTCACGCCATGTAGGGAACTGCTATTATTGTAACGAGGAAGGTCATTGGGCTCGAGAATCTCATTTCTACCCTTATAAGGACAATCAACTAAGTGATGGTCAATGGCATTATGTTGACACTGTCCGACCTCCACCTCCACCCCACCCGAATCAGGGCCAGGGACCTCCCTCTGGTGGCCCCAACACCTTCGCCCGGGGTGTTGGAGGTCGCTATAATAATGCATAGGGCTGCCTACAGAGCTTAAACCCCGTCATGTTGCTTTGCACTTTTGAGTCACCCCAGGTTAATGAACTGCCTTTTGTTGAGTTGTGTGTGGACGGTCACCCTTTTTCTTTTTTGGTAGATACTGGGGCGACCATGTCATCTCTAGGCAAAGATTATGAGGGGCCTCTTTCTGGAAAAAGCATTAGCTCTGTGGGAATAGAGGGGGTTGCGCAGAGAAATTATTTTACACCGTCACTCAGTGTTACGTGTTCGTATGATGACAATATTCATTTCTCTCACTGGTTTGTCTGTATGCCTGACTGTCCTTTTAATCTCTTAGGGCGAGATTTGATGTGTAGACTACATATGTCTCTAACTTTCTCTGGTGCAAAACTCACTGTTGAAGTGTCTGATACTGCCTCTTTCCCCCTCTTGCGCATATGGCCGTAAATAACTCTTTCCTCTTTTCACAGACGAACTCACTTCCTGAGAGTCTTGATAGTGTGCCAACTGAGCTTTGGGCAGAACACAAGGACGAGGTGGGGTTAGTACACTGCGTACCGTATGAGGCTAGATTGAAACATTTACATCCCGTGTATGTTAAACAATACCCACTGTCTGAGGCCAAAGCCTCGTTCATTGATGGGATTTTGGGCTCTCTTTTAGAGCAAGGTGTTATCAAACCATGTGTCAGCTCTTACAACACGCCTGTCAATCCTGTGCCAAAGCCTAATGGCACATGGAGGTTCATCCAAGATTTATGCAAAATCAATGATATCATTATTTCTGTTGCACCTGTTGTACCTGATGTGCTTTCTGTTGTTTCCTCTATTCCGTGTCACCATTCCCATTTTTCTGTAATTGATCTTTGTTCTGCCTTCTTCAGTGTTCCTGTGGAGGAGCAGACTCAATCACTGTTCGCTTTCACCCATAGGGGGCGACGGTATACATGGACACGCCTTCCTCAAGGCATGATTGACAGCCCAGCCGTTTACGCGTCGGTAGTAAGAGATGCGCTTGGCGATCTGACTCTCCCCACTGATTCTGTCTGTCAGCAGTATGCCGATGATATACTTGTGTCTGCAGTGACACCTGCTGTCTGTGAGGAGGCCACCATCTGCCTCCTCAAACACCTGGCTCAAAAGGGTTTCAAGCTATCAAAGACTAAGTTACAGTTTAGCAAATACACTGTTAAATATCTGGGTTTTGTACTGTCCCAGGGTCAGAGACGCCTCTCTGATGAACGCATCCAGGTGATCCTCGACACCAAGCGCCCCGGCACAAAACATGGCTTTTCTGGGTCTGATCAACTATTGTCATCAATGGATCCCTGACTGCTCCTTCTATGACAAGCGTCTCAGGTCAGCCATCTCTCACACTGATCCTCTGCAGCAGCCACTGACATGGACAGCAGACATGATCGAGGCATACAAAGAATTGAAACGAGCTCTGTGCTCAGCTCCGGCACTGGGTCTCCCTGACTACAAAAAACCCTTTCATCTCTATGCATGCGAACACGAGGGCACGGCATCCGCTGTTCTGGTGCAGGAACATTGGGGGGGGGGGGTGGTGAGAGCATTCTCATCTCAGCCAAAACAGCAGGAAGCAACTCTGGCTAATTTTTTGTGCTCCTGTCCTGTATTGCCTTGTTCAACTTATCCTTAATAGCACGTAAATATGATCATATTACGCCCATCCTCAAATCTCTTCATTGGCTGCCTGTTTCATTCAGAATTGAATACAAGGTTGCCCTTCTTACCCACCAGTGCATCTATGGTGATGCCCCTCCCTATCTCAAAGAACTTATCACTTCACATACATCTTCACGAAACCTCCGCTCTGTCTCAGGTCATTGTCTGAAACCTCCGAAGACCAAGCTTCATACCATGGGAGATCGGGCTTTTTGCTCGGCGGCACCTAGACTGTGGAATGCTCTCCCTGAGCATCTGAGGATTCCACAGACTGTTGATGATTTTAAATCTAGTCTTAAAACTTACCTTTTTATTAGAGCTTTTGAGCAGAAATAATTTGTAGCACTTTGAGATTTGCCTCAAATATAAAGTGCATTATAAATAAAATGTATAATAATTATTATTATTATTCCCACTCCATGGAAGAGGGGCAAAGCTGCTTTGGGCACCTTAGATTTAGATGTCCATATCGCTGAGTATTCTGCAGCCCCGATTGAAGTGTTAGCAAAAAATCAGGAAAAAGTGGCTCAAGCAACACCACTTATATCTACCCGGCCTACTCATCATTTTAAGGTGGGAGACATTGTTCTGGTTATATCACTAAAGCCAAAACCTTTAGGACAAAGTAAATATGATGGGCCTGCAGAGATAGTCGCGATAACACGGACTGCTGTATTAACCGATTTATTTCCATAGTGGATACATGCTTCCAGATTAAAGAAAGCGCCTGCGTAACCTGTCTATCTGAATTATCTGTGATGTTTGTATTTGTATTATATGCCTAATGTGTTTGTTGAGTGGTTGTTCAATGTTTGTGTACAGGCTGAAGAAGGCGCCAGTGTAATCGCGCATGCGATATTTTGTGTCAGATAAGATATGCTTTGAATAATGACTCGTGCTCTTTTAGTGTGTTTCATGTTTGTGTACAGGTGACGGATAAATGACCACCACGTACGTGAACTCTACCCGCACATCGTGCCACGTCATTGAGGTCAGGACCTGGTCAAGCCCAGACGAGCTACAGGCGGCAGTCGTGGATGTCGTCACTGAACGCCTGGATGGAACAGGCCTTTTCCTGAGCCTCAGTGGGCTACCATCCCCCGCCACCCGACGGCAACAACCTCCCATAGTTCTTCAGCAACAAGTAGATCGATATGTCACTCTGAATCCGTCAATTGCTATTATTGTCTTAAGAATCACCCACCGGGCATCCGTGTCCTGTATTGCTACATATTGGTATAGGAACTGGCTGTACCGCCAGCGTTGGCCCTGGGCCTTAATTCCGACTTCATTAGAAAACCGTGTAAATAACTAATTAACTAAGAGGGGTACCTGTTGACCTCATAAGGTGGGATGAGTACGTAGACGGGCGTGCCTGCACTCTGAGCACCCGCGTGTCAAGAAGGGTCTTGGTTACCCCGTGAATTCATGACATACGTGATTACTCCTGCTGTGTGTCTCCTGGGGCATCCTCCCCATTGCTATTGGTGTAGAACAAAGTTAGGAGACGAGTGGACAAGTGGGTTGGGGATTATGGTATACACTCTTTGGTCAATGGGCCCCATATCTTTCTCTGATTGTCCCCATAGCATGTGTTTTTCTGTTACTCTTATTTTGTGGACCATGTATTCTGAAATGTTTGAAATCACTCATGTAACGTTTTATGCAAGGTTATGTCCCCGTATGCAAGGTTATATATTTTGCTTGTGTTTATCCATATAGAATAAAGGATAAAAGAGGGGATTGAAGGGAAAATATATAATCTGTATCTAAGCTCTCTCATTACTCTCCTTTCCTTTCCTGGGCCGATGAAGGGAAAATATATATGTATTTGTATTCTCTTAGTTATATTTTTAGGCAAAGTCATTCTGACCTGTCACTCTGACTTTGTTCATATCCTGCATAAGCGTGAGACAAGAACATTTGGACATTTTGTTGCTTTGTGGAACAATCTGCATTTCTGTATTAGCCAACTGCACTCGCCCGGACCGGCTTGCCGGAGCACAGCGGCAAGACACGACCCAAGCTATTCCCTACCAGCCCATCACGCCGACCCTCACCCTCGCCCTTCTCATCGAGTCCGTAATCTCACACCATTCACCTGCTGCACCACTTAACCCTCAATAAATACTGCACGTTTGACTCACCGCACTGCTGCATTTCCGATCCCAATAGAAGCTTTACACCAACATTACAAGATTTCTCTCTCTATCTCTATGTATGTGCGTTCCCTGTATTTCGGTAAACATGTTTTGAACATTATTGAGCTATTTCCTGGAACATTGCTGAACTGGGAACCGTCTATGTCGGTTAAAAATGTCAACATTTTCGACTGCCGTATAGTTACAAGGATAAAGCCCTCGCATAAGGAGGGGTTGTTAACTGCTATATAAACTGTGTGTTGTATTAATAAAACCGGACTTGAACATCGTTGAGCTATTTCCTGGAACATTGCTGAACTGGGAACCGTCTATGTCGATTAAAAATGTCAACATTTTCGACTGCCGTATAGTTTCAAGGATAAAGCCCTCGCATAAGGAGGAGTTGTTAACTGCTATATAAACTGTGTGTTGTATTAATAAAACCGGACTTGTGAAAGATCAGTCATCTGTGTTTTGGTTGTTCTTTGACTCGTCTCCTGGCCAGAGGTGTGTTGCAGACGGACCGGCTTGCATTCAGATCGATCGGGGATCGACGAGAAAAAGCCCCAACACACCCTATTCAAACCACTAGAGTCAGCGCCTGTCAGGCTTCTGACTCTTAAGATGGTTTTTCTTATGGCCATTACTTCTTTGAAGAGAGTTGGAGATCTGGAGGTTTTGTCAGTCTCCCCATCCTGCCTAGACTTTGCCTCTGGGCTAATCAAAGCTATTCTGCATCCTCACCCGAACTATCTTCCGAAAGTTTCATTCTTGACCATGCGCCCAGTTGTTCTCGAAGCCTTCTGTCCTCCACCTTTTACAGCTTCGGAGCAGGAAAGACTTCACTTATTGTGTCCAGTATGTGCTCTTCAGATTTACGTCCACCGCAGAATGGGAATGCGTTGTGGATAATCTAGATTCTTGCGAATCATGCATCTCAGTGTCCTGTTGTCTAAAGAATTAATCTTACTAAACTTGGTCATTTTTAATGCCTTTACTGCATGTAAATAAATGAAAGAAATCCGTTTTCTTTATTTTACAAAATCTGAATATATTCCGTAAATTTATGAATTTTACTCAAAAAGTATCAAATCCAACTATGAAGTCTGATTTAATTGCTACCATTAAATCATTTTATTTTTATTCATTTTATGTTTTGCTGGCGAAATACATTTTAGGAAGAGACGTCTGCTCGGTCTTGTTAATTCGTTTTAAACCCCCAATTCTGCCAATTCCCCCATCAGCGAGACTGGTTTGATAACTTCACACCTATCATGAATGAAAGGTGAAAAGAGGGATTACAGTAATTGGGGGTTCTGTAGGTGTTCACCACGGAGCGCGCGGTCAATTGTATTTAGCGAGTAGACTATATATTTGTTTGTTGTCACTAGGAGGTCCGTGTGAGGCAGGCTTGGAGGACCCAAAAGCAGACACAACAGATAGGACTCAGTTTAACTCTGTCATGCGCACTCCTAACACGACCGGCACTAGGACCTGGAAGTAGTACGGTCGTTATTCAGGAAGCATAAAAGGAGACAAGATGGCTCCACACATTGCTCAGTCATTGAGTTGCCCATGCTATCGCCGACGCTCTGTCCGTCTAATCGTGAGTACTCACTTTCTTGGGTTTTGCTTTCGATTGAGTGTGTGGCTGCTGCTCCGCCTCCCCCTCCCCCTTCTTCTGATGTCTTCATTGCTTTACCGGACAAATGGGATGGCACAGATGGGAAGTGCAGTGTTTTTTTGAGCGCCTACAACTTGGTGCGCATCAGAGAGGGCGATGAGTGGAAGACGGCCTTCATCACTCCCACCGGTCATTATGAAAGTCTGGTAATACCATTTGGACTCTGCAACGCTCCAGCGGTTTTCCAACAATTCATCAATGACGTTCTAAGAGACATGTTAGGTCAATGGGTGTTCGTCTACCTAGACGACATCCTCATATACTCCCGGACTTTCAGTGAACATGTACAACACGTCAGAGCGGTTCTGAAGAGATTGCTCGCCCACCAGCTGTACTGTAAGTTGGAGAAGTGCGCTTTTCACGAGCGCTCCACCACGTTCCTGGGTTTTGTCATCTCGCCCCAGGGTGTGGCCATGGACCCGCAGAAGCTGGAGGTTGTGAGTCACTGGCCCCTACCCAGGACTCTTAAACAACTCCAACGTTTCCTCGGGTTTGCGAACTTCTATCGTCGTTTTATCCGGGGCTACAGTATGGTTGCAGCTCCACTAACTGCTCTGACACGTCCATCATCTCACCCCTTTCACCTCACCTCTACTGCCATTACCGCCTTCCGTGAACTTTGCCGCCGCTTCACTACGGCTCCCATCCTCCTTCATCCAGATGCCAACAAACCATTCGTTGTGGAGGTGGACGCGTCGGATGTGGGCGCCGGGGCGATTCTCTCCCAACAAGGTCCAGACCAGAAGCTGCACCCCTGCAGCTTCTTCTCCAAAAAATTTTACCCCACTCAGCAGCGATACGGAGTAGGGGACCGCGAGCTGCTGGCCATAAAGTGGGCCTTGGAGGAATGGCATCACTGGCTCCAGGGCACCAGAGAGCCATTCATTGTCTGGACTGATCACCAGAACTTCATCACCATCCAGTCGCTGAAACAGTTGAACCCCAGACAGGCGCGATGGGCTCTGTTTTTTGAGGTCCCTGACGCCCTCTCACGACAGTACGAGGAAGACGTCCCCCGGGCGGACCCCGCGCCTGTCCTACCACCTACCAAGATCATCGCACCACTCCGTTGGGACATAGAGACGAGGGTTCGCCAGGCACAGGCTGCGGAGACCGAACCGGCAGGCGTGCCGCCTGGACGACTCTATGTGCCCAACACCGTCAAGCCAGAGCTGCTTCAATGGGGGCACTCCTCCCTCCTCTCAGGTCACCCCGGAAGGCACCGCACGCTACAATTCATCCGACGCGCCTTCTGGTGGCCCAACATGAAGAGGGACGTTGAGTTTGTCCAGGCATGCCCAGTGTGCGCCCGGGCCAAAGACAGCAACCAACCATCCCCGGGAGAACTTCAACCACTCCCAGTTCCCCGTCGGCCCTGGACGCACATTGCCGTCGACTTCATCACGGGCCTGCCGGTCTCCGAAGGGAAGAACACCATCCTCACGATCGTCGACCGGTTCTCCAAAGCTGTCCACCTGGTAGCCCTCCCCGGACTCCCGTCAGCCAAAAACACAGCCGAGCTGATATTAGAACACGTAGTCCGCCTGCATGGGTTCCCAAGGGATATCGTCTTGGACAGGGGGCCCCAGTTCACCTCCCGGTTCTGGAAGGCCTTCTGCCGTCTGATCAATTCCACCTGTAGTCTGTCTTCTGGATACCACCCACAGACTAACGGTCAGATGGATGGACCAACCAACAACTGGAGCGCTACTTGAGATGCTTTGTCGCTGATCGCCAGTGCTCCTGGGCCCGCTACCTCATTTGGGCAGAATTATCGCATAACCTCCACGTCTCCTCCGCCACCAATCTAAGCCCATTTGAGGCATGCTACGGCTTCCAACCTCCGATGTTCGACCACCAAGAACCGGAGGTTGAAGTACCGTCGGCCCAACAGTTGGTTCGTCGGTGTCGACGGCTCTGGAACCGAGCAAACAACGCCATCCGACGCTCCAACACCCGTTACATCCTCCAACATCGCCGTCGACACCCTCCGGGACGACTATTCCAGATAGGTGACAAGGTATGGCTATCTACCAAGAACCTTCACCTACGAACAGAATCACGGAAGCTCTCCCCCAGATTCATCGGTCCATACCGCATCACCCTCCGGATTAACCCTGTCACCTACCAGCTCCAGCTGCCTGCGGCGCTCCGGATCCACCCGGTATTCCATATATCCCAACTCAAACCCTTCACCACTTCCCCTATGGTTCCACCCACCCACCCTGCTCCCCCTCCCCGAATCATTGAGGGCGGTCCCGCTTATACCGTACGTCGGATCCTTGACCGACCTGGAAGTAGTACGGTCGTTATTCAGGAAGCATAAAAGGAGACAAGATGGCTCCACACATTGCTCAGTCATTGAGTTGCCCATGCTATCGCCGACGCTCTGTCCGTCTAATCGTGAGTACTCACTTTCTTGGGTTTTGCTTTCAATTGAGTGTGTGTTATTAGAACGCGGGTTTATTTGTGTAAGCTCTTGCTCTCGTTCCGAGAGAGTTCTAAAAATAAACAGCGTGGTTATCCTGCCTACTCGCGCTACTTCCGCGTTTGGGTTTACCATCTACGCTACAGGGCTAACTGCTAGTCTTCTGGTCCGTCTCCGTTTGTTTGTGACAAACTCATTTTAATGAAAGATAGAAAAGAGGGAGAAGTATCATCAGAAAACCAGTATTTGGGGTGCTGTCTGAGGTGAGCAGTGGCATAGCTTGGCAGTGGCTGTAGACAAAGTTTAAGGGATGAGTGACAGAGCGCGTGCAGTGGCCAGCAGAGTGAGCACGGCTGTGTGGAAAGCTCCAAGTGCTGAATCTGATGCTCAGGTTGAGAGAGCAGCAATGTAAGGAGATTGGAGTTGCGAATCAAAGCGCTGGTGATCACACTTGAATTTGGAAACATGCAGCTGTAGTCAGAGTCGAAAACGGAAGTTCAAAGCCGGGTAATCAGTCAGCGTAGCGAACAATTCCTATTCGTGAAGCAAAGGACGTAATCAGAGGGGCAAAAAAGCGGTCAACAATGTGAAAAGCAACAAAGTATTATTGGCAAAAACAAGACACAAAAACACTGGGCTTGGAGCATGCAATTAATTCAGCACTGGATGGGTTTGTGGGCGAGTTATATAGAGTGAAAGTGATTAATGGAATACGGAGCAGGTGTGCTCATGTCGGTGAATGAGGCGGCAAAACAGAAGCCGTGGAATGGAATGTGGAGAGAAGTTGCAGGTGATCATGACTTGGCTGAAGCCGTGGGCGTGACCCGGCGTACCGTTACATTTGTTGCTTTCCTGGGGGGAGTATTTCTGCAGTTTTATCGATAAATCTGCTCATATCTGCACATGCGTTTATCAGCCTTTTGATCAACGGCACTCACTTTCACTTTGCAAAAGACAGTGTTTATTGTTTACTGTATATTTAAAGCACATATACATGCATTCATCATGAAAGATCTATTGTAAAACTAAATAAAAATCATGTTTGCTTCAGCATTGAAAACAATGTTGTTTTAGGCTAACTTATTATACACTTTTGTATTCTTTGTTGTACTTCTCTTTTTGCACATGCCCGGGCATCTTTAAATTTGAACAGAAAATAATAGTGAGCCAGTAGGCAAGTTGTTTTTCAAATAACTTAAACAGCTGACAATAAATTAATAATTGCGTTTGCTTTATACTTGTGCACTCATGCAAATAGCTTTTTCAACGTCTATACAGTATGCGAGTATAGTAATAAAGCTATTTACACAAGTGCACAAGTCATATGTTTATCATATCCATATATATCTGTGTTCAATACAGTTTTATTACAGTCTGTAATTTATTGTAAGGGTTTACCTCTAGAGGGCGCTGTGCGCACGTTTTTCAGTTTGTGTAGTTTTGTTAGTCGACTCAGTTTCCCAGAAGGTGATGTCGGAGCTCACCTGAACCGAGGTAGCTAATTAGAATTGTTATAAATAGATGGTAGTTCTGGGAAACTGGGTTGAGTATTAAAGATGTCTAATGGGCATTTCTTTAGTTGGTTTTCTTTGTTTGTTTGGTTTGTTTCTTTTGGTTTTGTGTTATAATGGCTCTGTGAGGATTTGTGTTTAGTGTTGAGTGTTTTTTGATTAGTTTGCCTTCCTTCGCCATAAGTCTTGCGAGTGTTACTAGCTCTCCCCTGTGTACGCGTTATATCTGTGGATGCTTTATACCCTGTGCATGCTTAGATCTTTGTGAGCGTTAAGAACTGGATAGGTTTTAACTTCTGCTGGCTCTAAACCAGTAAAGGCTTAATGCCACGTACATGTGTCTGCTTTATACCTGTGCATGCTGTATACCTGTGTAGGCTATAGATATAGGTAAGCGCTAAGATCTTGATATGTTTTAAGCTCTGTATGTTCCAACTTCTGCTGGTTCTAGACTAGTAAATGCTTTATGCCATGTACATGTGTCTGCTTTAAACCTGTGTATGCTGTATCCCTGTGTAAGCTTTAGATCTATGTAAGCGCTAAGAACTGGATAGGTCTTAAGTCCCTGCATGCTCTAAATTGTGCAGGCTCTACGCCAGTGTATGCTTAATGCCAGTGTATGCTTAATGCCAGTGTAAACACTAAACCTGGGTGTGCTCTAAGTGGAGTGTGTGTGAGCCGCTCGTAGGAGCGCGGAGTGTGTGTGCGCCGCTCGTAGGAGCGCGGAGTGTGTGTGCGCCGCTCGTAGGAGCGCGGAGTGTGTGTGCGCCGCTCGTAGGAGCGCGGAGTGTGTGTTCGCCGCTCGTAGGAGCGCGGAGTGTGTGTTCGCCGCTCGTAGGAGCGTGGAGTGTGTGTCTGACTTAGACAACCCAGTAGTTTAGGTGTTAAGGGGAGAGTATGTCTGTAAAGCGTATAGAGCCGGTAGGGGGGTGTACGTCTTGAGCTAGTTTGCTTATGTGTATGGAATTTGTGTGTTTAGTTATGAGTAGGTAACCTGTATGTTTCGATATGTGTATGTAATCTATATGTTTTGTTATGTGTATGTAACTGGTGATTACGTTTGAGCCTGTATTTTGGTTATATTAAAGGATTTTTATGTTGAAAAACAACCTCTCTGCATTTATGCCAGCCCTCATGTGCCCATGGCAGTCAAATACAGCCCGAACTATTAGTGTTGAGCTACAGTTCGTGACATTTATCAGATACTTTGAAGTAAAAAAATGTTTTAATCACTCTAAACACAACCCATGAATTTTATGCGATTTTAAAAATAAATAAATAAATAAAACTAGTTATTGCATTATGTTTCAATAATTAGTTTACCGGGGGATAATTGGAAAATCAATATAACTGATATATATATATATTGATATTATATTGATATAATATTTTGACTCGCCTCAAATATGAATAATCATTTGAAACTTGGAACTTTACACGTCCACTTGCTCTAATGTTAACCTAGGAAAAATGCTTATGTTTAAGTGTTTATGCCAAGTGTCAAAGCTGAATAATGTTTTATAATACTTCTCATTTAATCAGTTTGTTAACTACAACTTTCATGTCAAAAAATCAATTCCAACAGATGAAAACTCTATAAGGCTATATAAGAGGACATAAAATATTTTTGCAGACTATTTTTGCTGCATGAAATTGTTTCAAACAGTAAAAAGATGGAAGCCTTCCGACGTCAAGATCATGGCACTGGTCTGAAGGCTCCAGAAGCTTCTGAGGCCCTGTGCCAAGATTTTTCTTTTGCATTTCCAGATGCAGCAGTAAAAGCTGTTGCTGATGATTATCAACAAAAAAAGAGACTCTCATACTGGCTTAGTTATGAGAAAGGTGAAACTTTGCTTGTAGCTCTAGATGCCCAAATTTGAGACCAAAGCAGTGCAAGTCAATGGGATATATAGCTATTGTTTTCAAATTGGTGGAAGTGCATCTAAAAAACGATATAATTTTCATTAGCCCCAATAAAACATCTGCATAAAATGTGTAATTTCACCTGAAGAGTTTCAACATTCATAAAGCATTGAACACTGTGTTGTAAAAGCTTAATGTAATTTTATGTAATAGTTATGATTGTGCTATAAAGCCCGTATTTAGGTACCATAAATTAAAGTGTTAACTATTTTTTAATTTATGGATTTAAATGGCTGTGCCAGATTAAATTTAGTTTGTACCAGTTTTCTCCATAAAACAATTTATATTTACGAGGTAGAGATGCAAAAATGGTTTAATGAGTGGTCTGAACAATTACAGACAAAAGCTTTCTTATATTAAATCTGAAATTGTGTTCAAGAATCCAAAAGCTAGTGAAACCTCACATTGGCATTATAATGAAACCCTTTTTCAGCCACTGAGGTTATTCACACAGTTTTTATATATAATTTGTATAGAATATAAAAAATTCAAGTTGAATCTTTATTATACAGTCAAATTCTTAAACAGTTGGTCCGAGCGAGTAATTACTCATGAGACATTGCAGTAGCATTGTACTGATATTAATATAAAAGTAAAATGTAAAGTAACATGCCTGCTAAAGACATTATATTTTTGTAATCAGCCTGGAGCAATCATATTAGTGTAATCAATCATTCACTCGTCACTCATCAGTCACTCGTCTGTACCGCTTTATCCTGTATTCAGAGTCATGGGTGCCTGGAGCCTATCTCAGGAGACTTAGGGCACGAGGTGGGGTACAACCTGGACAGGGTGCAAATCCATCGCAGCATTAGATGCAGCATACAAGATATCAGTAATGGTATAGAGAGCTATTAACAAGAGCTTAAGCCAGAGAATGGTTTACAAAGCAATCAGAGAAATATAGATGAAATAGTTTTGGATCCATTAATAGAAAATACAGAATGGCCCAGTGGACTTGGGGAATGAGAGTTGCACCAGAAAGTAACATACGAGATAAGAGATGGAGGAGAAAGCAGCTGACAAGAGGAGAGAAAAGATCCATTTGTGCAGAATGATGAAGAGAACATTAACAGAAATCTGTTCCAGGTGGGAAGAAAATGAATGAATATTAAAACCCTTTTCTGAAACTGTCCTGATTAACTATAAAAAGTATGATGAAACAGATTGTGAAATAAAGATAAAATCTAAAGCATTGTTTGAATATTTTCTCTTAGGATGAACCTGTATGTCGTACACAGTGATGACCTCCTTTAATCTGGAGCACCAATCATAAAGGGACAACATCTGCTTTAGTTGATGTCATTAGACTGTGGGACAATGTGCGTAATCGCATTCAGGAACACGTTCATGAATCATTTAGTTTAAATAAATATACTGAAATATAGATCAAGTTAAAGATGGATGCTTTATGCAGACTTGTTCTATAAATACACAAAACTACAATAAAGAATTAAGGCACATTTAGAATGTTGTGTTTAAGTGAAGTTTAACTGCAATAAGGTTAAGGTCCTCTCTCCATTGCCTACAGCTGGTTCAGAACGTTGCAGCACGGCTTTTAGCAGGTACCACTAAGCGTGCACACATCACCCAGTCCTTTCCTCTTTCCACTTGCTTCCAGTACATCCAGTACTTCCAGTACAAATCTTATTGTTTTTAAATCTCTGTCAAGTATGGCCCCAACTTATTTAAACAAACATATCCATCTGCGCACACATGACTGAACCTTAAGGTCCTCTAATCAAGTACTGATCGAAGTACCTGGAACAAGATATAAATTGTGGGGTGAATGTGCTTTTTCTTACTAAGCTCTGGAATTCCCTCCCTCTTAAGCTCAATTCTGAAAGGGAATTCTCTACCTTGAAAGCTAATTTAAAGACATTTATTTACCAAAAACCTTTGCTTTATAATAGAGGGTATTTTATATATATATATATATTTTTTTATATTCCTATATTTAGTTTCTTTTATGTTAACTTTAATTTAATTGGCACATAGCCAAACAGCTACTGTATACACTCACTCACTGGAGCACCTGGAGGAAACCCACCAAGCACGGTGAGAACATACAAACTCAATGCTCACAGACCCGAGGTGGAAATCAAACCCGGACCCTGAAGCTGCAAGGCAACAGTGCTAACAACTATACATATATTAATAATAAGTCTACATGATACATTGTAGATTACATTACAAGAAACCAACTTTATTCTCTAAATATTACAACAGTGAAATAAATCATGTTAGAAATAATAATTTACATGAAGAATAATTTAATTAAGTTGGAGTAATGTCAATATAAAAATATATTTAAATTTACATATTGCATTTTATATTTTCTTTAGTCAATATATAACTTATTTCTCCCATAAGAGATAATAGAAACTCAGATGATTTGTTCCACAACCAAATTCATATAAAAAGAATTCATTCAAAATATAAAGTAAAAATAAAACAAATGAACCTGCACTTTAACTTTGAAAAGAATCTAAATGTAGTGATTGAGACCAGAGAGAGGAGAGGAGGAGGGAGGGCTGCTATGTAGTACACACACATACTGTATGTGACATACACCCCCGCGCGAGCACACACACACACATCTGTTTTAGCACACACACACTTCTGTGTGATCACACACACACACCTCTGCACACGCATACACACACACACACACACACACACACACACACACACACACACACACACACACACACACACACATCTCAGCGCCACACCCACATGTGCAAGCGCATACACACTCATCCCCTCATGCACGCACACACACACACACACACACACACACACACACACACACACGCACATGCACACGCACACACACATACAAACACAATATACAAGATGCTTTAGAGAAAAAGCATTGGCTAAGTTGTGATCATGTTACTCAACCCTCACAAGTACACACACTGTTTGGAAACCTAAATCAGCATACTCTACATGTATTTATATGCCACTTCCAACACTACATCACTGTGCCAAATCAATGGCAAAATCCAGTCACTCCATAAATACTTAAAAAAGAAACTAAAAAACAGGACAATGTGTCTGTGACTAAAGGTCTGTGTGCAGGTGTGTTTATTACCTGTCTGCGTCACACTGCCCTTCCCCCACTGCAGACTAAACCAGGTAATAAAAATGAAAGTCAGCAGCTCTAATAAGTTTTAGGAGAAAAACACACAGTGAGTCTTTAAATCGGAAGCTGTAATTTATAAACACACTACGACTAGATGCAGAAGAGTTTATTTATTATTCTTTACTGAAGCTTTAATGTACACAGATGGTTTTATGACTTGATCCTGTAAGTGAACTCTGTGCTGATACAGGGGTTTGATTTAACACACCAATGTTTGGGTGAAGTAAACGTGCACCCTGCTGTAATCTGGAGAAGGAGACATGACCTCCAACATGAATGTGTCTGGAAAACAGGACTTGATGAGGTGAGTTACTTTTACATTCACCAGCAATAAATACACACTGTTTTGGAGGATTAATTTTTTTTTTTTTCTGTGATAAGAATACAGAGGAAGAGTTATGTACAAAGAGTGCAATGATTTTGATGTATACAGTGAGAAGATATTGTATACTATAATAAAATAATTTGCATATGTATACTGTATGCATATTTAAATGTACACAGAGAGGGTTATATACAGAAGGAATTATATACACTGAGTGCAATGAAGAAAGATATGGCATAATAAAATATATGCATATGAATATATACACAAAGAAGGATTATGTACAATAAATTTCATGGTAATAGATGAGGTGACATTTTGTATACCATGGTTAAGATATTACATTAGGTTATATGTGTGTGTGTGTGTGTGTGTGTGTGTGTGTGTGTGTGTGTGTGTGTGTGTGTGTGTGTGTGTGTGTGTGCAGCTTGTTATTAAGAGTGGAATGAGGTAGGTTATTTTACACAATCTGTGCAGCAGTTATGAAAAGTCTAGTAGTGAGCAATTTAGTAGTGCAAGGTATGGTAACATATCCAGTCAATATGTGCTTGGGTGGAGGCAGAGTTCAGCAAGGAAACAGCTGTGGGAAAAAAAACTGTTCCTGAACCTGCTTGTCTTTGTCCGGACGGTCCTGAAGCGCTTTCCATAAGGCAGGAGGGAAAAGATCCTATAAGCAGGGTTAGAGAAGTCCGTTGTGATATTGTGTGCTCTGCTAAGACACTGCTTCCTGTAAATGTCCTCAATCTTTGGTAGTGAAGCTCCTACAATGCGTTTTCACCACCCTCTGCAGTGCTTTCTGGTTGACACAGTGCAGTTCCCATACCAGACTGTGATACACCTGGTCAGGATGCTCACTATGGTGCAATGATAGAAGTTCACCAAGATCTCTGAAGAGAGGTAGTTCTTCCACAGTGCCCTCAGGAAGAAGAGGCGCTGGTGAGCCTTCTTGACCAGACTAGAGCTGTAGGTGGTCCAGGAGAAATCCTGAGATGTGGATGCCCAGGAATTTGAAGCTGGTAACACGGTCTACTACTCCTCCATTGATGTAAATGTGTGTGTGTTTATGTCACCTTTCTCCTTCCTGAAGTCAACTATGAGCTCCTTGGTCTTTTTGGTGCTGAGCAGCAGGTTGTTGCCAGTGCACCACGCAGCTAGACGGTCGACCTCTTCTCTATAAGCTGACTCATCGTTGTTTGTGATGAGTCCAATTACTATGGTGTCATCTGCAAACTTGATAGTTGTGTTGGAATCATGTATAGGCTTGCAGTCGTGGATGAAGATAGAGTAGAGAAAGGGACTCAGCACACAGCCTTGTGTTACTCCGGTGTCAAGGATGAGGGTCGAAAAGCAGTGGTGATATGCCCGGACATGCTGGGGCCTGTTGGTCAGAAAGTCCAGAAGCCAGCTGCATAATGATGCGTTAATGCCCAGGTCTCTGAGTTTGCTGACTAATATGGAGGGAATGACAGTGTTAAATGTCAAATGTTAAATCGAGGAAAAGCATTCTGGCATAGGTGTCTTTATTGTCCATGTAAGAGAGGACTGAGTGCAGCGCTGTGGTAACTGCATCCTCTGTGCTCCTGTTCTGATATTAAGCAAATTGGTGAGGGTCCAGGGTGGCAGAAAGACAGGTTTTGAGGTGTGCTAGGACTAGCCGCTCAAAGCTCTTGTTTATAATGCGGGTGAGCGCTACTGGACGGTAGTCATTAAGGCACGTTACAGTGGAGTGTTTAGGTACTGGTACAGTGGAGGTGGTCTTAAGGCAGGTGAACAAAATAACTTGGGCTAGAGAAAGGTTGAAAAAGTCCATTAGGACCCCTGCCAGCTCTCCAGCACATGTTCTGAGGACACATCCAGGGATACCGTCAGGACCTGCAACCTTTCGTGTGTTCATCTTGTTCAGAACAGTGCTGACATCGTTGATGGAGAGTGTGAGTGGTTGGTAGCCTGCAGGGAGCTCGGATTTGATTGCTGGCTCCAGATTATCCCTTTAAACGCGAGCATAAAAGTTGTTTAGCTCTTTGAGAAAGGAGATATCGCTGGACATGGGTGAGGGGTTGATGACATTTTAATGCCCCGCCTCAGATTGGTGCTGGCTGTACTGCAGGCCTGTGCATTGCCAGATCTAAAGGCGGCGTCACGAGCCTTCAGTAAGAAGCGAACCTCTTTGTTCACCCAAGCAGCATCTGGATGCATTGACTGTTGTGTGCTAATGTCTGCATGTAGTTCTTTCATTGCAAGCTTGGCACTAGCATAAGGCGGAATGTATACAGCAGTAACAATGGTTGAAATGAATTCTCTATGTAGACAAACCGTTCTACACTTAACCATAAGAAGTTCCACTTTAGGTGAACAGTGTCTCCTAGATTGGACACCAAGCTTTGTTTACATAAATGTACAGCCCTCCACCTCTGGTCTTACTGGAGTCATCTGCCATTCGGCTAGCTCAATGGCGCTATTCGGTATGCCGCTGTTCAACCATGTTTCTGTGAAAATCATGATGTTAGAGTCCATAATCCTCTTTTTGCTGGAGCAGCCCCTCTGGGATAAGTCGGAGATCAGTTATAGAAGTAGCAGAATGGCATAATCTCATGCCTATAAGTTCTTGCCTGCTGTAGGATGTTCTGATTGAACAACCCGGCACGTAATAAAAATATAACTGTAAAAAAGCAAAAACTGGAGAGATGCTATGCCTCGCATTGTGCACGCACCGCCATCTTAGTCATTTGATCATTATGGGAACAGATCTGTATCTCTAAACACTCACTAGTTATCAGAGGAACTATACTTTGGTTTAAGGTGTTTAATAGCAGTGAATATATCACTGATCTGATCTGAGAACATTTTAAAGAAATCATTCACTGAGAGAAGAGTAAAAAGGACTCTGTAATCTGTAGCAAAAGAGCAGCAGAGCTCTGAGTCCATGAACTTTACAGGCTTTAAGACCCAGCTGAGTCAGTTAGCTGTGATTGGGACTCCTGACATCAGTGTACTTACTGAGGTGTGAGGTGTGTGTCCTGTTTGAATATGTGTGCAGACTGTAGCTGAAATAAACGGATGGAATTATTGGTGATAAATGTTGACCACATTGTTTAACAGTGCTGAGACAACAGAGTTTGAATTATTGAATGTATTATTATTATTATTATTATTATTATTATTATTATTATTATTTATGTTTTTTTTTATTTTACTCATATTTTTGTGGTAATTGTAGAGTGATGGAAGGAAAGAGATCAGACTCACCAGAACCCAGCTGTGTGTCTATGAAGAGTGACAGATCAATGGAACATCCACTACACTTCAGAGACAGAGACAGTTCTACTGATGTGAGGTCAGTACAGTGAGGTGTTGTACAGGAAAACGGTTTGGAGGAAACACATGATAGTCTTTGGCCCTCCTGACTGAGTGGTAGTAGTAGCCTTAGTGACGGGGAGGAATTGGGCACAACTAAATGAGGGAAATCGGGGAAAAATCCCCACCAAAAATATCTATCTGTATTTATTAGTGTGTTGTGCAGCTGTGAATAAATACAGTCCATATTACATGATGTGCTTTGTTCGTTCACAGGCCAGAAATGAGGAAATCAAACAACAGCAGAAATCAGTTAGAGTTGATTTTCAAGGTGTGAGCCTTTTTAATGTATGTCACTTGTGAGTGAGTAGGTTGCAGGTTTTTTTAATTAAATTTAGAGATTTATTGATTTATTGATTTATTGATGTGACATAATGGGTTCTTAGACAGAATTTTTGTGGTTATTGTGATTTTTTCTGCAACTATTCCTAAAATCAAAGTATCTCTCTGTGTAAGATTATAATATATAGATCTATTACTGTGTGTTTCTAACCAGGAGCTGGAACACAAAGTCATCACTGTGATAAAGAATGAGCTGAAGAGGTTTAGGAAGCTCCTGAGTCCAGATTACCCAGCATGCACTGAGAGGGAGGTGGAGGATGAGGAGGATCTGCACAGTGTCAGAGAGGGAGCGCTGAAGATCACACTGCACATCCTGAAGAACATGAACCACACAGATCTCGTTAACACACTGCAGAACAGTAAGAGCTCAGAGTCATGACTTTATTCCATCTCATTCACTTTAGCAAGAGGAAATGTTTTAGATATTTACCTTTATTTATGAGCTTGATTTTAGTCTGGGGCTATATTCAGAAAGCTTATAAGAATCCTCTCTGCTGTTAGTTTTTGTACTTAATCTATTTGTAAGTCACTGGAGAAAAACAGCTCTGCTCTTTGATGGCTGCAGTCTCTTTGACTGTGATTGCTGGCATGTCTATTTACTGTAAGTTTCAGCATCGGTTTGTATAGCAAACATGAGAGTGAATTCTTCATCTTTATCTTTCTGCTATTTCCTCCTCTGCTATAACTCTTTTTGCTCTTAAAAGTCCTTCTCACTGCCATTTTTTACGGATAACTTTAAACAGCATCTCTTCGGTCTAAGGAGAATAGTTTGGAAATGCCGAAAATTCTAAGAATTTTCTTAGAATTTCATCACCAGGAGCAAATTTCTGCACAAAGAATTTTTATTAATATGGCCTGGTGCTTTTCTCTTCTGTTCATTATCCAGCTTGTGGTTACTCTGCACAATGGTCCTGTTCCTTTGGTAATAATTAGTACATGAATCAGGAATGAACAAGCGGCACTTGTAAGAACTGTACATTTTATATTGATCTTATTGATTTAGTATTAAAACATGTTATTACTTTGTTTATTAGAGTCTGTGGCCTCTGTGTATCAGCCAATGTTAAAATCCAGCCTGAGAGAGAAGTTTAAAAGAATTAATGAAGGAATCTCACAGCATGGAAGCTCAGCACTTCTGAATGAGATCTACACAGAGCTCTACATCACAGAGGGCTGGAGTGGAGACAACAATAATGAACATGAGGTGAGACAGATTGAGACAGCGTCCAGGCCACCAGCAACACAGGAGACAGCCATCAAATGTAATGATCTCTTTAAAGACAAGTTCATCAAAAGTGTGCTGACTAAAGGAGTCGCTGGAATTGGAAAAACAGTCTCTGTGCAGAAGTTCATTCTGGACTGGGCTGAAGGAAAAGCAAATCAGAACGTCACCTTCATGCTTCCACTTGCCTTTAGAGAGTTGAATCTGATGAAGGAGAAACATCTCAGTCTGATGAATCTTCTTCATCACTTTTTCCCAGAAATTGGAAAACTAGAATTAATAGGCTGTGACTCCTACAAGGTGGTGTTGATCTTTGATGGTCTGGATGAGTGTCGACTTCCTCTAAATTTCCAGAAGAATGAGAGAGTGTGTGATGTGACTGAGTCAGCCGCAGTGGATGTGCTGCTGACAAACCTCATCAAGGGGAACCTGCTTCCCTCTGCTCTCCTCTGGATCACCTCTCGACCAGGAGCAGCCAGTCAGATCCCTCCTGAGTGTATAGACCAGGTAACAGAGGTACGAGGGTTCAATGATGCTCAGAAAGAGGAGTACTTCAGGAAGAGGATCAGTGATCAGAGCCTGGCCAATAAAATCATTTCACACATGAAGTCTTCAAGAAGCCTCTACATCATGTGCCACATCCCAGTCTTCTGCTGGATCTCAGCCACTGTTCTAGAGAGAATGTTGAGTGAAGCAGAGAGTGAAGAGATCCCCAAGACTCTGACTCAAATGTTCACACACTTCCTGATCGTTCGGATCAAACACAAGGACCAAAAGTACCATCAGAAATGTGACCCTGATCTTGAGCAGTCCAGAGAGAGTATCCTGGCTCTGGGAAAACTGGCTTTCCAACAGCTGGAGAAAGGAAACCTGATCTTCTATGAGGAGGACCTGAGACAGTGTGGCATTGATGTCAGGGAAGTGTCTGTGTACTCAGGAGTGTGTACCCAAATCTTCAGGGAGGAGTTTGGGCTTCATCTGGGAAAGGTGTTCAGCTTTGTACATCTGAGTGTTCAGGAGTTTCTAGCTGCTTCATATGTTTTTCTGTGTTCTGTCTTTCAAAAAAGAAATGTGTTAATGGAGCAAAATCCTAGAATTCTAAATTTCTTTAGAAATCCAGATATGTCTGAATTGCTCAGGAGTGCAGTGGACAAGGCCTTACAGAGTGAGAATGGACACCTGGACATGTTCCTCCGCTTCCTTCTGGGGCTCTCACTGGAGTCTAATCAGACTCTCTTACGAGGCGTAATGCCACAGACAGGAAGCAGCTCTCACAGCAAACAGGAAACAGTCGAGCACATCAAGAAGAAGATCAGGGAGAATCCATCTCCAGAGAAATCCATCAACCTGTTCCACTGTCTGAATGAACTGAACGATCAGTCTCTAGTGCAGGAAGTACAAACCTACCTGAATAGAGAAGGTAACAGTCGTCTCAGTGGAACCAGACTCTCACCTGTTCAGTGGTCAGCTCTGGTGTTTGTGTTACTGAACTCAGAACAGGAGCTGGATGAGTTTGATTTGAGGAAATATGACCCATCAGAGGAATGTCTTGTGCGGCTGCTGCCAGTGGTCAAAGCCTCCAGAAAAGCTGAGTGAGTATTTTTATTTATTAATGTATAACTGCATGGTTACTTTCACTGTTACACAGAGCTACAGTATGATTACTACTTTCATTTTTTATGTTCAGTTTCTTCTTTGTCTTTCAGCTGTTCCCTTTCAAGGGTCACCACAGCGATTCATCTGCCTCCATCTAACCCTATCCTCTGCATTCTCTTCTCTCACACCAACTAACTTGATGTCCTCTCTCACTGCATCCATAAATCTCCTCTTGGGTCTTAATTTAGATCTCCTGTTTCGCAGTTCCAACCTCAGCATCCTTCTACCAATTTGTTCACAATCTCTCCTCTGAACATGTCCAAAAGACCTCAATCTGGCCTCTCTGACTTTAACTCCAAAACATCTAACATAGGTTGTCCCTCTGATGAATTCATTTTTGGTCCTATCTATCCTTGTCATTTATAAAGAGAACCTCAACATCTTCATCTCTGCTACCTCCAGCACTGCTACTGTCTCTAAGCCGTAGAGCATTGCTGGGCTCACCACTGTCCTGTACACCTTTCCTTACATTCTCGCTGCTATTCTTTTGTCACATAACACACCTGACACAATTTTCTCCACCCATTCCACCCTGCCTGTACTTGCTTCTTCACCTCCTTTCCACACTCTCCGTTGCTCTGGACCATTGATCTTAAGTACTGTTATGGCATGCACCTGTGATGGGCATGCAACCAAATCAATATCGCTCCTTGCTCACACCAAAGCTCACTAGGTAGGCGGCCTCCCCTTCTGCAGGTGTGCGAAGGAGTGGAATGACTGGTGAAGCATCGCCGCTAATGATCCCGGGCTTCTCTCCGCACTATAAAACATGTAGCCCGGGGTCTGTTGAGAGACTGGATTTCACAATGCGGTCTGGAAGCAGAACAAAAGCATCTTGTGGTGGAGTTTACTAAAGAGAGTGGCACGCAAGCGGGGCAATGTGATGCACTCCAGAGACTACAAAAGGAGATCGGAATGCCGCCCTTTGATCTCTGCGCAAGATTCCACTGCACCTTTGCTTTCGCGCAGAGCCCGTCTGCGCATCCCTGGTGCTGAAGAGGAAAAGGTTACCAGGAGGACTGCCCCTGATCCCAGCCGGGAAAGCCACCCAGCCGGCGGATGTCCAAGAGAGAGCTGGGAGGGGCCGTTCTTGGCTTGCATTCACCAGAAGAGGTCACCGCTAACTCCGCGTGCTCCAGGCTGCCACTCTGTCCGCTGCCCACCAGACCTGCACATGCACCACATCCCTTTCCCTTTTTCCATCCTCCCTCCTTTAACCCTTTCCTTCCCATTTTTCCTAAATAAATTACTCTTTTTTCCATAAGACCTCGCCTCGTGTCCGTGCTACATAGGGGCGAACCCGTTACAGTACTTAAAGTCCTGCACCTTCTTTACTTCTGCTCCCTCTAGCCTTACCGTTCCACTTAGGTTCCTCTCATTCACACACATGTATTCTGTCTTGCTACGGCTAACCTTCATTCCTCTGCTTTCCAGAGCATCCCTCCAACTCTCTAGATTTTCCTCCACCTGTTCCTTGTTCTCGCTACAAAACAAAATGTCATCTGCAATCATCATTGTCCATTGAGACTCCTGTCTAACCTCATCTGTCATCCTGTCCAACACCATAGCAAACAAGAAGGGGCTCAGAGCCGATCCTTGATGCAGACCCACCTCCACCTTGAACTCTTCTGTCACACCTACAGCACATCTCACCACTGTCTTATAGCCCTCATACATGTCCTGCACCACTCTAACTTTTCTTCCCGGCATAAGTGGACGTCCCCTCAAACGCCGCTGCAAACGAACATGGTTACAGTCAAAACGTACCCTGCTACGATCCACCAGCTTGTACAAGAAACAGAGAGACCAGCATTCTACCAAGAATATGGGCACAGAGACAATATTAAGACACATTTACACCTACCTTATTTGGTTTGGACAAATCAACCTTTTTCTTAGATTTGGGTGTGTGTAAACACTCCACCTGTATCCGGGTCCAAACAACACACTTGAAACAGAGTGTGTGTAAAATCAGAGGTCTTATATAACAGTTTTAAAACTGTAAGAGCAAAGACGAAAATCTAAGTATTCTTTTCTTATTTTGCACATTTGAGGCCATTCTGATACAGTTAGATAGTGACTTATGTCAAACAGTAGTTTTAGTTTCAGTGTAAATTTTAACATTGTTGTATTCAACATATTTATATTCAAATGTAATATTCATAATGCTCCAAATCTTATATCGAAATCTGAAATGTAAATTTAGAACTAAAATATTTTGTTCCTCTGCTAATCGACCCCTCAGAGTGCATCATGATAAAACACAGTGCTGATTAAATTCCAGATTTATATTATACTGTATTATGTTAAATAGAAGTCTACTCTAATTTCAGGTAGAGCAATATATAATTAATAATTAATTTACTGTCTCTAAGATAATAATTAACCTCTACACTATTAAATTGTATAGTTTATTCTTGTAATAAATTACACTCTGTGTGTGTGTGATCAGTGTTTTGATATTTCATAATTTCTTTTCCAGGCTAAGTGAGTGCAATCTGGCAGATGAAAGCTGTAGAGTTCTGTCCTCAGTTCTCAGATCCATCTCCTCCAGTCTGAGGGAACTGAACCTGAGTAACAATAAACTGCAGGATTCAGGAGTGAAGCTGCTCTCTGCTGGACTGGAGAATTCACACTGTACACTAGAAAAATTAAGGTACACACACACACACACACACACACACACACACACACACACACACACACATGCTTGTGAACACCTGGGCTAGCTAACCAATCTTAATTTAAAACATCATTAAATAAACAACATGCAAGCATACAAACACAACAAAAACAGAAAGAGTTAGTAAACTTAATGTTTATCAGTATCTTAATAGTGATCAGTAATGTTTGTAGCTACAGATTTGGCTTTTAAGAATGCAAATTTTTTTCCTGCGAAAGGACACGATTCGTCTCGTGGAGTGTCACATAATCCTGAAAGCACCATTTTAGAATGTAAATAAATGTGTTGGACAGGATGGAAAGTAAGGGTAAGAATGATGTGAAAGGTGCATGTGCAGGTCTGAGGCAGTGCCCAGCTGGCATGCTGGCACGCAGCTGGCAAAAGGTGGCGGTGGGCGGACTGGCCGAACAGAGCACGCGGAGGCAGTGCTCCTGCATGCTGCCTCAATGTTTCTTCTCCCGCTGTCATTGGCCAGCTTGGCCCCTCCCAGCTCTGACGTCCGTCGGCTGGGTGGCATTCCCGGCCATCATAACATAGTTAAGCAAGATGTTGGTCGCTGTATGTGTTTGTATTTGTCTGTGTTGCGGTGCTTTGTTGCGCTTGCGTGTGTGTATTTTGTCCAGTTTGTGCTTCGCTCCAGACTCCACTCCAGGTTTTCTGTCTCTCCCTACATCGGCATCTGGGCATCTATCTTTGTATATATTTTTAGATAATTTCACTGCATGTTTGTGCACTCACCAGTAGTAGGGGCGTGGCTGCCATTTATTTAGCGAAGAGGGAATTTATTCACTGTTTTTGGTTTAGGGAGTCAGGGAAGGTACCTGTATTTTTTGTTTGTGTTTTGTTTTTTTTGGCAGATAATTTGTCTACTAAAATACAGATACCCTTTTGTTTATTACTTAAGCTTATCCTATATTTTTGTTTGTGTCTATTTTTGTAAAACAATACAAACCTTATTATTTCATCAGTTAATGACTGGATCTAGTTCTTTCTGCCAAATACCACCATTTCCATACAGTTTAAAATAGAACCCTGAACCATTCTTTTGCTGTACGGCCCAACCCTTGACTGGGACGTCACACCATATTTAAGCGGCCACTTTGATTTTCAAGCACAAGAAAGGCAAAAGCTTTATTATGCAAAGGTGTTCCTTCAATTAAAAACAACTAGTTTGAGATTTATATCCGCTTGTCTTTTTTGAACCTGAGTGATCAGTGAGAGTGGGGAAGACAGCATCTAAACATACCAGTTCACCATAATACTCTATGTCCATGAGTCCCGCAGATCTATTTATTTACAAAAATGCTTAGCTAAATAAATAGGTTTTTAGCCTAGACTTAAACACTGAGACTGTGTCTGAGTCCCGAACATTAATAGGAAGACTATTCCATAACTTTGGGGCTTTGTAAGAAAAAGCTCTGCCCCCTGCTGTAGTTTTAATAATACGTGGTACTGACAAGCAGCCTGCATACTTTGATCGAAGTAGGCATGGCGGATCGTAAGACACTAACAGTTCACTCAGATACTGCGGCACGACACCATTTAATGCTTTATATGTCAAAAGTAGTATCTTAAAATCAATGTGAAATTTCACAGGGAGCCAATGCAGTGTAGATAAGATAGGGTTGATGTTCTCGTATCTTCTGGTTTTAGTGAGGACTGCTGCTGCATTCTGTACTAACTGAAGCTTGTTTATACACCTAGTTGAACAACCAGACAGTAAGGCGTTACAATAGTCCAACCTAGAGGTGATAAAAGCATGAACTAGTTTTTCTGCATCATTTAGTGACAATATATTTCTTATCTTGGCAATATTTCTGAGGTGAAAGAAAGCTATCCTGGTAATATTATCTACATGAGCTTCAAATGAAAGGCTGGAATCTATAATCACACCGAGGTCTTTTACTGAACAGAAAGGCCATCTAAAGTTACAGTGTGATCAGAAAGCTTACTTCTAGCTGCATGCGGCCCTATGACTAGAACTTCTGTCTTATCAGGATTAAGCAGAAGAAAATTAATTAACATCCAATATCTCATGTCCTGCACACATTGCTCAATTTTAGTAAACAGTTTTTTTCTCATCTAGTTTTGCTGAGACGTATAATTGTGTGTCATCAGCATAACAATGAAAACTAATACCATGTTTACGAATTATGTTGCCCAGGGGAACCATGTAAAGGGGAAAAAAGCAGTGGGCCTAAAACTGAACCCTGTGGAACACCAAACTCTACTTGAGAACATCTCGGGTTACTTAGCTGTAACCCTGTTCCTTGATAAAGCGGGAACCAGACACTTGCAGTGCGGCGGCGTTGGTATTCTCGCTCCCATAGCGTTTTCATGCAGCATCGAGTGTAGCTTTTGAAAGGGAATACTTAGCTGTAACCCTGTTCCCTGATAAAGCGGGAACGAGATGCTGCGTTTCAATGCCGCACTGCTGACGTGCCTGGACGTCCTTCAGACAAAATTGACCTGAGGATGTTTCCGGTTCACTCCTATTTATAACCTGCAGGTGCACCTTATTCGTTGGCGTCATGCCTGGCAGAGGTTATAAGCCGAAGTATTCGGCGGTTTTGACATACACAGGCTTCACAACCGGAAACAAAGAGATGTTCCCATAGCGTTTTCACGCAGCATCGAGTGTAGCTTTTGAAAGGGAACATGAGGAATGGTCAAATCTAGATCTACAAACTGATAACGATTAGTCAAATAGGATCTGAGCCACAAGAGGGCCGTTCACTTAATTCCTACTACATTTTCTAATCTGTGAAGGAGAATACTATGATCAATGGTGTCATAAGCTGCACTGACATCCAGTAACACAGGTATAGTGATGCAACCCCGATCAGAAGCCAGTAGGAGGTCATTTACTACTTTAGCAAGTGCTGTCTCTGTGCTGTGATAATCCTGACTGACACAGTTCGTTTATGCCATTTCTATGTAGATGTGAACATAGCTGCTGTGATACTACCTTTTCCAGAATCTTAGAGATAAAGGGGAGGTTTGATATCGGCCTGTAATTGGAAAGCTGACATGGGGTCAAGGTCAGGTTTCTTGATTTAATAACTGCTAATTTATAGGATTTGGGAGCATATCCACTGCTGAGTGAACAGTTAATTACTTTCAACAGGTTCTGATGTGGTGTGTTTAGTTTTAATATGGCCGTGTAAACAGACACTCAGGGTAAAACAGGGCAAACAGGAACAGTGCACTATGAAGAAAGGGTGTTAGGTTTGTAAAAGCCCACTTTTACACCCTATACACAGTCATACATCTTTGTCCCTCTCTTGAAAAGCAGTTTTTGTTTAACACAAGACACAAGTGAACATCATTTGCATTTTAAGTTGTTTTCACGGTTACCATTAAAAATAGTAAGTGGAACAACCGCCGGAACAGCTGACCCCATGATGCTGGTGCTGGTATGCTGGTCACCTTACTGATGTAGGTGCCCAGCATATCAGCACTAAAACACAACATATGCAGGTATAATTGCTGGTCAAGCTGGTGACCAGCTATGATGGTCTATGCTGTTTTTTATTTTGTTAGTTTTTTTTCAGATTTAAGTGATTTCCATTGATTACTTTTTAAAAATATGCATTTATTGCCAGTGCATTTATATAAAAGGTTTGTGTTGTGTTGTTAGAGAACCCAGCAGATATTTAATAAATGTAAAATAATGTATTTACATGTTTTTGGTAAATGGATTATTTTTTTCTCTTGTATATAAATGCATTTAAAGATAACACTACACAGTCCATGTATTTACATCACACTCTATTTTCAGTACTAGCTATTAAAATGTAAGATAATGAGCTAAAATGGTAACCAATTTTAACAACCAAAAAATTGCTAGTGGCCCAGCATATAAATCATGCTGGCCTTTGCTGGATTTTTCAGCAGGCATGCTGGTTTTCCAGAGGTTATGCTGGTTCTTCCAGCATCAGACCAGCACTAACCAGCAAGACTAATGCTGGTGTTATGCTGGTCTTCCATCAGTTATGCTGGTTCACCAGCTAAACCAGCATCAGACCAGCACTAACCAGCAAGACCAATGCTGGTGTTATGCTGGTCTTCCATCAGTTATGCTGGTTCATCAGCTAAACCAGCATCAGACCAGCACGAAGCAGTATTAACCAGCACAGACCAGCATATAAATTATCTTCACTTTTTAGGCTCCCTAGTTAGGCGTCACCCCTATGTGGGCAGGCTGGAGTTGATTAACCTTAATAGGATCTCGGGCTTGCTCCGCATTATAAAAGCAAGGCGCGGAGTTTAGTCCGACGTCTGGGAAATGCGTAATGCGGTGGAGCATGAGAGAGTGGCATGCAAGTGGGGCAATAGGATGCGCCCCAGGGACTATAAAAAAGGACACTGGAATTCCGGCCTTTGATCTCAGCATGAGAAAAAACTGCGTGGGCTCCCGCGGCACCTTCACTCCCGCGCCGAGCCCGCCTTCGCATCCCCGCTGCCGAAGACGCCACCGAGGAGTATGGCGTTAAGGCCCCCGATCCCAGCCGATGGACATCCCAGAGAGACTCCTGTCTGTGCGCCCAGAGAGAGCTTGTAGGGGTCAGGCCGTCCATCGACAGCGGGAGAGGAACTGTTGAGGGAGCGTTCAGGAGCGCTGCCTCCGTGTGCTCCATTCTGCCACTCCGCCCACCGTTCACAATGATTGTTGTCATTGTTTAACCAAATTAAGTTCACCTGTGTCTTCCCTGTGTGTCTCTATTTAGGCCGGCCGAACCCGTACACACCTGTCCGTTCACCATTGTGCACACCTTTGTTTTCATGTCTATAAGTGTAAGAAAAGTGTACGCTTCGTTTCTCCTCCCAGGACTGAGGTATATCGGCAGGGCAAGGCTGGCAAATGGTCAAGTTCAAGGTCGTGGCTGAGGGAAGCTCAGTCATTCTCAGTTCAAGTTCGTGATTCAAGTGGAAATCAGTTTCGTAAGGACAGTTTCTGTCACTACCAGCCTGCCTGCATCATACCCAGCCTGGGGAGTATTATTTTGGTTTATTTTGTTTGTGTTTTGTTTGTTTTTTTTGAACATTGTTGAACTCAAACACTAATAAAAAACGTGCTGGTGCAACCTGCGTTTGCGTCCGCCCTCAGTGTATGAGACATGACAGATGAACGGACCGTTATGTTATAGTGTACCTGGATGATATCCTGGTATAGTCACGGTCATATTCCAAGCATGTCTCTCATGTATCCGCCGTCCTTTGTCGTCTGCGCAAACACGGGCTCTATGCAAAGGCGGAGAAATGTGAATTCCACAAGAGGGAGATTGCATTTCTCGGCTACCGCATAGGACTATGGGGGGTCGAGATGGAGGTGGCCAAGGTGGAGGCGGTACAACAATGGCCGGAACCAAGGTCAGTCAAGGCGCTACAGAGCTTTCTCGGGTTCGCCAATTTCTATCGGCGTTTTATTCGGGGCTTCAGTACGATGGCAGCGCCACTCACAAACTTGTTAAAAGGGAAACCGAAACTGCTACCCACACTTTCACCAGAGGCGCGCACGGCGTTCCAGCGACTTAAAACAGCTTTTACCTATTTTAAAAATACCTAATCCAGAGAAGCCCTTTGTCGTTTAGGTCGATGCGTCGGAAGTGGGTATAGGAGCGGTGCTGTCACAACGCCAGGGCCATCCCGAGAAACTCTACCCCTGCGCGTTCTTTTCCCGTAAACTAACACCTGCCGAGCGCAACTATGATATCGGCAACCGCGAACTGCTAGCAGTAAAAGCGGCGTTAGAGGAGTGGCGGCATTGGTTGGAGGGAGCTAAACACCAGTTCGTGGTACTAACTGACCATCGAAACTTGAAGTATATCCAACAAGCTAAAAGATTAAACCCTCGTTAAGCCCGGTGGGCGCTGTTCTTCACGCGATTTCATTTTTGTATTACCTATCGGCCAGGATCTAAGAATAAGAAAGCGGATGCGCTATCCCGCTGTTTTCCGTTGCCGGATCAGAATTCTGATCCCGAACCTATCTTGCCCTCGTCACTCGTGGTGGCTCCGATCATATGGGACATCGACGCAAAGATAGCTCAAGCGGCTCGGTCCAACCCCGTGCCGGAGGGCTGCCCCCCGGGTCGAACATATGTTCCGGAGACATTTCGGGAACGAGTGATAGTAGAGGACCATTCTAGTTTAGCTTCGGGACACAAAGGGTAAAACACGCACACTTAGACTCCTGGAACCCAAGTTCTGGTGGCCTAAGATGCGCGAAACCGTGAGAACAGTCGTTTTATCTTGTGCTGTCTGTGCAACAACAAAAAATCCTCGTTGTTTGCCCGTTGGGAAAGTAATGCCCCTACCCACACCTAACAGACCGTGGTCACACATAGCGGTGGATTTTGTAACGGATCTGCCGGTGTCGAAAGGATACACGACGGTCCTGGTAGTGGTGGATCGCTTCTCCAAGGGTTGTCGCTTCGTCCCGTTTAGTTCTCTCCCATCGGCCCTCCAGGTTGCGGAAACCCTATTCGAAACAGTGTTTCGCTGCTATGGTATCCCAGAGGGCATTGTTTCAGATCGTGGTCCCCAATTTATCGCTAGAGTCTGGAAAGCTTTCTTCCAGAAATTGGGGACCACAGGTAGTCTAATGTCAGGCTATCACCCCGAATCTAACGGACAGGCTGAGCGGACTGTTCAGGAACTCGGGAAGTACCTCCGGGCATACTGTAGCAGTCGACAACATGAATGGGCAGACTGGTTAATCTGGGCGGAATATGCACAAAACTCATTATGTCACTCCGCTACCGGCCTAACACCGTTTCAGTGTGTGCTCGGGCATCAGCCCCCGCTCTGTCCTTGGGATGCCACTCCCACCGATGTGCCCATGGTGGATCAGTGGTTTAAAGGAGCGGAAACAGTCTGGGAGAATGCACACACTAAAATCTCCCAAGCAGTTCGTCGCTTTAAAAAATTTGCCGATAGACGGCGAGGGGAAAGTCCTCCGCTCCAGGTAGGTGATTGAGTATGGCTCTCGACACGGGACCTTCACTTAAACCTTCCCTGTCGCAAACTCACCCCTCGTTACATCGGTCCTTTCCCCATTCTTGCACAAATCAACCCCGTCTCATTTAAGTTACAACTCCCTCGTCATCTTCGTATTAACCCTGTCTTTCATGTTTCCCTTCTCAGGCCAATTATCCGGGGTCCGCTAGATGGCAGCATCGTGAACCCATCTCTCCCCGGGGCTGTGGAAGTCAAGGGCGCCCCCGCGTTTAGAGTTAAGGAGCTCCTAGACTCCCGGAGGAGAGGGGGATCCCTTCAATATCTAGTGGATTGGGAGGGTTACGGGCCGGAGGAGCGGAGCTGGGTACCGGCGCGAGACATCCTAAATCGGGAACTCATTTCCGATTTTCACCAAGCTCGGCCGGATCGCCCGGCGCCGCGACCTCCGGGTCGCCCCGCCCGCCGGCTATCCCATCAGTCCGGTGGGTCCCTACTCCCTCCGGTGACGCGGAGAGAGCGCCCCCACCTCCCTCGGGAAGCCGGTGGGGGGGGTACTGTCACATCTGTGCCACCTCAGTCCGGGAGAGAAAGATCGGATTCACCGGATTACTGAGCCGGCGCTTTGTCCCCCCCTAGTGTGTCTACGTGTGTAATTGTTGTCATTGTTTAACCAAATTAAGTTCACCTGTGTCTTCCCTGTGTGTCTCTATTTAGGCCGGCCGAACCCGTACACACCTGTCCGTTCACCGTTGTGCACACCTTTGTTTTCATGTCTATATGTGTAAGAAAAGTGTTCTCTTCGTCTCTCCTCCCAGGACTGAGGTATATCGGCAGGGCGAGGCTCGCAAACGGCCAAGTTCAAGGTCGTGGCTGAGGGAAGCTCAGTCATTCTCAGTTCAAGTTCGTGATTCAAGTGGAAATCAGTTTCGTAAGGACAGTTTCTGTCACTACCAGCCTGCCTGCATCATACCCAGCCTGGGGAGTATTATTTTGGTTTATTTTGTTTGTGTTTTGTTTGTTTTTTTTGAACATTGTTGAACTCAAACACTAATAAAAAACGTGCTGGTGCAACCTGCGTTTGCGTCCGCCCTCAGTGTATGAGACATGACACACATGTTAAACATATACATGTTAGCAGTATTATGGCTCTGTGTGTGTGTGTGTGTGTGTGTGTGTGTGTGTGTGTGTGTGTGTGTGTGTGTGTGTGTGTGTGTGTGTGAGAGAGAGAGAGAGAGAGAGAGAGAGATCAGTGTTCTGATATTTCATCGTTTCTCTGCCAGGCTATGGGACTGTAATCTGACAGAGGAAAGCTGTAGAGTTCTGTCCTCAGTTCTCAGATCAAATTCCTCCAGTCTGAGAGAACTGGACCTGAGTAACAATAAACTGCAGGATTCAGGAGTAAAGCTGCTCTCTGCTGGACTGGAGAATCCACACTGTAAACTGGAGATACTGAGGTATATAACCAGGCGCGCACACACACGCGCACACACACACACACACACACACACACACACACACACACACACACACACACACACACACACACACACACACACACAGTATCTGGGGTAATTGTAATTGTAGTGATTGATGATTTATTCTGCCTGTGTGGGGTGGCTGATGGAAATTAACTATGTTTAAACACTAGTGTTAGTGCACTGTTCTGCTCATCAGCTAAGGACTGGACAGTGCCCACTTACACAATGAGGACTAACTCTTCTCAGTTCATACATTCTCCATATGGGACATTTCCATTCCATTCCAATCATTTAAATTCAGATCTGCCTACTGTATATAACGTAAATTACATAATTTTTCACAACCAACTTTCTATGTTTCTAGAGGTTGTTTTCTACACATTTTTTCACCATATTTTTATTTTCTTCTATAGCTATATTTCCATAGCCAGAGTTTTCTTTATTTAATTTCTTACTTTACTTCATAACTTATTTTTCTACTGAATGCTATTCTCTTTGTTCTCTTTAGTGTAAGGTCACGAAATGCCAATAGCAATTATTATTAAGCTAATGTTACCATGTTACCTACAGTATCCTTACCAAAAATAAAGTATACTTAAAGTTAATTTTTTTAAAGTAAAATTAAGTTTACATATATTTTCAGAGTATATTTTGTGTAGTAAAAATACACAAAATATATTGTGTAGTTATAATATTAGTGCACTAGTGTACTTGTAAATAGAATATTTCAATACTTCATGGAACTAATGGAACTAAAATGGCCGATGTTTTACTTTATAAAAGTTTACTTTTAAGCCGTGGTGAACAGGAACAAAGTAACTGTAATTTGTCACTGTAATTAGGTAGATTTTGTTAAATATGTAAACTTGACGCATACGTTCCATTTTGGGTGACGTTTCCCTGCTGAAAAATCCAGCATAGACCAGCATGATTTATATGCTGGTCTATCCTGGTTAATACAGGTAAGTGCTGGTCTGATGCTGGTTTAGCTGGGGAACCAGCATAACTGATGGAAGACCAGCATATCTACGCTGATGAAACCTTACCACATTTTTTATCGTAACCGTCAAAATAACTTAAAATGTTCCATCATTTTTAACCATACACATACGTGTAATGCATGGATTTATGTCTTTATTTGTTAATGTACACTCACATAAACAATAAAACATTGTGCTTTTGTAAAATAAAGAAAATAAACGGTGCGTTTTCTGCCGTCTCAGTCTCCCGGGAAAATCTTTTTGAAATGCGTCACTAAAATGAACACAAACATATCCATATATCTATATATCTATATATCTATATATATATATATATTGTCAGGGATAACCCCTAGAGGGCGCCAAAGCGCCCTGTGATTTTGTTTGTAGTTCCTTTGTTTAAACTTCAGTTCCCATGTGGCAACTCGGTCAGGTGACCAGGGGGCGCTCACCTGAACCGAGTTGGTTATTAGTTTTATTATAAATAGTTTGGTTTCATTTAGTTTCGTGTCTTGCGTCTGTTGATTTTCCATGATAAATGTCTGCATGGTTTAGTTCTGTCTTTTGTTTCGTGTATTCGTGTTTTAGTTTCAGTTTCCTTATAAAGTATATTTGTTTTGTTGGATTTCCCTGTTTTTCTTTTAAATAAACATCGTTTTCCTTCAACCATCTGGACCTCTGCATTTATGCCTCACATCCCAACTCGTGACATATATATATATATATATATATATAATTTCGACCTCACTCAGACCGTCACCACGGTCTCAATCTGAATGACGCCATTCTTCCGCCTATCCTCGAGACCTAATACAACAACATCAGGTGACTGACCTTAGGGGTCGGGTATTATATAAACATCCAGTTGGAACGACTACTTCCTCTTTGCTTTTCTCGCCTCATCGGAGACCGGATCAGTTGTTGGCTACTAAAATAAAAAACAAATCGCTCGGGAGAGATTACACGTCAATCCACCACGTCATTTCGTGCAGGCGCTTTAAGCCCCTGAGGATTGTATTGAATTTTTTCCTGATATTTCCTGATAAGTGTGATCTTTTTATTTTTATCTCGATTACTAGGTGTATGCACGTAGGGTGACGGATATTTGCATACTTGTTAGTTGCTTTGAGAAGTTCTGTTCGCAGACTTCACTCAATTAATGAGTACTAAGTGTAGAAGTGCTCTTGGCAGATACTGAGCATTCATTAATGAACAGTGATTCGTCACAGTTCGGTATTTAGCAGTCATGTGTGTTTCATTTTTTTGCTCAGTGCTAGTGCAGCCATTTAAAGCTGACTGTGACACTGTATTTAGTCACAGCTCAGCCGGATTCGTTACTATGAGCCACTCAAAGTTTTATTTTTGTCAGGCTGAGATGCATGCACGGGATGGATATAGAGAATGTCCACCCTGTTTAGGTATACAGCATTTGCTTGATGATATTGAACATCCCTGTGCAGCAGTAGTATGGTTAACGTTTCAGGAGCGAGTACAGAGAGTCAGGCATTCAAGTATAACAAGAAGGATGCTACGGCTAAGACGTCCTTCGTGGAGGAACACTCTTGCAAGCGCAAAAGGGATTGCACACCCAATAACTCTATGTCCTCACATGCTGACATCCTGCAGGACAAACGTGGGAGAACCACAATAGCTCAGAAACCCGAGAGTGATGCTCAATTACAAATTTTAGCAGCCTTAAGTGATTTAGCGGATAAATTTGAAACACATACAATTACTGTGAGTGCACAACCACCCGCAACCTCTTTAGGTGATGAACAATCACACCGGGAGGGGACGGATGATTCAGTAGATATTATCTATCATCTAGCAGTAGATATTAGCATCCATAACCTGCTGTAAGCAATGTCGCCACGTCTCATTAGTATATGTGGAGGGATCCAAGTACTTTTGTTCTAAAAAAAAAAAAAAAAAGAAGTCCGGAAGTGACGGGAGGCAGGGCGGAAGTGAGACGACAGGAGAAGTTTTTTTTTGGTGGTCCTGGTGCGTGCGCGGCTAAAGACAGGAGAGAAATAGCGGCACAGAAAAGAAATACAGGGATTTGTCCTAACTCCTTGATGGACGTGAACTGCAGTCAGCGAGTATCGAGGTGAGCAGACAAGGAGCTGGGCCGAGCTTGAGCTACTGCGGGATTTATTAAGGGAGGTGGAAATTGCTGTGGAACCGAGCTGAACTCCAACTGGATACGAGAGGGGCGTTGCTCAGCACGTTTGGCGGAGAGTGTGCTGCGTGAGTGTTTGTTGCTTATGAGTAGAGCTGCGGTACTGAATTTGCGAGTGTGGCGCCAGCGTACAGTTCACTTCTGAGAGACCTACATCGGACAGTATTTCTGTTTTAAAACGAAGCCGACTTCAGACGGGTAATTTCTACCGCTGTCGTTTCGAGAAAGTTCTCCAGAGGCTTTTTGTTGGGTTGCTGCCGCCGTGTGGACATGAACTGAGTTGCAGATCCTGACGCTCTTGCTGATAGTTCTGTTTTGCCATTGTGGAGAGACTTTGTATTTTTTTTGATCAGTTAATTTCACTGTGGACCTTTGTGACGTCCGCCAGTGTTTTGTTTTGTCTTCCCCGGGGCATTTTGGAACAGAATTTCTGAAATAAAACTAGGACTTGCAGTGAATCGCAACTGTCATTTTTTGGTTTTGTTTTTGCTTGGACATCAAGAGTTGCTGGATTATTTTCTGGGACTGTTTTTTTTGTTCTTTTTGAAAGGAGCTTTCTATTAGTTACCCTGCCATATATGGACGTTCCAGCATCAGCCCTGTTCTGCGGTCAGGTAAAAGAATTTACATAGAGTTTTGACTCTTACCTAGGTATGTTGGTGGTCTTGTAAAAAAACACCTGTGAATTGAGTTGTGTACAGCTGCTACGAACTGTTGGCTTGACTGTTAAAATCTCAAATGATACACAATCATTACTTTGTACTGTTGTGGAAATCAAATTGCAAGTTTCATTAAGTGAAATGTATTTTTTATTTACAGTTTATTGCTCTAACAAAAGGTTTTATTTGTTTCATTCCAGAGTTTTCTTTTGCATGCACTAAAACTGTTTTGGTTTCATGTAATAAATTGTAAATTCTGTTATCTTGGAGTAGGGGCATTCCTCCTGTCTTGTGGGCCGATAGAGGGGAAGAAGGGTTGGCATGACTTCTTACTCTGTGGGCTACCGTGTACGAGTTTAAGTCCAGGGGTTTGATCCTCATCAGCCGTGTTTACACAAGATAAAAGCACACCTAACAAGGCAGATAAAGACTTACCTAAGTAATTTCGGTACAGGAATTAAATGTACTAGGGATTGGAGACCTAGATCTTGTCATTTCCCTAGTCGTCCAAGATACATAATAGAACATATTCTTACCCCTACAACGTAGTGGAATTTTACTGCTACATAAAACTGGCGTCACAAACAGGATCATACCTAGCCTAAATTTTTTGTATTCTGTCCCTGGTCTGTGAGCAAGGAGAAAAATGGCAGAACTGGACGAGCTAAAGAAGGCGTTTGCTGACATGCAGAGGAGGTTAGCGGAGCAAGCCGGGGCTCTGGATCATGCCAGAACCGAACAGAGAGAAGCTCTATCATTGGCAAGGGCTGTAATAGAGCAGCAGGCATCTGTTCGTACTCCTCCAGCAACAATTTACATCCCAAGGGATCACAAACTCACTGACTTCACTGGTACCACCAAGCCTGGAGATGGAGGCGTGGAAGAATGGATTCTTTCTATGAAATCAGCTTTCCGGGTGATGAAAGTGCCAAATGAAGACCAGGTGGAGCTGACTAAACAGCACTTAAAGGGAGAAGCTAAAGATACTGTGAAATTCATGTCGACAGAGGGGGATAACAGTGTAGAGTCCATTTTCAAACTGCTACAGGAAACCTATGGAGACAAGGTTCCTATTAGGACAAGGTTAAAGGACTTTTATGATAGGAAACAAGCACCAGGTGAGACTATACGTGCATATGCTTACGACTTGCGAGAGAAACTTTGTAAGGTAAAGAACAGAGAGGCGGGTCTTGTCCCAGATGAAGAAAGTGTTCTGAAAGAGCAGTTGGTCTTGGGATTAAGGGATGATTTATTAAGAAGGGAGATGAAACAAAGGATCAAGGAAGAGCCAAGGTTGACTTTCGCAAAATTGATGCAGGACGCAATCATCTGGTCCGAGGAGGAGGAAGTGCAGCCAGAAGGGATTTTAAAACCCCCAGTGCGAGCAAGGGCTGCAGTTCATACTACAGTGGCAACTGGCGATAATTCATCCCCACTGACATTAGAGAAATTGCACGAAGCAATTGAAAAGATAGCTGCCCGTCAAGAAGAATTGTACAAGATAGTCCATAGTCAAGGGAGAACTGATTCCCATCCTGGTGTTATGAGACGCCAGCCACTAAAGAACAGTGAAGGGGAGTATATCTGTTACACTTGCGGTGAGCCAGGTCATACTAGTAGACGTTGTGGGCGAAATAGAGACCTGAAAAACCGTGGTGCTGCGTCATCACGTTCTGCAGGTGGGACTGAGGTGTCAAGAGTTGCTTCCTCGAGTGACTCTATAAACCCTAATGGGCCATCTGTGGTCCGGAGTCATACGGCTGACTGGAAGTCAGAAGAAGTTCCACAAACACTAAGAAACAGCGCGTTTGGTGACTGTTTGACTGTGGATGTAAAGATAGCAGGTGTACCTACCCGGTGTTTGCTAGATACGGGCTCTGAAGTCACTACCATCTCAGAGTCTCATTTCAAACGATATTTCGGAGAACAGGGGAGGCTGTTGTCATCTGCTAACTGGGTGCGTCTAACTGCTGCAAATGGGCTGGACATTCCAGTCCTTGGGTGCTTACAGGCGGATGTAGAATGCATGGGGAGTCTGCTTACAGGCAAGTGTGTTTTTGTGCTTACAGAATCTAACCCAGATGCAAAAGAGATAAAGGATTGGATGGAATTGTAGGTATGAACGTGCTTAGTGAATTGAAAAATCTTATACTTTCGGGAAAGGAGTTAGACAGAGAGGGTAAAACCAGCCCACATGCAGAGGCCAATGTCCGGAGGGTTATAGCAAGAGTAGAGCAGGATGAGAGACTCTTGGGCCCGGAAGGAAGGATAGGATTTGTTAAAGTGTCTGGGAAGCAAGTGATAACTATCCCGCCTTTAAGTGAAAAGATTGTGGAGGGTCATTGCACGATACCATACCAAAAAAGGTGTCAAGTACTCGTGGAATGCACAGATTCTGTTACTCTCCCAAAGGGACTGTTGATAGCCAATGTGCTTGCGAGTCCAAAAAAGGGTAAAGTTCCGGTGCGAGTATTAAATCTCTGTCGTGAAACTGTTAAGTTGATGCCGAGATCCAGAATTGCAGTCGTGTCTAAACCAGAGAAAATCGTTCCAAAACAAGTGGTAGAATTTGAGGAGGACGATAACGAGTTACGGGTCAAAAGACATGTGCAATGTTGCATTAATGTTGAGAGCCAGCCTGAACACGTGTCAATTCCAGTTCAACTGAACCAAGAAGAACTGACAGACACGCAACGTGAAGAGTTAAATGCACTGCTGGCCCAGTACAGTGACGTTTTCTCCAAGAGCGACACTGACTATGGATACACCACGACAGTCATGCATAGCATACCTACAGGAGATGCACAGCCAATAAAACAACGTCACAGACGAGTCCCCCCTCAGGTTTTCCAAGAGTTTAAGAGACACGTGCAGGAGCTCGTCAGTCAAGGCATACTGAAGGAAAGTTGCAGTCCGTGGGCCTCACCTGCAGTCATTGTGATAAGGAAGAACGGGGGGGTTCGTTTTTGCTGTGACTATAGGAGACTTAATCAAGTCACATTCAAGGATGCTTACCCCCTTCCCCGTGTGGAAGAGTCATTAGATGCTTTAGGAAATGCTAAATTGTTTTCCACACTGGATCTCACGGCAGGTTATTTCCAAGTGGCAGTAAGTAAATCAGATCAGGAGAAGACGGCGGTCACCACACCATTCGGGTTGTTCGAATGGACACGGATGCCATTTGGTTTATGCAACGCTCCCGCCACTTTTCAGCGATTGATGGGTGCAGCGTTGGGTGACCTGGCCTTCGATGTTCTCCTGATCTACCTTGATGATATCATTGTGTTCTCGGAAGACTTTAAAAGTCATTGCAAGAGACTGGAGCTTGTTTTCTCCAGGTTAAGGCAACACGGGTTGAAATTGAAACCAAGTAAATGTTTCCTCTTTAAACCAGTAGTCCGGTTTCTAGGGCACATAATCTCTGCGAAAGGAATTCAGGTAGACATGGACAAAGTTCAGTGTTTGGATGCATGGCCAACACCAACGAATGTTAAGCATGTTAGACAGCTTCTGGGATTTATGAGCTACTACCGCCGGTTTGTCCCAAGGTTTGCACTGCTGGCAAAACCCCTGCATGCTCTAGTGGGGAGAGGTAATAAGAGCAAGCCATCAGAACCGTTTGTCTGGAGTGAAACATGCCAGGCCGCATTCAGCCAGCTAAAGAGTAGTCTTATGGCACCTCCGATTTTGGCTTACCCTGATTTCCAAAGTTCGTTCATTTTGACAACAGATGGGAGCCGTAATGGTCTGGGAGCCGTGCTCAGCCAAAAGCAAGGGGGTATAGAGCGTGTCATTGCCTATGCGAGTCGGGGTCTGAAGGGATCTGAAAGAAATGATAAGTACTATAGTGCGTTCAAGTTGGAGTTACTAGCTCTTAAGTGGGCAGTAACTGAGAAATTCAAGGAGTACCTGATGTTTGCTAAATTTCAAGTAATCACCGACCACAACCCTCTCCGATACCTGGAAACAGCCAACCTCGGGGCGGTCGAGCAGCGTTGGGCTGCTCAGTTATCAGAATTTAACTTCGAGGTTTGCTACAAGCCTGGCAGACAAAACATTAATGCTGATGTTCTTTCGAGGATTCCTTGGGGTACAGAGCCTGAGAAAGATGACACAGGGAAAGATTTTATTCGATTGACCTCAGATGAGGTACGAGCGTGCTTATGGTCAGGTAAGGAAGAAGGGGATGAAGAGCCCGCGTCCAAGTTGCCACGCAATCAGTCATAAAGACGGGTGTTGATGGTTATAGCTGGTTATCTATATGGGAGCAACAGAAAAAGGATCCTTGTATAGCACCAGTGTATACTGCGGTGCTTGAGAACAAGAGGGTTGTTGCATGTAGTTTCCGAGGTATGGGAGCCCACCAAAAGAAGTTAGCCAGGCAACTTGAGCGTCTGAAAGTGAAACATCAAGTGTTATTCAGAGTAATTACAGACCCAAGAGATGGAGAGGAAATTTGGCAATTAGTAGTACCAGACTCTTTGCAATTCAAAGTATATGAAGGAGTACACGAGCATGGGGGACATTTTGGAAGTAGGAGTACATTAGAGCAGATAAGACGGAGCTATTATTGGCCGTCAATGGCCAATGATGTACACGCATGGGTAACCCAGTGTCGAAGATGTACTTTAGCTAAGGACGTGTTTCCCAAAATCCGTGCTCCTATGACCTGCACTAATGTAACCGCACCCCTAGAAGTTCTAGCTATGGATTATACCATGCTTGAGAGATCCGCAGAGGGCTATGAGAATGTTCTAGTGCTCACGGACATGTTTACCAGATTTACGGTGGCTGTCCCAACTAAAAATCAGACTGCACTTACCACAGCCAAAGCCCTGGTACGACACTGGTTTGTCTGTTATGGCTGTCCTGCACGATTGCATTCGGATCAGGGGAGGTGTTTTGAGGCAAGCGTAATTAAAGAGCTCTGTAAGTTGTATGGGATCAGCAAGAGTCGCACCAGCCCTTACCACCCGCAAGGGAATGCACAATGCGAAAGATTTAATCGCACAATGCATGATATGCTGCGGACGCTACCTGCTAAAAAGAAAAAAAGATTGGAAGACTTACTTACCTGAACTTGTGATGGCTTACAATAGCCATGTTCATTCGTCCACAGGCTATTCTCCATTTTATTTAATGTTCGGACGGGATGCAAGGCTGCCCATGGATGTCCTAGGCGGAAAGGATCTAACCGATGATGAAGCGTATGATTTGGATGAATGGGTGAAGAACCATCATGACCGCTTGACCATTGCGGCAGAGACTGCAAAGGCGACTGCCCAAGAAGCCTCCAGGAGAAGGAAGAGGGTCTATGATCGCAAGACTGCAGGAGCGCTCATTAGACCAGGTGACAGAGTATTGCTGCGTAACCATAAAGTTAAGGGGCGGAACAAAATTCAAGATAAGTGGGAGTCCGTACCATATTTGGTAGTACAGCAGAATCACCCGGATTTACCCGTGTTTACTGTATGTCCTGAGGCAGGGGGTCCCACAAAGGTAGTTCACAGGGAACAACTTAGACACTGTACCTTCCCCACTCCCACAAGACAGGTTACACATGCTGAGAGAAGAAAGGAGCTGCCAGAAACAGATCTTGACATGCATGATATTGTTTACACTCCATGTCCCACACACTTTCAGAGCACAGGCTTAACTGAGCGGGGTGAGTCTGAAGAGTTACATGAGCAGGAGGGTAGTATAGGTGAAAGCGAAGAAGTGGTACCTGAACAAGATGTAGATTCTGTAAACTCTGACACTTTAGAAGAGGACATTGGTGTGGTGCCATGTTTAAGGCGTTCTAAACGAGGAACACAGGGTCAGTTGCCCGTAAGGTATAGGAATGATTTTATTACATAATTAGGAGTTAGAGTGTCAAGACAAAGGGGAAATGTCATCTTGTGTATTGTATGGTTACGTCAAGAAACTGTTACACAAATGTTGACAAGGTTGTGGTGCTGAAATCTGTTCTATGTTTTTATTTCTTCTGGTTGGAATGTCCTGTATATGGCAGGGTTTAGCAAGGGGGAATGTGGAGGGATCCAAGTACTTTTGTTCTATAAAAAAAAAATTAAAAAAAAAACAGAAGTCCGGAAGTGACGGGAGGCAGGGCGGAAGTGAGACGACAGGAGAAGTTTTTTTTTGGTGGTCCTGGTGCGCGCGCGGCTAAAGACAGAAGAGAAATAGCGGCACAGAAAAGAAATACAGGGATTTGTCCTAACTCCTTGATGGACGTGAACTGCAGTCAGCGAGTATCGAGGTGAGCAGACAAGGAGCTGGGCCGAGCTTGAGCTACTGCGGGATTTATTAAGGGAGGTGGAAATTGCTGTGGAACCGAGCTGAACTCCAACTGGATATGAGAGGGGCGTTGCTCAGCACGTTTGGCGGAGAGTGTGCTGTGTGAGTGTTTGTTGCTTATGAGTAGAGCTGCGGTACTGAGTTTGCGAGTGTGGCGCCAGCGTACAGTTCACTTCTGAGAGACCTACATCGGACAGTATTTCTGTTTTAAAACGAAGCCGACTTCAGACGGGTAATTTCTACCGCTGTCGTTTCGAGAAAGTTCTCCAGAGGCTTTTTGTTGGGTTGCTGCCGCCGTGTGGACATGAACTGAGTTGCAGATCCTGACGCTCTTGCTGATAGTTCTGTTTTGCCATTGTGGAGAGACTTTGTATTTTTTTTTGATCAGTTAATTTCACTGTGGACCTTTTTGACGTCCGCCAGTGTTTTGTTTTGTCTTCCCCGGGGCATTTTGGAACAGAATTTCTGAAATAAAACTAGGACTTGCAGTGAATCGCAACTGTCATTTTTTGGTTTTGTTTTTGCTTGGACATCAAGAGTTGCTGGATTATTTTCTGGGACTGTTTTTTTTTGTTCTTTTTGAAAGGAGCTTTCTATTAGTTACCCTGCCATATATGGACGTTCCAGCATCAGCCCTGTTCTGCGGTCAGGTAAAAGAATTTACATAGAGTTTTGACTCTTACCTAGGTATGTTGGTGGTCTTGTAAAAAAACACCTGTGAATTGAGTTGTGTACAGCTGCTACGAACTGTTGGCTTGACTGTTAAAATCTCAAATGATACACAATCATTACTTTGTACTGTTGTGGAAATCAAATTGCAAGTTTCATTAAGTGAAATGTATTTTTTATTTACAGTTTATTGCTCTAACAAAAGGTTTTATTTGTTTCATTCCAGAGTTTTCTTTTGCATGCACTAAAACTGTTTTGGTTTCATGTAGTAAATTGTAAATTCTGTTATCTTGGAGTAGGGGCATTCCTCCTGTCTTGTGGGCCGATAGAGGGGAAGAAGGGTTGGCATGACTTCTTACTCTGTGGGCTACCGTGTACAAGTTTAAGTCCAGGGGTTTGATCCTCATCAGCCGTGTTTACACAAGATAAAAGCACACCTAACAAGGCAGATAAAGACTTACCTAAGTAATTTCGGTACAGGAATTAAATGTACTAGGGATTGGAGACCTAGATCTTGTCATTTCCCTAGTCGTCCAAGATACATAATAGAACATATTCTTACCCCTACAACGTAGTGGAATTTTACCGCTACATATATCTCCTTAGTATATCTGGACATTTAGATGAAGGCGTATATCATTAGCTCCAGCCTGTACAACTATCTTAGAGAACCTATGCTGTCCTAGAGCCCTAAGATTACCTGCTATGTCCGGTGCTCTGGCTCCTGGGATACACCTGACCACTGCCGCTGGTGCTCCCTAAAGGCCTAGTTAATTTCACGTGCATAGAGTCTCCTATAACCAGGTTTCTCAGCGGGTGCTGAGGAGAGCAAACCTGTTGGACACGTGAAGGGCAGAGGAGGTGTGCTCCGGTGGGCTAGCCTTAGCGTTAGCTTTGGCTGAACGAGCATGCCGCCGAGTTTTCACCCACTCACCCCGCTGTGAGGGCTCTACTGCCGGAGTCGGGGGCTGGTTATCTCCGCCTACGGCACCCAAACTTCCATTACAGGAATAATGCTGCTCTCATGCTTTCTAACCCTTTCTGGATGCGCTCCTCTAATGTTAATATCTTCTCCGTCAGGGTGCTAACTAACACACACCTATCACAAATAAAATTATCACTAATGTCGGAGGAAGAATGTCTAAACATCCTGCACTCTACACACTGAGCGAGCTGAATGGTAGACATGATATTTGATTATTCGGAGTTTTGATTATTTGGTGATGGATTCGCTTGTTGTTTGTCAGATGATACGCACGTTCTCCCAAAAAGCGTAAAAAAAACGGATAAAGTCCAGTAGTATTAAAGCGTAAAACTAGTTTGTTATTTAGTAAAAAATATAATTATAAAAACAAAATATAATCTAAAACGCTGTTACAAACAGACGAGGAACTTTCGCGGGAACAATACGAAAAACAGGAAGCTCAGTGAAGCTCAGGAAGCTGAGTAAAAAAGCCCTGACTCTAACTCACCACTTCAACACCCAGCAGTGAAATCTTATAATGCTGTTAATGGAAAAAACAACAACAACAATGTATCATGTACATGGGTATCTGTTAAGAAAAGTAACTTGTAACGGTTGATCAAGAAAGTATCACTACACTGTAACCCAATACAACAAGAGCAGCAGCAGCATGGGCTGGAGCTCATCACAGTTCATAAATGCAGCTGTTGAGGCTCTCACGTAACCAAATATTAACAGCTAGTACTGGACATTTTAGTGTTTTTACTTTTATTTTAACTACTTAAAATGGTTTACCAGGTCAGTGGAAAAAACTTTCTCTAGAGGTCCAAACAGCTGAGAAACTGAGTCTTCAAACCTTGTCTAAAGACCCACCTTTTCCTTCAGTACTTAAATAAACAAACCTTTCCCTATGGTGTTTTAGGCTGCTGGTACTGATGATCAGTGAGAGAGAGAGAGAGAGAGAGAGAGAGAGAGAGACCAGTGTTTTGATATTTCATTATTTCTCTTTCAGGCTATATGGGTGTAATCTGACAGAGGAAAGCTGTAGAGTTCTGTTTTCAGTTCTCAGCTCACACTCCTCCAGTCTGAGAGAACTGAACCTGAGTAACAATAAACTGCAGGATTCAGGAGTGAAGTTGCTCTCTGCTGCACTGGAGAATCCATACTGTACACTGGAGAAACTGAGGTGCGCACACACACACACACACACACACACACACACACAGTTGTTTCCGTCACTGCTGCTTAACTTGGCTCTCTCTCCTGAAACACACAAAAAACAGTATGATGTAAACCTGACAACCCTAACAGTGATAACTTTACCCATGATTCAGACTTTAGTATTTAATAAGTATAAGTATTTGGACAGTGACAATTTTCAGAAAGACCCACACACGTCCCTGCTGAAAAATCCAGCATAGGCCAGCATGATTTATATGCTGGGCCACCAGCAAGGTTTTGGTAGGTAAAATTGGTTACCATTTAAGCTTTATTGGATTACATTTTATGTAATTCACATGAATCTAAGGAGAGATACAGTTTTTCTGCCACACTTCATTCACTGATAATGACCTGAGACAGGACACGCCCACACGCTGTTCACAGGGAAACAGTCAGGGTAATCTACATACAAACTCCCCCCTACACACACACACACACACACACAGTAGATCCGATCATTTTCCTGCTCATATGGAAGATGTTAGGCGCTGTACAGGTTACTGAAGCTCTACAGAATGTTCTGGACAATGGGAGGAGTTTAGATTTACCTCAGAACAACACTGAGACTTAAACAGAGAACGAAGGAGGAGAATACAGCAAGCTGTTACCATGGGTAAGTTATTAAATCTTATATAATTCTTATTCTGATAATATAAAACTAATATTAATTTATTTTTCCTCATTTTCTCACAAACTTTTGCCAGTTTATGTGAACCATTGTCATTTAATGTCACTTACATGGTTTGATTAGCATGTAGGTAACACTGCTAAATCATGCTAACATACTGCCTTATGTAGCTTAGCACAAACAGGTTAGCTCACGGTGGCTAAGCTAATGCCTTACAGTATGTAGATTACAGATGGTTGTCAGTATCAGCTGTGGTGTAAATGTTTATAATATATTCACCCCGTTTTGGATAGCTTCATGTTATGGTAGCTATTTGGTTCAGTTTTTGGTTAGCTTATGACACTGCTATCTATAATGTTATTTAGCACAAACACTTTAGCTCCCGTTGCCTTAAATACTGCCTTATGTAGCTTACAGATGTTTGTGATATTAAGGTGTAAATGTAAATCATAATGCAAAAAGTATAAATCGTTGTATAACATTGCAAAAGTTTGTGTTGTCTTTCTGCATGGTCACTAGTTATTCATGATTATTGACAGTAATTTTATTATCATCATGCTTATGTTTCTTTTTCCTTTTTTATAAACCGTTGTGACCATGAAAATGATCAGCCACCTATTTTATAGAGACCAAATGCGAACAAGCAGGCAAGATACAGACGGACCATCACTATGTCATGGGAACCTCGACCACGACTGGGGTCTGGATTTGGGACGGATCTCTTGTATTTTTTTAAGCGGTTGACCACACAATAAGGCTTCACCTGTGACTGCATACAACCAGCACATGGACTGACAGGAATGTTACCTCTGCTGGTCACAGAGTCTGTGTGAATTGCAAATCAGTTTATGGTAAGCAGCCATAAACACCATGGAAATGCCAGGTATGCGATGTGCCCTGTGAAACAGCCGTCTGGAACATGGCGGGTCCCATAGCGACCCATGACAAGTCCATGCACGATACGTTCACGGAATATGATCCCCCTCGATGACGCAGTTAACAATGCCCCGCCCCATAAACGCCCCCATGCGCTTTCCAATAAGATGGTTGCATTGCCGTATAATCTCGCCAGGTGGAGCATTGACTGCTTCAGTTAACCGCAGTGTCCAGGCAGTTTATACAGCATGTCTATATACTGTACAGGCATTGTCAACATAGTTTCAGAAATAGATGATATGGTTAAAAAATCCAATAAAATTGATTAATAAAACAAACTTTTTTAAATCACTCAATACACAACCCATGATGCTTATGCTATTAAAAATTAATTAATTTCTTAATATATAAAATTAGTTATTGCAATATTTTCCTTCATCATCCTTAATAATCCTTAAAGACACGGTAACATGTGTAATTTATCTATACCGATAGCTGTAGATCCGGAATATAAATGCAGGCTATGTATTTTACATTACGGTGTATTTTATCTAGTTCTGTTTAATACACTGATAGATAATATTTTGCGGCAAAGTAAAGCTCAGAATGTAACTTCTGCTTGAGTATGTTTTCGTTATATTTTTGATGATGTTTTTTTTCGCCGATAGTCAAAAATTAGCATAACAAATTGATTAATGGCGCATAATATCTGGAACAAATATCTGCCCATACGGCTGTTACGTGGCGCGGTATGGAGAGCCGCACCACGAGATGTTTTTAATGATAAGAGCTTTCATGCAGGGCTTGAGAGAGGTTTAACGAAATAAGAGTGTGTGAGAGTGCTTATGATACGCACGGGAAGACCTTTCCGTTTGGAGATGGCGTGGGATTATTAATTAGGAAACTTGAAAGGAAACAAAAGAAAACTGATAATACAAAATAAACAAAGCTCCAACGTCTACGGAGAACGAACGTGGCTCTGGGAAGAAAAATAAAACTTTTGATCCTCTCGGAGCTTATGCCCTTACCGAGGACCTATGAGAGAGAGTTATGTATTTTTTGTGCTGTGGTAGCAGCCTGCGGATCTGCCCGTTCTGAACAGTTTATGCGTGGCTCTGCACCTCGCGCGACCAGCATCGTTTCAACAGATCAGTATTTCTTTTGTCATTTATCCCTGCATAACGTTCCACCATCTGGAAGATCTGATGGGGCATTAATCACTTATCACAACTGTGAATAGATGCGGCAGCAGAGACAGATTAAATCCCCATAAACACTCACACTTGAAAACAATTCTAAAACAACTAAAAGGTTCCAGAGGTTTAGCGCCTGTTATCGCAGGACATGGATAGTTTACCTAGAATAAACTATTGTATTTTTACTGCTTATATTTTTGTCGTAGTTTCATTTGGTTTTACGCATTTTCATGTGCTGTGTGTTTGAGAGAGAGAGCTTATATTGTCTTGGATTACTACTACTACCACTACTATTAATAATAATAATTTTTCTTATGCATATTAAACCCATGGGTCTCAATCATCATCAATCATCATTTCAGGTGCTATTTGTGTGTGCGTGTATGTGTGTGTGTGCGCGCGCGCGCGCGAGAGAGAGAGAGCTCATGCGCATGTAAGAGAGCTTAAAGTATATTGTGATTTGTTCAAGGTTGCTAAAGCCTGGCTTATACTACTAATAAAAATTATTTAAATTAAACCTATTTGTCTCAATCAAAACAAGACCGAGCAGACGTCTCTGCCTAAAATATATTTCGCCAGCACATTGTACTGGAGCTCAGCACGACTTCTTTCCTTGTTTTAATCTGTAATATTGTGAAATAATAATTGAAATGTATTTCGTGTATATTCTTAAATATTCCTTTTTATTTATGGACATGTGTATTATGTTTGATCTGCATTATTGCAAGACGCGATGACTTTTGATCAAAACGCTGCCTTTTTGTAACGTGAAAGTTTACGGACAAATTGGGATTCACACCCGCCGATTAACAGCTTTATTTCAGTCATAAATTCACAATCACATTCCAGCTATTATTTCCAGCCGTGGTCAAATAATAGATGAAATAATTATTTAATGCTGGACACAAACAGCAAAAAAACATGATTATTATAAAAAGCCCGAAGCACATTGTGTGTATATAAGAACATTTACTAAAAAATAGATTTCTTTGTTCATTCATGTCTTTTGATGGTGCTCAATGTCGACACATTTTTACGTTTTAACGATTTTTGAGTTTGTTGAGTTTTTTGAGTTTGTTGAACAAATAAAAAAAAATTGTTGTAAAGCATCCAGCGCAGGAATCGAACCCGGGGCTTTCCGCATGGCAGGTCAAAACACTTACCACTGCACCACAGGTGCTCTATAGGTTTTATATTGGTGGAAGTTTTACTTAAGTTATTGTTACTTACGTACACAAAATTATTACTCATTCAATTATTTAGATGAACAGTACTCAATGTGTTTAATTACTTTGAACATTTGGGTTTACAGTGTACACACGTAGGCTTTCTAATTACACATGACAAAATCTAATGGCTCACTGTGTTAACATTTACTATGCTTAAATTCGATACTAATAAAATTTAATTCTACATTTGTACTGTAATTTTAGTATTGTTATTATGAATTGGTTTAAGTACCTACTACGTGCAGCTCTAAAGGAGCTGCGGCTCATTAATCCTTGAAAGAATGAAATAAGGTCTGACGCATCGGTCTATAGTTATATAGCGCCACTCAGTGGTAAAAGCCAGCAACTGCATACCGTCGCCATGAGGTGCGGCGACAAAATTAGAAAACTGCTTTTCACACATCTGTATATTTCACTTAAATAATCCAGATTAAAACAAGGAAAGAAGAAGTGCTGAGCTTCACTTCATTGTAATGCGGACAAAAGTCTAGGAAGTAAATGGTTGTCGTTATTTTACCCAATTTTAACATATTCGGTAAATTTGTGAATTACACTGAACTCCAACTATGAAGTCTGATTTAACTGGTACCATTAAACATTTTATTTGTATTTATTCTATTTTTCTGCTGACAAAATACATTTTAGGCAGAGACGTCTGCTCGGTCTTGTTAATTCGTATCAAATCTGAATACGAAAGTGTATAATCTTTAATAAAGTTAGCCGAAAACAATATTGTTTCCAATGCTGAAGCAAACATGATTTTGATTTTGTTTTAGTATGTTTGTTGAATACAACGCGAACATCCACAGAACCCCCAGTTACTGTAATCCCTCTTCTCACCTTTCATTCATGATAGGTGTGAAGTTCTAAAACCGGTTTCACTGATGGGGGAATTGGCAGAATTGAGGCGTTTAAAATAAATTAACAAGACCGAGCAGACGTCTCTGCCTAAAATGTATTTCACCAGCAAACCATAAACATAAATAGAAACAAATAAAATGTTTAATGGTATCAATTAAATCAGACTTCATAGTTGGATTTGATACGTTGAGTGTAATTCATACATTTACTGAATATATTCAGATTTTGATTCCAGTTTCCTTCCTGGAACTTTTGTCCGCATCACAATCAACTGAAGCTCAGCACGTCTACTTTCCTTGTTTTAATCGGTAATGTTTAAGTGAAATAAATTTTGCGTATATGCTTAAATAGTCCTTTTTATGTATGGACAGGTGTAGTATGTTTGATCTGCATTATTGCAAGAGGGGGAGTATGTCTGTGAAAGTACGAGCAGCGCGTTCACGCACGCCGATGAACAGCTTTATTTCAGTCATAAATTCACAATCACATTCCAGCTATTATTTCCAGCAGTGGTCAAATAATGGATGAAATAATTCTTCAATGCTGGACACAAACAGCAAAAAAACATGATTATTATTTTTTATTAAAAAAAAGGCCGAAGCACTTCGTGTTCATATTTGTTAAAATCACGTGATTGCAATTCAGCACAGCTAAATTGTTGGCTTGTGTTAAAGTGTTCTTGGGAACAAAGCGCCATCTAGTGGTTGCACCAGGTAAATGAATAAATAGAGTTTGAATGGGCGTGTTGACTGCGAAATCTTGACACACCTTCCTGGCAGGAGAGGGAAGAGGGACCACGGGGTCCAAAGGGAAGTCGCAGGGGATCCGCACGGCATTCACATGGCTATTTTGTGTGGCTCCTACTGTATGACTGTGTATAGGGTGTAAAAGTGGGCTTTTACAAACCTAACACCCTTTCTTCATAGTGCACTGTTCCTGTTCCCACTGTTTTACCCCGAATGTCTGTTTGCACGGCCATATTTACAGTATGCCAGAAATGTGCCTTCTGTGTATAAGATCATCTGTCACTCTTCCCTCAATCCTGGACATTTACTTTGCACTAGGTGAAAGAGGTGACATTTATATGTTTATAAGTAAGGTTACATTTATATGGTTATAAGTAAGAAAAATACACAAATGTCAGGACATGTCAGAACTACTTCAGGGCCCATAAACCTGCAGACCCCTAAATAAAGAGTGAGGGCCAAGCTCACTCATTCACACTCCTGTGGTGTGAAAGTAACTGTGTGAAAGTGTCCCTGAGAGGTTGGTTTCATGTTTTGTTATTACTTTTTATCAAAACTTGTTTGCTGTTCATTGTTAAATTATCATATTGTTACAAATGTGCATATTGTATATATTGTTACATATTACACAATGTTAATATTGTTTGTGTTGGCCAATAAAGCTGATTTTATACTGATTCTGTTCTATATTTTACATATTTGATGACTATCTTGCATGTTTTCTGGGTTTTAGACCATACCAACATTAGATGGGGTGGTGAACAGCATACCATCAAATGTTGGTATGCTGCGATGCTTGGGCTGCATATTTGTTTTGGTGCTAGTATGCTGGGGACCAGCATACCAGCACCAGTATCATGGCACTATAATGCTGGTCTATGATGTTTTTTTCAGCAGGGGTACATGACCTAATGGTCTAATAATAAACTGTAGCTGAGAGATTTTGGAGTGCAGAAAGACGTCCCTGCTCCTGTAAATGTGCTGATGTGGCATCCTGTCCTCTGTCCCCTTTAGCTGTATTATGGCTGTGTGTGTGTGTGTGTGTGTGAGAGAGAGAGAGAGAGAGAGAGAGAGAGAGAGAGAGAGAGAGATCAGTGTTCTGATATTTCATCATTTCTCTTCCAGTCTGTGCTTGTGTAATCTGACAGGTGAAAGCTGTAGAGTTCTGTCCTCAGTTCTCAGAACAAACTCCTCCAGTCTGAGAGAACTGAACCTGAATGACAATAAACTGCAGGATTCAGGAGTGAAGCTGCTCTCTGCTGGACTGGAGAATCCACACTGTACACTGGAGATAATGAGGTACACACACACACACACACACACACACACAATGGCCATAGCATTAGTGGGACCAAGTCAATTTGAATATAAGGGGATTTGTCCCACCAATATACAGTCATGGAATTACATAAATATTGGAAATGGGAAAAGTTGCTGCTTAAGTTTTTATAATAGCAATTTGCATATACTCCAGAATGTTATGAAGAGTGATCAGATGAATTGCATAGTCCTTCTTTGCCATGAAAATTAACTTAATCCCGAAAAAAAAACTTTCCACTGCATTTCATTGCTGTCATTAAAGGACCTGCTGAGATCATTTCAGTAATCGTCGTGTTAACTCAGGTGAGAATGTTGACGAGCACAAGGCTGGAGATCATTATGTCAGGCTGATTAGAATGGCAGACTTGACATGTTGCTGCTACATGGTGATGCTTGAAATCATTGTTCTTTCATTGTTAACCATGGTGACCTGCAAAGAAACGCGTGCAGCCATCATTGCGTTGCATAAAATTGGCTTCACAGGCAAGAATATTGTGGCTACTAAGATTGCACCTAAATCAACAATTTATAGGATCATCAAGAACTTCAAGGAAAGAGGTTCAATTCTTGTTAAGAAGGCTTCAGGGCATCCAAGAAGGTCCAGCAAGTGCCAGTATCGTCTCCTAAAGAGCATTCAGCTGCGGGATCGGAGTGCCACCAGTGCAGAGCTTGCTCAGGAATGGCAGCAGGCAGGTGTGAGCACATCTGCACGCACAGTGACGTCAAGACTTTTGGAAGATGGCCTGGTGTCAAGAAGGGTAGCAAAGAAGCCACTTCTCTCCAAAAAAAAAAAAACATCAGGGACAGATTGATCTTCTGCAAAAAGTATGGCGAATGGACTGCTGAGGAAGTCATATTCTCGGATGAAGCCTCTTTCCGATTGTTTGGGGTATCTGGAAAAAGGCTTGTCCGGAGAAGAAAAGGTGAGCGCTACCATCAGTCCTGTGTCATGCCAACAGTAAAGCATCCTGAGACCATTCATGTGTGGGGTTGCTTCTCATCCAAGGGAGTGGGCTCACTCAAAATTCTGCCCAAAAACACAGCCATGAATAAAGAATGGTACCAAAACACCCTCCAACAGCAACTTCTTCCAACAATCCAACAACAGTTTGGTGAAGAACAATGCATTTTCCAGCACGATGGAGCACCGTGCCATAAGGCAAAAGTGATAACTAAGTGGCTCGGGGACCAAAACGTTGAAATTTTGGGTCCATGGCCTGGAAACTCCCAAGATCTTAATCCCATTGAGAACTTGTGGTCAATCTTCAAGAGGCGGGTGGACAAACAAAAACCCACTAATTCTGACAAACTCCAAGAAGTGATTATGAAAGAATGGGTTGCTATCAGTCAGGATTTGGCCCAGAAGTTGATTGAGAGCAGCCCAGTCGAATTGCAGAGGTCCTGAAAAAGAAGCGCCAACACTGCAAATACTGACTCTTTGCATAAATGTCATGTAATTGTCGATAAAAGCCTTTGAAACGTATGAAGTGCTTGTAATTATATTTCAGTACATCACAGAAACAACTGAAACAAAGATCGAAAAGCAGTTTAGCAGCAAACTTTGTGAAAACTAATATTTGTCATTCTCGAAACTTTTGGCCACGACTGTATATTAGAATTACAGGCTTAGCACACACACACACACACACAATAATAATAATAATAATAATAGTATGAGTGATCTGATTTTCATAGTTGTGAGGAAATGTTCTTTTTATAAAGATTTTGTGTAGTTCATGTTTCAGTGTTTAAACTGAGTGTGTTAAGTGTGAGAAGGTTTTCTTTCTTACAGGATGTGGAGTTGCAGTATTACAGATGAAGGTTGTGCTGCTCTGGCTTCAGCTCTGAGGTCAAACTCCTCATCACACCTGAGAGAGCTGGATCTGAACAGTAATAATTCAGGAGAATCAGGAGTGAAGCTGCTCTCTGATCTACTGAAGGATCCACACTGTAAACTGGAGACACTACAATGAGTTACTGATACACACAAAATAAACTGTATGATATTAAATAATAATATGAACTGGCTGGTGTTTACACTAATGTTTTTATTTACACTGATGTTCTTCTCTGACTTTCAGTATAAAGAATCGTAAAGTCTCCAGGACTGGTGTATGACAGGAGTCTCAGCTCAGACCTCTTTTCCAGGATAAAGCAGTTTTTTTGAAGCGTCAGAACTTGTCCCACATGTCCAGCAGTTTGGGAGCTGAATCATTCATATGCAGATGTAGAAGCTCCATAACAATAACCGTGATTGATCACATCCTTTTCTTCTCTCAGATACAAGTGACTTCAGGCTTTAATAACATTTTTTACACTCCAAAGTCAAATCCTTCAGCATCTACACACAACAGAGATATAATCATCTCATCACACTGATTACACAAATACACATCCATGTGTTGGAGCTGTTTATAGATTAGTTTACCTCCCTATTTGTATCTCTTTATTCAGAGTGTTTCTGATCAACATGGCTTTGTTGGAAACTTTTTCCTTTGTCGAATCCGAGACCAGGAGACGTTGGAATATCTTTCAAGCAATCTTTTCGTTACTGTAGTCATCCAAGTCTGACTAAAACTCAGCACTGGAGAGTTTATACCTTTCAAAGGGGAGGGATACAAAGAGGTCGAGACAATCTAATCCAAGCATACAAATGTAGTCCCAGGTTTATTGCTAAATAAAATGATCAGTTTATTGTATCATGATTTGGAAATATTTTTCTCTGCTCATGATTACGTTACAGTCATAATTTAATCTTTATTTTATTGTTGTTTATTGTTTGCTAATCTGATTTAAAAATATATAATTTTAAATAAAATCAAAATTTGTTGTATTTTTGTCATGGTGTGTCATTTTCTTTTGTACAGAATTGTAGCATATGCTGTCTATGTTTTAGCAGAATTCAAGTAAAAATAAATAATTGTGTAATCACACTAATATTACTAGGTGTATAAACAAGCTTCAGTTAGTACAGAATGCAGCAGCGAGTCCTCACTAAAACCAGAAGATACGAGCACATCACCCCTATCTTATCTACACTGCATTGGCTCCCTGTGAAATTTCGCATCGATTTTAAGATACTACTTTTGAAATTTAAAGCACTAAATGGTCTCGCGCCACAGTATTTGAGTGAACTGTTAGTGTCTTACGATCCGCCACGCCTACTTCGATCAAAGAATGCAGGCTGCCTGTCAGTACCACGTATTATTAAAACTACAGCAGGGGGCAGAGCTTTTTCTTACAAAGCCCCAAAGTTATGGAATAGTCTTCCTAGTAATGTTCGGGACTCAGACACAGTCTCAGTGTTTAAGTCTAGGCTAAAAACCTATTTATTTAGCCAAGCATTTTTGTAAATAGATTAACCTTAGGTAAAGGAACAGATCTGGGGGACTCATGGACGTAGAGTATTCTGGTGAACTGGTATGTTTAGATGCTGTCCTCCCCACTCTCATTGTTCACTCAGGTTTGTTGACGGTGAGGTGATTGGTTGCTTTACATCTCAGGGAGCCCTCATGTTTGTGTTTCCTTCTGGCTCTCCCTTTTAGTTATGCTGTTATAGTTAGTCCTGCCGGAGTCCCTGCTTGCACTTTGCACTAAATATACATTCACCTTATACATGTTGACTGTGACCATACCTAACTGCCATCTCTCCTTATTTTCTGTTCTCTCCTTTTCTGCTCTCTCCTCTCTCTCTCCCTCTCTTCTTTCCCTCTCTCTGTCTCTCTGTCGAGCTATACAGGTTTCGCTCCTGAGTTGCCAGTGATCCAGACCCCTCTGCCCTCTGGAGCCGTCTAACCCGTCCTGGAGTCCTGCTTCTTTTCTCTCTCAATGCATTCCTACCTGATTTTTATGGTAGAAGCTTCCACCTTCTCATTAAAACGTTCCCGTAATCACTTACTAGTAGAGATAGGGAGTGGAACAAGGCTCTCGGAGATGACCACTCTCACATTGATGGGGAGGCTGGTACTAAGTTATTGAGACTTTGTCAGGAATCCCCCTCCGCCTACGACTATGCCATTGCATTCCATACCCTAGCCGACTCTAGTGGGTGGAACGACGGAGCCCTAGCCGACGTCTTTCTGGATGGTCTATCTGAGGCTCTCAAGGACAAGCTCATCTCTCACAAGCTTTCCACCGACTTCCGTTTAAGACAACTGTCCAGCGCCTTTACTGTCAGGGCATTAAAGGTCCCTTGTGTGCCATTGGATCCTCCCCTCACTGTCCAGGCCTTGGATGGGAGCCTGCTCCCTGCCATCACGCATAGGACCCCTCCGTTAACTTTAAGAACGTCAGGAAACCATTCTGAGGAGATCTGCCTCTTCATCATCAACAAGTCACATGCCGCTTTGGTCCTTGGTCTCCCCTGGCTAGCACCCCTTACGATGACCCCTCCTCTAGCCACCAGCATCAGGCAATGCCGAGGACTGGAGACCTGGTTCCCGAAGCAAGCCAAGGTTGAGTAGCTTCTCACACAGCTCATCTTGAATTAATTTTACAGGGTTATAGAGTTCTAAAAGTGTTATGGTAACTACAAACACCAGTTAAGCCGATGTCGATATACTGTATAAAATAAACATGCTACAACATGAAATAAACAAAGTAGCACCATTTTGGCTCCAGAGTGGCCGCTGCATGCTACTGCTGTGCTGCCAACATTTCTTTTGCAATCCAAAAAGAAGAAGAAACACAGTCGGGGCATAAGGAAAGGATGAGAAAGCACAAGCCATACCTCCCATTTCTTATTATGGGCAGTGTGAGATCTCTGGATAATAAGATGGATGAGCTGAAAGCTTTATTAAGGACTGAAAACATCTTTCGAGAGTGCAGTGTGATGTGTTTTACAGAGACTTGGTGATGTGCCTGACTCTAGTATGACATTGGACGCCTTCAATGCAATATGAAGTGACAGGATGAGGAAAGAGAGGAGGGGGGCTAGCTGTCTAAATCAACAACATGTTGTGTAACCCTGGTCATGTGACTGTTAAAGAGCGTGTTTGTTGCCTAGATATTAAACTGCTGGCTGTTGGACTTCCCCCATATTATCTACCAAGATAATTCTCTCATGTGATAATAACTGCCGTGTCCGTTCCTCCATCCATGAATGCTGCCTGTGTGACGTAATTCACCAGTTAACCGCCAAACTGCAGACTCGCCACCCTAATGCCTTTCTCCTGATCTCCAGTGATTTCAACCACGTATCGCTGACCAAGACTCTTCTCACTTTCACTCAGTATGTGGATTGTCTGACCTGACAATGCTAATTGTAGACCTGCTGTATGCCAATGTTAAAAGTGCTTACAGCTCTACCCCCCCTGGGGAGGTCAAATCCGTACCTAGGTAACCTCCTGGCAGGAGTCCACCTCCTGCCAATATACAAGCCACTAGTTCAGGGACAGCCTGTTACAGTCAGAAATGTGAGACGATGGTCAGAGGGAGCCACTGCTGCCTTACAGGATTGTTTTGAAGCTTCAGACTGGAAGGTTCTCTGTGAACCACATGGCAAGGACATTGATGGCATGACAGACTGCATAACAGACTACATAAACTTCTGTTTTGATGGTTGTGTACCAATGAGAAATATTCGCTGCTTCTCCAACAACAAACCCTGCGTCAACAAGGACATTAAAGCTTGTTTAAATGAGAAAAAAAGGGCTTTTAGGTCTGGTGATAAGGAAGTGGAGAAGAAGGATAAAAGAATGCTAGCTGGCAAAATCAAGGACGGGAACGAGTCCTACAGGAAAAAAACTGGAACAAAGACCGAAACAAAACAACATGGGAGAGGTGTGGTGGGGCATGAGAAGCACTGGATATAATAAAGACGGCCAGGCTATTGAGCGTACTGTGGAACTTGCAAAAGATCTCAACACTTTCTTTAATAGATTCGATGTCCCTCTGTCTCACACTTCCCCCAGCTTCAGTCTCAATCCACACTCTCCTGCTCCCACGTCCTCCCCTATACAGGAAACAGCCATTACTCCTGCACTCAATCAATATCTCAGAGGATCAGGTCAAACGTGGTATAAGCAAGCTCAGCGCTTCAAAGTCCTACAAGAGTCCAGAAATCTTGTGCTCCCCAACTCTGTGGTGTCCTCCGGCACCTCTTTAGCCTGAGATCTGTCTCTACAGAAAGTCCCTGTATTGTGTAAAACATCATGCATTCTACCAGTCCACAAAATCCCCATGCCCAGAATGGCTACTACAGGCCTCTTGCTCTGACTTTGCAGATTATGATGGTGTTTGAGAGACGGATTCTAAATACACTTTGTGTATCTCTGGACTCTCTTCAGTTTGCCTATCAGCCTTTCATGAGAGTAGAGCATGCCATAATACACTTGCTCCATTGAACCTACTCCCACCTCGACAAGCCTGGGACCATGTACTGTCTCCTTTTCTTTTCACCCTCTATATATCCGACTTTAGATATAACTCAGAGTCATGCCATTGGCAAAAGTTCTCTGAGGACTGTGGATGTGTAAAGGATGGTGACATCCTTTATATCTCTGACATCATTTATATCTGTTTATATCCTACATCTCTGAGTACCTGTCTGTAGTGGATGACTTCATTTTATGGTGTGAGAGTAATACATCTTAACACCAGGAAAACAAAGGAGATGGTGGTACACTTGAGGAGAAGTAAGACCCCTGTGACTCCTATATGTGTCCAGGAGAGATAGTGGACATGGTCTCAGAATGCAAATATCTGGGAGTATCACAACCAGAGTATCATAATCACAACGGCACTCTACAAGAAAGAAAAGAGCCTGAGAAGGCTCAGGTCTTTGACGTCTACAAAACCATTCTACGACAAGGCAATTAAAAGGGCCGGATCTGTGATAGGCATGGAGTTTGACTCTGTGGATGTAGTAGCGAAGGGGATATACAAAATACAATCCATCTTGAACAATCCTTCTCACCAGTTACAGTGTTTTCTCACTGTAGCAAATTCAACCAGAGACTGATTACCACCAAGTATTCTCCAGAGTACAACAAGTACACTATGTGGATAGTAGACAGAAGGCATGAGTGGTAAGGGTTAATGGTTCGTGACTGTTATCTCATTAAGCCCTCTATAATCAATGCAAGGATGAAGGGACCCATCCTTTTTCTTGATGAAAAAGAACATCACCACAGAGGGGGAGGAGGATGGACGGATGATACCAGCAGCAAGGGCCCCCGTGATGTAATCATTCATGGCTTCTTGTTCTTGGCATGTCAAAGAGTATAGCCGGCCCTTAGGAGAATAGGTACCCAGAAGGAGGTCTATGGGACAGTCATATGGTCAATGAGAGGGAAGTGATGTGGCTCGAGCCTTGTTGAAGACCATGTTGAGATCGTAGTATTCAGCGGGAACATTGGAGATGTCAGGAGGTTCCTTAGGTGTAACCGGAGTGGAGGACCGAGGGAGGGCTGAGTGAAGGCATGACGTAGACCTTGAGGGGGTCCAGCCTATGATGGCATGCTTAGTCCAGTCGAGCTGTGGGCCATGAAGTGCTAGCCAGGGGAGACCAAGGACTACAGCAGCATGAGACTTTTGAATAACAAACAGGCAGATATCCTCAGAGTGGTTCCCTGAAATCCTTAAAGTAAGTGGAAGGGTTTGGCATGTGATAGCTGGCGGGGGGGGGGGGGGGGGGGGCTCCGATCTAGGGCCTGGACAGAGAGCGGAGGTTCCACTGGCACACATGGGACTTTTAGCACACTGGCCCTGGAAGCGCTGATCAGGTTACTGTCAGAACCGGAGTCAATAAGTGCCTGAACCTGGTGAGCTTGGTGGCTGGCGATCAAAGTAGCAGGGAGTAGGGGACGTGATTCTGAGTGTGTGTCTGAAGGAGCACCCTGTAATGCTCCCAGTCTGACTAGAGGGCACCTCCTTTTAATAGGCAGTTCTTGAGTAAGTGCCCCGAGGCTCCACAATAGAAGCAGGCTTTCTATTGACAGCTGCACCATCTCTCCTCCTCTGAGATGCGAGTCCTGTGTAACTTCATGGGCTCCTCCTGAACGGTCTGTTTCGAAGGAGGGGACACATCAGCTGTCCTGGGAGGAGATGATCTCCTAACAGGAGGCAATCTCCTGAATGCTTGTCTTGAACTGAGGCGCAAGTCGACCCGTCCAGCAGGATCCATGAGCCTGTTAAGATCAGTGGGTAGCTCTTGGGGCAGCTAGGGTCCGAAATTTGATGGCGTAATCGTAAGTGGAGCGTGACTCATGTGGAAGCCTTAACAACCTGGTTCCGGCCTCCCTGCCGCCATGAGAGTGGTCGAAAACCCTTTTCATTTTTTTGGAGAATGCCTTAAAGTTATTACAACATGGGTAAGAGCTTCCCAGAGAGCCATGCTCCACTCCCGGCCTCTGTAAGAAGAGTGATCAATTAGGCTACCCTTGACCGTTCCGAGGAGAAGGTGGAGGTTTCTATAGAAGCTTTAAACTTGTTTGCCGAAGCTTAGAAACCGACAATAGAACAGAAACAACCTGATTGTAGTTTTCCCTGAATAAATGATAAGGTATGGACATCTGGTCTGGGTCAAATAAAGAGTTTAAATGTAGGAACTTCATGTACAGGGTGCAGACCAGCTAGCACCTGTGTTCACAGAGATATTCAACCTCTCCTTATCTCAGTCGGTGATCCCTACATACTTCAAAGAGTCCATCATTGTTCCTGTTCCGAAGAAACCCCATCCAGCTTCCCTCAATGACTATAGACTTATAGCCCTCACATCAGTGGTGATGAAGTGCTTTGAACGGCTGGTCAGAGACTTCATCATCTCTTCACTACCCAACACTCTGGACCCACTACAGTTTGCATACCGCCCGAACCACTCTACAGATGATGACATCTCTCATCTCCTCCACACAACACTCACTCACCTGGACACTAGAAGGGGGAATTTTGTTAAAATGCTTTTCATCGACTACAGCTCACCATTTAATACCATAATTCCCTCTACACTCACCACCAAGCTGGAGCACCTGGGACTCAGCTCATCTCTGTGTCGGTGGATCTCTAATTTCCTAACTGGGAGACCACAGGCAGTAAGGATGGGTGAACACGTCTCAGCCTCTCTCACTCTCAGCACTGGAGCCCCACAGGGTTGTGTTCTGAGCCCCCTGCTGTACTCTCTGTACACGCACGATTGTGTGGCCACTACCAGCTCCACCACCATCATTAAGTTTGCTGACGACACTGTCATGGTGGGCCTGGTCTCTGACTATGATGAGACGGCCTACCTGAAGGAGATTGGAAATCTGGAGAACTGGTGCCAGAGGAACAACCTTCTTCTAAATGTCAGTAAGACAAAGGAGCTGATAGTGGACTTCAGCACTAAGCAGGAGAGGAACTACCAGACCCCCGTCATCAACGAGAGACCAGTGGAGAGAGTGGACAGCTTCAAGTACCTCGGTGTTCACATCACGCAGGACCTGTCATGGTCCTGTCATATCAACACCGTGGTGAAAAAGGCCCGACAGCGTCTCTACCACCTCAGACGCCTGAGAGACTTTAGACTGCCCTCTAAGGTGCTCAGGAACTTTTACTCCTGCACCATAGAGAGCATCCTGACGGGAAACATCGCAACCTGGTTTGGGAACAGCACCATGCAGGGCAGACGAGCCCTGGTGCGATCAGCTGAGTGCATCATCCGAACTGAGCTCCCTGACCTGCACTCTATCTACAGCAAGCGGTGCTGGACCAAAGCCAGGAAGATCATGAAGGACCTCAGCCACCCCAGCAATGGACTGTTCTTTCTGTTGCGGTCTGGAAAGCGCTTCCGCTCCTTCAAGGCCAATACAGAGAGACTGAGGAGGAGCTTCTTCCCGCAGGCGATACAGTCTCTCAATCAAACCAATACACTGGACTAAAACACCTCTGCATTTTTTGCACACACAGAACGGACAATTATGTCAAACGCACATTTGCACATATATGCACATTTGCACACTTCAAGGACTTCTTTTCACATCTCATTTTCGTCAAATACTACCTCAATATTTGTACAGACTTAAGTTTTTATAAGTTGTTATATTTTATATTTTATTTTTCAGATTCCTATATATTCCTATATATTTTTGAAACTTTTGCTGGCATTCTATTTCACTATTCACTATTTATTTCCTCATTTTCTTGTAAAAAAAATAAATAAAAAAATTAAAGTCACGGGCGGTCGTATAAGCATTTCACTGCATATCGTACTGTGTATGACTGTGTATGTGACAAATAAAATTTGAATTTGAATTTGATTATGTTAGCAGAGATGTTTGTGTATAAAATAGGTCAGCTGAGAGAAAGATTTTACCTTTCTCCATGCTGCAATTGTTTGCTGTAGGAGACAGGTCCTTCTGCAGAAGTTTAAAATAAAACCTTTGACTTTGCTCTTACCCAGTGTATAAATTGCTTGTCGGCAGTTTGAGGAAGGCATTAGAGAATCCTGGGAAGGCGCATGCGCGCTGGCGCCCTTGCAGGCCTTTCACTTCTTCTCAAATGGCTTATTGACACCCTTGTGTGAGAGGACCGGGGATTCACCTTGTCGCCTCACCCAGGGGCGATTCTAGTATTTTGTAAAATGGGGGCACCGGGGGGACCATGAACCGGTCAATTAAATTAGAAATGCATAATGGCTTTGAAAACATTAAGCATGATTTTCAAAATCGTCAGCAATGCCCTGTGCCCTTATACCGGTGATATTACGCTAAATGTGGATATAATTTATTATTTTGCATGGATTGTGCAATACAATTCTGTTATACAGTACTAAATAAATAAAAATAATCAAACACACAAATTATTTTTAACATGCTTTATTTCAATCACAAATATTAACACTATGCATCTGTGTGTGTGTGTGTGTGTGTGTGTGTGTGTATGCGAAAGTTGTTTGCATTGTGGTTTAACTGTACCATCACACATATGCATGTACACATATGTATCAAAACACCTGTATTCTGCCGTTTTTGCGACGGTTACCAAATAGTTCAACAAACTCATCTATATCCAGTGCCTTGGTAACTCTACACTGAGCACTCCCAGGTCACTCAGTCGCTCATCAGACATGGTTGTTCGTAGGTGGTTCTTGATTAGTTTCAGGGTGGAAAAACTCCGTTCACAAGAAGCATTGCTTACAGGTATGTGATAGCAATTTTGCACAACCGGAAAAGTTCATGGAAGACCTCTTTGAAAGGTTCCAGAAACACAGTAAACCCTGATATACTGGTGAAGTTTTGCATGCCCCCATTTCATTTCCTCTCCAGAACCCTTTTGGCTTGGTATAGCTCATGCTTCAGATCTTCTAAGTTTGACTCTTAGATCTCTGCAAATGGAAAAAGAGGTGACTCTTCTAAAAAGCTGGGGCTGTTAGGAATGAGTGCTTGAGCACGTCTCATTGCGTTGCAGTTGGTCTTGGAGAAACGTTTCTGTAATTCTCCAATCATAGAGTCTATAACTGGATAGAAGATGTCCTTTCTAAAACCATCCTTGTCGCAGCTGGTCTTCCATTGCCTTTTTTTCACACTTTCAATGCTGATATTACACTTTTGAGCTGTGCTTAAGATTTCTCTCCATAGCTCATCACAAAAGTGTTCTTCTCTGGAACACTGAAATGTGTCCTGAAGTGCTGCAATTAGCTCAACAGCTCTGGCTAAGTCTAGTGAAGGTGACTGAACATATCAGATAGAAACTTGGTGTCACCCACCATGCAAGACCCCATGCCTTTATAGACCTGTTCCCACTTCTCTCATCAGCAATATCTTCAAGGACTCGGAGCACTGCAGGTAACCTGTCCATCATATTATGGCAGGCAAAGTGGCTGCATGATCATCTTGTGTCGCTAAGCTTCTGAAGCTCTCTTGGCTGACCTCCATACATTTGTTGCTGAACTTCAAGCCATTTGTGGTGAACATATGAGCCTGAAACACGTCAGCGTGTTTACGGAAGCGGTTGTGGGATTCATCGGGAAACTAGCGGATGATACCGTACAGAAAACGACCATCAGAACGTTTCCCAATCAGAAGCCGTGGGTGGATAAAACCATCCGCGACGCTCTGAGATCTCGCGCTGCTGCCTACAATGCGGGACTTGCTTCGGGGAACATGGACATGTACAAGGCTGCGGCATATAACGTCCGGAAGGCGGTGAAGGAAGCGAAGCAGCGCTACGGGAGGAAGCTAGAGTCACAACTCCAACAGAGTGACTCTAGGAGCCTGTGGCAGGGACTAAGAACAATAACGGACTACAAAGCTCCAACATCCGGTATGACGAACGCGGACATGACTCTGGCAGACGAGCTGAACACCTTTTATGCTCGCTTCGAGGCTGCAGCTAAAGACGCTAGCGTTGCTAATGCTAGCGCTGCTAATGGCTGCAGACAGGAAGTCATTGCCAGCACCGGAAACGCGTTTATCATCTCCGAGCATGACGTGAGGAGAGCCTTCAGGAGAGTGAACACCAGGAAAGCAGCAGGACCAGACGGCATCTCAGGTAGAGTCCTCAGAGCCTGCGCTGACCAGCTAGCACCAGTGTTCACAGAGATATTCAACCTCTCTTTATCTCAGTCGGTGATCCCCACATGCTTCAAAGAGTCCATCATTGTTCCTGTTCCGAAGAAACCACATCCTGCTTCCCTCAATGACTATCGACCTGTAGCCCTCACATCAGTGGTGATGAAGTGCTTTGAACGGCTGGTCAGAGACTTCATCATCTCTTCACTACCAGACACACTGGATCCACTACAGTTCGCGTACCGTTCAAACCGCTCTACAGATGACGCCATCGCTCATCTACTCCATACTGCTCTCACTCATCTGGACACTAGAAGGGGGAATTATGTGAAAATGCTTTTCATCGACTACAGCTCAGCATTTAACACCATAATTCCCTCTACACTCACTACCAAGCTGGAGCACCTGGGACTCAGCTCATCTTTATGTCAGTGGATCTCCAATTTCCTAACGGGGAGACCACAGGCAGTAAGGATGGGTGGACATGTCTCAGCCTCCATCACCCTCAGCACTGGAGCCCCACAGGGTTGTGTTCTGAGCCCTCTACTGTACTCTTTGTACACTCACGACTGCGTAGCCACTACCAACTCCACCACCATCATCAAGTTTGCTGATGACACCGTCGTGGTCGGCCTGATCACTGACAACGATGAGACGGCCTACCTGAAGGAGATTGGAAATCTGGAGAACTGGTGTCAGACGAACAACCTCCTTCTCAACGTCAGCAAGACAAAGGAGTTGATAGTGGACTTCAGCACAAAGCAGAAGAGGAACTACCAGACCCCCGTCATCAACAAGAGCCCAGTGGAGAGAGTGGACAGCTTCCGTTACCTCGGTGTACACATCACGCAGGACCTGTCTTGGTCCTGTCACATCAACACCGTGGTGAAAAAGGCCCGACAGCGTCTCTACCACCTCAGACGCCTGAGAGACTTCAGACTGCCCTCCAAGGTGCTTAGGAACTTCTACTCCTGCACCATAGAGAGCATCCTGACGGGAAACATCACGTCCTGGTTCGGGAACAGCACCATGCAGGACAGACGAACTCTTCAGAGGGTGGTGCGATCAGCTGAGCGCATCATCCACACCGAGCTCCCTGACCTGCACTCGATCTACAGCAAGCGGTGCTGGACCAAGGCCAGGAAGATCATGAAGGACCTCAGTCACCCCAGCAATGGACTGTTCTCTCTGTTGAGGTCAGGAAAGCGATTCCGCTCCCTGAAGGCCAACACAGAGAGACTGAGGAGGAGCTTCTTCCCGCAGGCGATACGGTCTCTTAATCAGTACAACACACAGTACTGATCCATTTTGCACACCCACACATGCTTCTGCACTCACTCTGGACACTCTGGACATTCAGGACATTTGACACTTGCTCACTTGTCCTCACTGCACACCTGCTCACTCATGGGTAGTATGCACACGTCACTTAAATATGCACACAAGCCACTTTATCATTTAAAATGTCACTTTACTGTATATTTGCATATTCAATATTTTTATTTCCACTTGTGCAATTTCAATTTTTTACTTACTTACATTTTATATTTTTATATTCTTACATTATACATTTTATATTCTATATTTTATATTTTATTTAATTTTATTCTCTTAGGTCAGGGCAGTTGCCTAAGCATTTCACTGCATATCGTACTGTGTAGGATTGTGTATGTGACAAATAAAAATTTGAATTTGAATTTGAATTTGACATGAAGACGTATAGCTTCTCTAGGAAAGAGAATAAACATGATGCCTCAGGCATTGACTTGACGGTGTCAACTAAGACCATGTTCAGGCAATGTGATTTGCAAAGCACATAGAATGCATGTTTTGCCACTGCCTTTATGCGTGTGGAAACACCTGTATGTTTTCCACTCGTTACAGATGCTCCATCATGTCCCTGGCCTACCAGATGTAAGGGACTGCCCCTAGAGGGCACTGTGATGTGTGGTTTTTAGTTTTTTGTAGTTCTGTTTGTAGACTCAGTTTCCCAGAAGGCACCTCGGTCAGGTGATGACGGAGCTCACCTGGGCCGGGGTTGCTCATTAGAGTAATTATAAATAGCTGGTTGTTCTGGGAAACTGAGTTGAGCATTAATTATGTTATGAGGGCATTACGTGTTTTAGTTTTCGTTTTGTGTTTTATTTTGGTTCGTTTGGTGTCATGTTTTGAAGGCTCTATATGATTTGAAAGTTGTTTGTGTGTTCCAGCCTGTATGTGAGTGTGTTTCAGTCTGTATGTGAGTGTGTTTCAGCCTGTGTGTGTGAGTGTGTTTCAGCCTGTGTGTGTGAGTGTGTTTCAGCCTGTGTGTGTGAGTGTGTTTCAGCCTTTGTGTGTGGGTTCTCCATTTGTGCCTACCCTAAGCCCGGGTACGCTCGTGGAGTGTGTGTTTGCCGCTCGTAGGAGCGTGTGTGTTTTTGCCGCTCGTAAGAGCGTGTGTGTGTTTGCCGCTCGTAGGAGCGCGGAGTGGGTGTTTGCCGCTCGTAGGAGCGCGGAGTGGGTGTTGGCCGCTCGTAGGAGCGCGGAGTGGGTGTTGGCCGCTCGTAGGAGCGCGGAGTGGGTGTTGGCCGCTCGTAGGAGCGCGGAGTGAGTGTTGGCCGCTCGTAGGAGCGCGGAGTGAGTGTTGGCCGCTCGTAGGAGCGCGGAGTGGGTGTTGGCCGCTCGTAGGAGCGCGGAGTGTGTGTGGTTCGCTCGTAGGAGCAGGTGCGCTATTAGAGGCGCGAGTGTGTCTGGTTCGTTCGTAGGAGCAGGTGCGCTATTAGAGGCGCGAGTGTGTGTGTGGTTCGCTCGTAGGAGCTGGTGCGCTATTAGAGGCGCGAGTGTGTGAGCGTGTCGCCCATAGGGGCGCGAGTGTGAGCGTGTCGCCCATAGGGGCGCGAGTGGGTCATGATTGGGAGAACCTGTATGTTTTGTGTGATTTTTGTCTGTCTGTTTTGTAAAAAGCCTATGTGTTTTATTTAAAGAAGAGTTTGTGTTTTTCGTTACGTGGGTTTCAGTGTTTATTTTCTGTTCATGTTCTGTTTGATTGGAAAATTAAAAGACCTTTTTTGAGTTAAACAACTCTCTGCGTCTACGCCCGCCTTATTTAAGCCCTTGGCATTAACAACAGCCTGGACTACCCCTCAGTTCGTGACACCAGAGTTGTTTTGTAATTCAGACCATATCTCTCTAGGCAACTGATAATCTTTTCTCTCAACCGTGCAGCAATTAAACGATCAGCTTTTTGAAAATGTAAAAAACTCTCATGTATTTCCCTCTTATAATAATATCTCAGAACCAGTAAAAATTTGTTCCTTCTTTTTCATGTCCTTAGTTTCATCGATAAGAACACTTTTTCTCAGAGTTCTCTGCTTCATGATGGGCTCTTTGAAAAATATTTTGTGTAGCAGTAAGCAGGAAAATATCTGCCACAGTTTTTATATAGTCCCGATTCTCTTTTACTCTTTTTTTGGTAATCTTTATCCATTAATTTTAACAAAGATGTGTTGCTCTCAGCTCCCCTTTTGTATTCAGATCATGCTAACATGGCATTTACATGGTGCTCTGATTTGGAATGCATTGCCAACCCCCCGTCCTTATATAGTGCTTTTTTCCAGGCAGAGTGAGGGGCAGAAGGGAGTGAAAAATGTCTGCATGCAAAACAATAGGTCGAGTTCTGAAGTTGTGAATATTCTATCCATGGATATTCTTTATACCATGTAGAATTAAATGCCCTACTTTTTTTCCCTTGCTGCATTCTAGGGAACATCTTCAGCATAGGCTGCATAGGACCCATTGCTCTGGATTGTAAAATATCTATACATATTAAAGATTAGCTTCCGTTATTTCAGCATTAAGAGTTTTCACAGTAAAATGGTCTAAAACACTGGTAAAGTACATCTCTCAATATACCTCGAGGGCCAACAAGAACAACAAATTCTGATCGCGATAGGAGTGGGTGGTGCTGTCTGTCACCGTCACCTTTGGAATTTGAATCACTTCGGCTGCAAAGCCTGATAGGAGCCAGGTTTTCTTCACCCTCGGAAGTTTGGGAGCTTTCATCACTGGGTATATCTAAATATAATACTTTAAAATAAGGTTTTATTTGTTAACATTAGGTAATTCATTAGCTTACATGAACTACTGTAACAGTGAGCAATATAGTTTTCCAGCATTTATTAATCTTAGTTAACATTAGTAAACTTTAATGTTTGTGTTAGTTCACAGTGGATTAACTAATTTAAAAAAAATACACTTCTAAATATACTAAAAAGAATGAATGCTGTTGGAATATGTTTATTATTAATTCATGTTAACTAATATAATTAACTAACGTTAACATGTTGTAAAGTGTTACCCCATAAATCCATATTAACAAAATTATGATGTTTAATACTTTATCTGTGAAGTGTTATCTTGTGAACTGACTGTAAAGGTGGAAAAAAAAAATAAATAAAAAAAAAAAATATATATATATATATAAAATGCTCATGTTGTGGCTTTTACCTCTTGCGGCAGATAGCTGGCTGCAGATGTAGCCCTCACTGGTTCTGTCTGGCAGGTTATGTTCTGTGCTTGCGGGTCCAGGCTTACTAATTTATTGGCCTGCACTGTTGGAACTTTGACTCTGCCCTGCACTGGACTGCACTGTCTCTGATGATCTCTGACATGGTTTCTTCTTAAAGCTGTGTCTGACTCTGTTCTCTTTTCATTTTGAACTTTTTCTGCTGCCCAAAAAGAAAAAAAAGCTCTTAAGTCTCTTAATTGCAGACTTACATTTATTTAAGTAACATTCTCAAACATTTCAGTGTTTATTAAAGAACGTTAACATAGCATTTTGGGGAAAATATTTTTGTACCTTAGTCATAAAAAGTAATTATGAAGTAACATTTATCTATTTACTATTTATATGGTGGTGAGCACTGCTGCTAAATCATCTTTATTTAGCAGTCTGACAGTCATAAAAAAAATTATCAGACTAAATACAAACATGCTATCAGGGGGACATTGCAACATTTAGAACTGACTGTATACACACCATAAACAGTCTGACGTGTCATGCTTGAATTGTGCTGTGCGTCTCTCTCCTCTGTTTTGAAACTCGCCTTTGCAAAGCAAGCAGCGACTGACGGTGCTCTAAGCCAATGAAAAATTAACTGCGCTTTAAGCCAATCACGTTTAGTCATGTTGACAGTAGTATAGATCCGGGGGGGGGGGGGGGGCAATCATATTTCAGGGGGAGCGGGTGCCAACCCGTGCCCCCTCCTCTAGACATGCCCCTGACCTCAACAGTGGAATCAGTTAAAAGAACTAAAATTGTGTGGTAAGAAAATTTTTCTGCCATTAATAAGTTGTCATTGATTGAGTAAGAAGTGCACTTTCTCACAATGACTGAGATAGATTTAGACTTGGATCTATCACACGGGTAACCCATTGAAGTACCCAAAAGTGCAAGGTGCACAAAAAGAGAGAGTGGGTACTGGTTTCGCCGGTTTACAAAAAACCTGGCTCCGCAGCGGACGCGCTTGGTGTAAGAACCTCCAGAGGTAAATCAAGTCAGAGTTCAAGGTGCACAGGCAACAGTCAAGGGGACTGAGTTCACTGTGAGGTAGTGGCATGCGTAAATTTGGCAAGAAAAAACATGGGTAACAGCAAAACTAAAGAAAAGATTAAATGGAGTTGTGATAAACCTAACATCCAATTTATGTTTAGAAATGATGGCCCTGAGTCTATGACCCAAGTAGAAATGTGGATTAAGGAGTGTGGCTTTCCTGAAGCAGGGCCTTTCAGCAGGCGAGAAGTTAGAATTATTGAAGGCGAGATTGCAACAAAAAGAGATTGAGAATCAAAATAAAAAAAAAAGAAAAACAAAGTAAACATCAATTGGGTACACTGTAAACCCAAATAAGTTGGCAAAACTCAAAAACTTTGAGATAATTAGTTACATGAAATTTTTTAAGTAATGTTTCCAATTTTAAGTAAACAAAACTATCAATTTTTGAGTTTGTTGTACTCATTCATATTAATCGTTTTTTACTTGCATTATTGAGTCGCCTAACACATACTATTTAATAGCAATTATCTTTTTTTTTTTTGTTGCGAATCCGGTCCGCACACGTACCTGGCACAGGTTTTACACCAGACGCCCTTCCTGACGCAACCCTCCCATTTTATCTGGGCTTGAAACAGACACTTCATTCAGTTGTTAGGAATCGAACCCGGACCTTTCACATGGTAGGCGAAACACCTCGCACTGAGCCACCAGTGCCCTATTGCCCTGATGACGTCAGACACAAAATAACTAGTCTGAAAGATTTAAAGTTAGTGGAACTTTAAGGTGACAATTACTGTTACTTAAGTACTTACAGTTACTTAAAATATCAAATTTGTTCAGTTAACTTAAAATGTGTAATTTCTACAAACTCATAAACACTAAAAAGTTCTAAATACTCATCAAGGTCTATTAATTTGCAAAATGTTAGAAATATTATTGTTATTATGTTACAAGTTGTCAAATGTTACAACGATGTTACAGCGATCTTGATTTGTGTTACAAATCAATATCGCTTCTCGCTCACTAGCTAGGCGGCCTCTCCTTCTGCTGGTGCGCGAAGGAGCAGGGCCGCGGAATTAGGCACTGCTGGTGAGCTATCGCTGCTAATGATCCCGGGCTTCTACCCACGCTATAAAATAAAGCAGGGAGTGTATCTCAGGATTTGGAGACCACGTAGTCTAATCAGCTCTCAGCCGCACGCATAGGCCCAGTTTCACAGACAGGGCTTAATATAAGCCAGGAGTAGACCTTAATCAGTACTAGTTAATCTAGGGCATTTAAGTAACTTTCATGAACGTAGCTTAAAATAGGCTTAGTTAGTCAGAGACTACAGAGTCCTGGACTAATTTAAGTAAGCTTAAATGAGAAGACCTGAGATAAGCCTGATTATGTTGAGTATAAGCACATGCTGTTGGTCTGGTGGTGTTCATTAAAACCTGAAACGGACTACAAAACACTATTGCTGGTTTAAATCTTGACACAAAGCAAAAAGAATTCGTTCAAAAAACTTGAAAGTGAGTATGAAAAAACACTACTAAAACAAATTTTTGACAAACTATCCAGTTATTGAAAGTAAAAACCCACACTACTGCTAGTGAACAAAAGAAAAGGAGTGCTTGGATTCCAATTTGTCTAATCCAAGTCAATGCAAAAGAAAATGCAACCACAATAACAATACAACAACTTCAGGTGAGATGTCTTTGTTATTATCATTGCACATTTCTCATATTTATATTTTTGTCACAATTTATAATGAATGATATTTGCCTGTATGGACTCTGTGGAAGAACCTAAAACTGGCTTTAAAACGACAGAATGCAGAGAAGACTTATTAGTGATTTATTACTGGTGGTGGACCACCAAATAAAGACAAAGCTGATGAAGTGGGTGACTTGTTGTCTGAAATAATACAGAACCAGCAACCTCTGGAAGGTATACCAGATGATGATCACTTGAACTTCAGATGAAGAACTGAGCACAAATGGTACTTAAGAAAGAAATTGGTTACTTCCTTTGGTATATATTCCACTCTGTCAATCTTTATTATTCTTAAGAAGAATTTATTTTTTATTTATGCTTCTGTATTTTTACCACAAAGAACAGAGGGATTTGAACAGGTAGGAAGAGACAGAGCACAGTTAGTGTGTGCCCTCCACATCTGCTCCATTGTCCCTGACAAAAGATGCTGGCACCACTTTCAGAATAGAGCAAGCAGGATGACCATCCATGAAAAGTTAGCCAGAGAATTTCATGAGCAAAAAATTACATTTATGAAGGAAGAACATGAAATGAAAATGAGAATTCTACAGGTTGAATTGGATATGAAGTTGGAAGAAAGAGGTATGATACAAAAAAGATACAGTAAGGAGAGAGCTGTGATTACGAGCCATGGTGTGTAAAATATGGGTAAAAATTTGTCATTTACATATTCATGAGTGAAAGTATTTTATTTTACATTTTTAACCAGTATTGTTTAAGTGACTTTTAAATTTTTGCTGCTCACTTTTTTCATTTTGTACAGAACATTATCAAGGAAAAATAAGCCATAGTGAATACATTTTATATTGAAATTCATCTTATCTAGCTGAAGTGCTGTAATGTGAATGCAGCTCTATGTTCAAGTCGTCTTTGGCCATTGGCTGCACTGCCACTTCCACATCTGCTTCATCGTAACCTTCCATTGGAGGATCAGGACAGCAGCGCTGCTTCAGGTAGTTGTGCAGCACCACTGTAGCAATGATGACCTTGCAGCATCTTGTTGGGCTGGAACAAAGTGTATTGCGTAAACACTGGGATGGATTTTTCCATATTCCAAACATGCGTTCAACTATGCCTCTTGTTCGATGAGCTCTGTTGTATGTTTCCTGCTCCACTGTTGTGGGATTTATGTAAGGAGTGAATAGAAAGTTACTCTGACCATATCCACTGTCACCAAGTAGAAGTCCACTATGCTGTCATCGCTGAAACTGAGCACACAATGAGTTGAGAAAAATCTTTGAATCATGAGTTGAACCTTTCCAACGCGCTACAATGTTTTCTAACTCTAAATTTGGTGTTCATACACCATGAACATCAATTGAAAACCAGTTCTTATGGTTCCTGTACTTCTCAGCATCAGGAGTTGATAGCCACTTGATGGGAACATGACATCCATCTAAACAGCCAATGAGACCTGGGAAGTGCCCATATTAAAAAAAAAAATTGCACTTTGTAGTTGGCTTGGTCAGCAGCATCAGGAAACTTTATGAAAACCCTCCTCAGTTCACAAATGGCTCTGCAGACTTTGTGAACTATTCTACAGACAGTTGCTTCACTGGCACCACACAAATCACCAGTTTCACGGTGAAAGGTCCCAGATGCCAAAAGCCTCAATGTGAGCAGAACTTGGAGAGAACTGGGTAAAGGCCTTCCTCTCAGACGACAAGAAAGTGTAGGTTCTAGCAAAGATATTATCTCAAATGCATGTTGTTTGTACATCAAAGTAATGTAATGGATCACTCCTATCCAAAAGTACTCTTGCAGGCCTCTGTTGTGCACGTTGGTTTTCTTGTCTCTGAACTACACAAAGCAGTGTCTTCCCACCTGGGAGTTTCTAAAGCATACTGTATATCAGATTGATGGACATGAGTCCTCATCTGTTACATTTTTGAGGACAACAGTTTTATCACCCCAAATGTAATCAATAATGTATTTTTTTATGTATTGTTCTTGTTTTTATATTATTTTGAAGTAAATGAAACAGTAATAGCTAAAATAATAAAATAAGTTTAATAGTTAATAGTTAACTTAAATAGTTAAAATAGTCATGTGGGTATTATAAGATTTGTATAGAAAATTTCTAACTAAAAAGTGGCAGCTGGCATACCTAAAAATTTGATGTAGGATTATTTTTTATAATTTAATTATTATTTACTTACAATATTTGTTAATTTAATTTAAATGAGGTTTGGGTTCCTGGATGTTGAGCCATGATCCTCCTCTTTAACTTCCTCCATACTCTAATCAATCATCGCTCAGCCGCACGCATGAAAGTTTTCCAGAGCGCAGCGGCAGAAGAAGACTAATGATTATTAATGCATCGGGAAAACAACAAGGAGACTGACTCTGACCATCTTAATAATTCATTGATAAATTAATGATTTCGTTGGTTTTGGCTTGAGTGATGAAGGTGATCATGTTATCTCGTCATCTCCACAGCCGTGGATGTGCCAATAATTCACTTTTCGAATTACAAATTACATCATCTAAAATCATTTTCCATTAGTTTATATAAAACCAGACATTTTGCTTTTTATAAGTATATATTTTTCACGTCTGTGAGGCGAGTATACACGGAGTTTCGGTTCATTTTCTGACGTGTTCAAGTTAGCGCACCCTGTTTACTTTCATTATTGTTAAAAAATCATAAGGCTTTTTCACCATTGTGAGTGCACTTAAATAAAAGTGGAGTCTTATAAAGTTCATGTAGCTTATATAGTTTTATTAGATTGTTTTTTAAACATCAATCTGGCAAATCTTTTCTGATGCACATCCAGAGTCTGTTTTCTGGTTATGCTAATGTTACACTAGATATAATCTAAAGGCTAGTGTAACGGGTTCGACCCAATGTTGCACGGGCAGCACAAAATGTGGAAGCAAATGGTTAAAGGAGGGAGGGTGAAAAGAAAGGGAAAGGAATGAAAGTGCATGTGCTGGTCTGGTTGGCAATGCCCTGCTGGCATGCAGGCACAGGCTGAGTGGTGATGAGTGAAGGTGCCGCGGGAGTTTGAGCAGCTTGTTCAAATGCTGTCCTCTCGAAGTCTATAGTTATATAGCACCACTCAGTGGTAAAAGCTAGCAAACACATACCGTCGCCCTGTGTTGCGGCGGTGAAAGTAGAATACCGCTCGTCTACCATCTGTATTTCAGATCCCGACCTGGGCGGCTGCCCCCCGCGACCCTCAACTAGCCCCTTCAGCGGATCCAGCAAGACATGATGGACAAGGAACTTCTCGGCAGGCCTCAGGCCCTCGCACAGAAAGCGCAGCTCTGTCTCCAATTTCATCACATACTCAAACCAAGGCCCAGCGGAAAAGGGAAAAGACTGATCTACAACCATTGCCTGATGACAGCGAGGACGAGAGAGAGGAACACTTAGGAGCTACAGGAGATCTTCATCAAGTGATCACTGCTCCAAAGGTGGAAATAGCGGGGCAAGATGGCACAGCAATGCTCGTTCACCGACCATGCACCATAAAGGATATCGAAAGTGCACGTGGACCACTCCCAGACCCGAGGAAGGTGGGAGGACAGAAATTCGGTGAAATGAGCAGATTTTGTGGAAGATCTTCTTTTGGGAAGAAAATTGGGTGCGGATTTTGCAAAGATTACGTATTCCTGGCCAACGGACAATGTTTTCCAAGGCAAGCTCAGGCTGATCACAGAGAAAACCAAGCATTTAATGGTTTTGTGGTGATCTTTACAGCAGCGTGTAAAGAAATGTTCCCAGTGAAAATGAATATGACTAAAATAGCAATGTGCAAACAACAACCAGGAGAGAGCGTGTCACAATATCTCAAACGCCTCACTGAGGTACATGACACAAACAGCGGACTGGAGAGGCCTGCAGACATGTCTGTGGCAGCAATTTCGCCGTATGAAGCACAACTGAGGCTGAGGAACAGTTTCATGAATGGAATACAGGAGGACATCGTTCAGAAGATGAAAAACACGTGTGCTGGCTGGGACACTGGGAAACATACTATCATTGAACAACATGCAGTACACGGGGAAAAGCTGGTAGCACAAGAAAAAGATAAGCGCAATAAGAAGAGAGAAGACCAGAGTTACAGTGCTCAGCTGCCCATGCTGCAGATGGTAAAAAAAAACGCAGGAATACAGTACATGAGACAGACAGTACAATAGACAGTACAGGAAGAGGCAGAGGACGAGGCGGCCGTGGACGCGGTCGTGGGATAACAAATGGGTTTTGCATGCAAAAGTGAAAATCATTGGATTAAAGACTGTCCTAGAAGGAGCCAAGAAGAGGAAAAAGTTAGAAAGAGACTGGGGACGTGGGGAGCAGACCCGAAGGAGAGGGTGAGTCAAAACCTTTAATGCTTTGCAATGAAGATTTGCTAGAGCTAACCTCTTCAACTCACCTTTCTGAACTTCTTTCACAAACTATATTAAGATTAGAAAATGCGCAAGAACCTTTTGGTACTTACGCAAAGTATGATGAAGAGTAATATAAGCAAATGCCTGTGTATATGCTCAATGTTTAAGAAGAGAAGCTTCTTTCTAGTAGATTCTGGAGCAGGAAACTCTGTGATAAGAACCAGTCAGCTAAGTATGCCAGTAAAAATGAGTGGACAGTAGCTGAACTCAATAGGGGCATCTGGTGTCATGGTAAATGAAAAATTTACTACACCCCTCAAGTGTGAAACTTATCAAGGAGAAAAATTCTAATTTGCATTTTTGCTTTCTAGTTGTTGTCCTCCTAGGGCGTGATTTAATAAACAAATTAGGATTGAGTTTGATTAGCACCCCAGGAGGGCTAAAAGTAGTGGAGCAAGATGAAGTAGAAATTCAGGGGGTGAAATATGACAACAGGCCATTGATGTATGTTTATGAGTGGACATGGGCTCAATCTATTGCAAGTTCAATGAACCAGACGCTCATGAAAGCAACACACAAACTCCTTCAGCGCGTGCCAAACCATCTCTATCGGGTTGGGATCAGGAGACCTGCATTTAAGGAATACAAGTTAGAGGAAATTGTCATGTGAACATTTTATAAACAAGTTCATTTAAAATAACAGAACACAGGGCGTAAGAAACAAACTTGACTGGTGTTTTGACCCAGTTGATCCCCGCCTCAGCAATACACTGTCTCGCCGCTGTATGCTTTGGGTCATTGTCTATAGCATAAATTGAAAGAAACGTTATAAAACCCATTCATGATTTTTGAACAATATAAAACATATAGTCCGGTAACAGAAATTACAAAATATCACAAGCTCGTTATTTTTTACCTTGGAAGAAGCGATGAGGTCCTTTAAAGTGTTGTTGAATGTATGGCGCCAGCGAAGATTTTATGCTTTCTTCGTAATAATGCCGGTCCATAATTCCTGTAAAATTCTAGAAAGACGAAATTCAGTCAGATTAATCAACTACTCAGCTGCTGTATCTTGTTAAGTAAAATGTGTTGTACATTATATTGAACTAACCTAAGACAACTATTGGTCCTGGTCCCTGATGGGATATGGTCCCGCAAACATGAGGTTTTACAGGATGTTTGGCCTTAGGTTTCACTATGTGCCGACCCCTTTTTTTTTAGCACATCAACGCAAAGCTCTCCAAAAGCCACAGTTGTTTCATCAGCAAAGATTACATTGTCAAAGGTCTCTTTGACAGCCATCCACTGCTGCACTTGGCTAAGATGCAGGGCTTTGTTGATGTCCCGAATCATGGGGTATGTGCTAAACAAAAAAACACAAATAAATAAATAAATATATAGATAAATGTGTTAAATCTAAAATATAATGTATAGTCAATAAAATTATTATAGATGCTTACCAGGCATTGCCATAAGTCCATCAAAGGTTCTTTATTAACCTTCTAATGTGGCGAATTGATCATTTCAATTGCAGTTGGATCTGAAGCTCTTTTTGAATCTGTTTAGCAGACCGTTCATCATCCTCGTGCAGCATTTCTTCAATGCACTGATGTACAGCACTATACAAATAAAAATGACATTTTATTCGACATCAGATTAATGTAAAATTTTAGACAGCATCACTTACAAGCTGCCATATCGAACTTCCGAACATTTACTCCTCCCACTACAGAGCTTCTTGAGTTGTTGATGATTCAGAGTCGAGGGCGGCCAGATCGGCTTGGTTGCTTGTTGTTCCACACTGTGCTACCGCAGGCTGTCTGCAAAGAATGGGCTCATTATTGTGTGGTTATGATTTTTATGTTTGTTAGACACAGTACTCGGATGTGGAAATTGAGACCATTGTAGTATTTCTTCGATATTGTTAGGACTTTATTCTGACTTAAGCTCTAATTATATTTAAAAACCAAGACGATGGAAAATGTCACTTTGAGCCACCTGGCGGTCATTTCATGAATTACTTTGAAATGCGACTAGTTTATTTGGGCTGCTGTCATTTTGCCGTGGCGATGAGCGTGGTGGTAATAACCATTCCCCTTGTCTACCTACTGTACAAGGTCGGCCTGAACTGGAGAGCTGTAGAGATAATTCCAGTGTCAACATTAAATCACAAGAGAGTGCATTGGACCTTCCCACAGATAGAGATAAGTGACCCAAGGTTAAAAACAGTGCCAGAGAGACTTTGGGCAAAGAGAAAACATGATGTAGGACTCATATGTGATGTTGAACCGGTGAGATTCACACCAAAGTCAGATTATAGGCCCCTATAAAACACAGTACCCAGTGAAACCTGAGGTGATAGAGGGCATTATTCCTGAGTTTAATTCCTTATTAAAGGCTGGAGTGACAACTCACCTATTAGAACACCAATCTTTCCAGTGAAAAAAGCAAAAATTCCAGGTGAGCCTGAAAACTGGAGATTTGTGCAGGATCTTCAAGCAGTAAATGATGCAATAATACCAAGAGCTCCAAATGTCCCAAATCCAAACACTATCCTAGCACAAATCCCACCGGGGAGCGGGTGGTTCTCAGTTGTAGATTTGGCCAATGCATTTTTTAGCGTTCCCGTTCACCCTGACAGCCAGTATTGGTTTGCGTTTTCATTTAAGGGGAAAGCATATACTTTCACGAGATTATGTGAGGGATACTCAATCACCAACAATTTACAATGAAGCATTAAAGAAAAGCCTGGAGTCGCTCACTCTGTCTCCAGGTGCAAGTCTCCTACAGTATGTTGATGATTGTTTGATAGCGGCCATCTAAAGAGCAAAGTGAGAAGGACATCAACAAGGCAAGCCTAACTAAATTACAGTTTGTACAACAGCAGGTAAAATTCTTGGGGTATCTGATATCAGAACAAGATAAAACTTTAGGTCCAAACAGAGTGAAAGCAATTCAAGAAATTCCAAAACCAAAACCCAAAAAGCAACTTATGTCATTTTTGTGCATGTGTTCACATTGCAGAACGTTTATTCCTAACTTTGCAATCCTTGAGGCTCCCTTAAATGAGATAGCTCATGCGAAGGGCCAACAGGCCCACAGTGCAGTTAGTTGCACTCAAGGGGCAGAAAAGGTATTCACTAATTTGAAATTGGCTCTACAAACCACACCTACCAATCCAAATAAACCTTTTATACAGACAGTACAAAAGCAATGTTGCATGACGTCTGTGCTATGGCACGAACATGGGAGTAAACTTAGGCCTGTGGCCTAATTTTCAGCAAAACTAGATCAAGTAGCAGCGTTGCCAATGTGTTTAAGAGCCGTTGCAGCTGCTGAAAAAGCTGTAACGGCCTCTAGGGATATAGTACGGTACAGTGATTTGACTTTATTGGTTCCACATGCAGTTTCACTACTTCTCCTGGAACAAAGAATGGCACACATGTCAACAGCACGATGGTTGAGGTATAGCACAATTTTACTGGAAATACCAAATATTACAGTAAAGAGATGCACTGTGCTTAACCCTGTTACTCTTCTTCCTGCATTGAGACCACTTAATGACAATGTTAAGATGTGCATGACTAAATTTTCTGTCCCAACAGCCGATTTACAGGATTTGCAGACACAAGCCACACCAGCAGAAAAGCAGGAATAGTCAAAAGCTGGAGACAAAGTGAAGGATGGAGTATGGTACGGCCCCAGAGACTGTACTCCGGCATCATCGTACTTTTCTGCTCGGCAATCACCCAAGACACCGGTCGCAGCTCCACGGGTATCGGTGCTTGCCCACCTATCCACCTAGCATTTCCATCATTTGGAGACTCCTCTGAGACAGATGTGCTCCACTTCCTTGAGGAGTGTGAGAGCTATCTGGCAATCAGGCCACTTCCCAGCGTGGAGCTCGTCGGGAGCTCTCAGCACAGTCTAAGCTGGTGGAAGGCAGAGAAGTCCAAGATAAAAGATTGGTAACCTTTCAAAGAGGTGTTCATGGCTGTATTCCTTCCAGAAGACTACCTCACGGAAGTAGAGAATAAATTAAGGTCGCTGGCACAACAGCTGGAAGAAGGCCTGAGAGACTTTGGCTGTGACTACAGGGCCCTCTGCCTGAAGTGGAAGCATGCCATCTCAGATGAGGAGCTGGTGAGTTGCATCCTTAACCTTCCCTCCCCCCTACATTAACCCCAAAGTAGCTGGCTACTTTCAGAGGCACAGTGAACACCATAGAACAGCTGGTGAAAGTAGGATCAGTGGTGGAAAAAGGCTGCATAGGAGGGAAGAATGATGGGCAGAAGCTGGAGGCTCAACCCAGCAAGGAGAAGTTGCAGAAAGGATTCACAGACCCATCTTTGACCATACACCTAGCTGGACTTTCCATTGCACAGCCCCACTCAGAGGCCTATCATCTTTACCATGCGGTGCCACTAAACTTAAACCCTCTGTGACTCATTACAAAGTCTTACCCTGACACTCCCAGTGACCTGCGGGAGATTTGAAAGGCCCAACAGGAAGACAGCCTGATAACCCAACTGGCCACTATGGGCGACCCCAGGAAGCTACGGGACCGGGGAGTCACCTTTAAACACCACCAGGGGGCATTATGTCGGCAAGTGCCGGTCCAACGAGGAGGAAAATTCCAACTGGTGATCTCACATTCATTAACCCAGATGTTCATCCATCATTTTCATAACCACCCGAGGGGTGGACATCGGCGGGGGCTCTAAATACCCTGATGAGGCTCCTGGACGTCGTCTGGTGGCCCTCCATTCGGAGGACATCTGGCAATTTACAGAGACATGTGTGGCCTGTCTGAGGAGAAAAGGACATCTAGAAAGGCCGAACAAAATATCACTAACTCCACATCCAACCACTACGCCAGCACCAAGGATCAAGGCGTAGGAAGGGGAACACCAAGCAGAAAAGCGGAAAGCCAAACAAGACAGAGTCAAGAATACCCGGAGGACAGATGGCACTTTCAGCCGGGCGAACTTGTTTGGCACACTCCTCCCCACCCCACACTCCTCCGTCTATCAAACAGTTATCTGCTAAGCTAGCCCCCAAGTGGGAGGGACCAGCAAAGATAAAAAATAAAACAGGGCCAATAAATCGCAATATGTCTTGGGGAAACCCACTGAAAGGCAATGGTTTTAATGTGGTGAAGGTAAAGCGTCATTACAGAAGCTCTCTTCCGACGCCGGAAGCTGGGGTGGGGGGCGTGGGGGTTGGTCTATGTAGCGCAGCCACATAAGGGTTTTTTTTATATATATATAAATGAGGGCAGGAACAATGTGGTTGATTAAAAGAAAAACAATTGTGCCTTTAGAAAAAAAGACCCGTTCGGTTGTGTATCCCAAGGATTGTGTTTTGGTGCCTGCCTCCCCGCTCACAAGATTACACTTCCCGGTCGCAAGAGGACATGTGACGCAAGAGGTCAGAGGTGACGAGAAAGGTCACCTGACCTGGCTTAAAAGAACTGCCGGGAATGAGTAAGGGGAGGAGTAGTAATGGTGGACCAGCGCTTGTATTGTTTATTGTGGACGCGATTTAGGAAACTGCCAAGGATCACTTTTTGCTAAGATTATCTTCGACTGGACACATTCATCGGACTCCTCACCCTCCATTGTCGGCCTCCCGGACTTCATTAACCCCGGTGAGACCGAGCCATCATTCCTCATAGACACAAACAATAACCCAGAACATTTATCTTTTCACTCACTCTCACACACATACATTCACACAGTTTATTGTACAGTGGAACCTTGGATTACGAGCATAATTCGTTCCGGAAGTAGGCTCGTATTCCAAAACACTCTTAAACCAAATCATCATTTCCCATAAGAAATATTGAAAACTCAAATTATTCGTTCCACAGCCCCCAAAAATAAATACATAAAAATAATTAATACAATCTATAAAATGAAAATAAAACAAATTAATCTGCACTTTACCTTTAAAAAAAAGTACAAATAAATCCTGACAGATAAGTGTTTCCATTGGTGCGCGCACGCTCCATGTGTGTGTGTGGAATTAGCCCCTTCCCTCGCCTCGTTTTACACAGTAACATTCCTCCTCCCTCTCCCCACCTCGCTTTTTCACAACAGTTTCACAACAAACACACGCACGCACGCACGCACATACACACACAACGGAAACACCGTTTTAACAGGAAAAAAGAAATCTCTCTGAGACTGACATGAGCGTATATTAATAGACACACTTTTTAAGTTTTACAACAAGCGCATAAACACAGCGGAAACACCGGTTTAACGGAAAAAAAGCGAGACTGGCACGAACGCATACTAAAGGAATCACTTAAGTTTCACAACAAACGGACACACACACAAACACGGAAAAACCGTTTTAACAGGAAAAAAATGAAATCTCTCTGACCAGGCGTGAGCGCATACTAAGGGAATAACTGCTGTAAAGTAAAGAAAACAAACAAACAAATGAACCAGCACCTTACCTTTGAAAAGAATCGCGACAGAGCAGAGTTTCTGTGTCTTTGTGAAGCCGGGAGGGGTGAAAAGGGGAGAGAGAGTCTGTGCATATGTGTGTGTGTTTCAGTGTCAAATTGCGCATGCACGAGCAGAGTTTCTGTGTTTGCGAAGCCATGGGGGGAGGGTGGGAGGGGGAAGGGGGAGGGGGGGAAGGTGAGAGAGTGACGCTCAGTGTCAAAATAAGAGTCGCATGTGTGAAGCATGATACTTGGCGCTCGTAAACTAATACTTGCTCGGTTTCCGAATAAAAAAATATTTAAAATCTTTGCTCGGTTTGCGGAACACTCGTAAACCACGTTACTCGCAATCCGAGGTTCCACTGTATATATTTACTTCTTTATTTGGTTGTCGTACACCTTTTTTCTTTGTTCACTTTATTTCTTTTTTTTTGTATAATACACGTTTGGCTTTATTTAATTGTTTATGTGTTTGTCCTTTTTGCTCTCCCGGTTTTTAACACAACCCCGTCACAAAGAAATAGATCTCTCAATTTTGTAGCTTCAGGTAATAATCTGTTAGCTGATCGTTACAACGTTACCTGTAATATAACCGTCACCGCGCACACACAAGCATTTCTTAACCACATATGGCTTTTATGCTGATGTTTTTCTGATTTCTTGCATTTTCAAACATATGTCAATATACTTTTGGCACTCAATAATAGCACCTTCTGCTTTCTTCGTTAAACAACACAAACCAGAGGTATTTTAAATGCTTGTAACTGAAATTTAAAAATTCACTTTCTGCCCTCCATCTGGATTTTAGGCTGAAACCAAACAATGGTAAGATGTCATATACAAACAATCTATTCCTGAAACAAGAGGCATGTCTCCTGCATAAATAAATTGCCAGACTGTAGCCTAAATATATACAACTGAATTATTAGTATTGAATGATGAACACATTGTTTATTAGTGCTGTGACAGCAGGGTTTAAATTATGGCTGATGTTTCTGTGTTAATTCTGGAGTGATGGAGGAAAAGGAATCAGACTCACCTGAACCCAGCTGTGTGTCCATGAAGAG